>UYYG01001152.1:2420294-3000326 GCA_900625125.1 Dracunculus medinensis | reverse complement strand
AAGATTGAATAAATGACATTGACTGATAATTTTCCCATAAATTTCTATATAATCTCCATCGATGACCATACTTTTCCCCTCCCCCCATCCTTCATGGATATATAAACGAATACGGTGACGAAAAATGCAAATAATTACAGCACTGTCTCCCGATGGGCTTATTTTTTTCATTGTCCTTTTACTTATTGTTCTGCAGTGTGAGTATTTTATATTTTTTATTATATTTAATATAATAAATGAATCGCTGTGGTAAATTAGGCAATAAATATTCCTATTGGACCAATAAGATTTTCAGGTAATAAATCGTTTTGAATTTGGTGCGGCTGCTCCTACGATAATATGCGCTGAAGGTATGGTACCAAAACCCCTATGTTTCAACCTTATGAGAAGTTCTTGCATATATTTTTGCGGATGCTCCGATGGATTTGTTCCGATGGGTGGAGGATGTATTAATATGGAATCACGTATTTCACGAATTACATAGAAGTTTGCTTCAAATAAATATTGTTCTAATATTATCGACAGCAATATGCAAGCACATTTTTATTTTAGTTACTAATTTTCTTATTGATTTTTAATATTCATATATTTTATATTTTTAATATTAAAACAATAAAGACATTCGCTGGCTTATCGTTATCAGCCTTTTATAATAAAAATTCAATTCTTCGAAAATTACTAACGGCTTTTGCCAAATTTGTTTTAATACTTATACAGCGACCTATTTAAAAGAATAATTAAAAGAATTTGCTTTCACTCTTCTCAAACTCATATTTCTTTGCATCATTTAAGTACTTCTAAAGGCAACTGAACATAGGTCTGTTTTCAGAATTTTCTGGAAAAAGAATATTGAACGAGATGCTTGTGGATTAAGTAGGATAATTTTTTTTAGAAGATCCATCCAGTATTACTGGTTAGATTCACTTTGCCGGCTTGTCGTACTAGGCAAATCTGCCAGGTAGCCTGTTTGCGATAGAAGTGCAGGTGAATCGCTAGAATAATCCAAAGTCGTATAATATTCCTATAAAATGTCCCAAATAAATTTTTAAAAAAGCATACAAGCATTAGAAAACAAAATAAATATTTATGTATAAATTGCCTTAGATTTTGCAATTTTTCTTGAAATTATTTTTTATTCTGAAATCTAAAATTCTAAAATCAAATTCTGGTACCTTTGCATCAATAATCTTGAAACGCAAATTTTGAAGATATAAATGTCGCCAATTTAGTTTTATTATTAGTAAGCAATGGATGGTTTAAAATATCGCAATAAAATTAGGCCTTAGATATGTAGCTTCTTAGTGAACACTGGCGGAACACATACAGCTTTTTATGAACACTGGCAGAAATCAGCATCGTGCCAGTGCTCACAGAAACTCATCATTAATTCAAATTCATATAATCATTAGAGTACCACACAAAACGTATGGAGAACTCATTATAGACGTTGGCCGATATGCCTTTGGTGGACGTTTGTAAGAACATTTACTTGATAGTTGATAGTCGCTCAATATTAAAGTTCCCTCTTGATAGGATGATGCTACTTTATCGCATTTTTACTATGAATTTGCCATCGTCAATTCAAACAAGCATAATATTGCTCATATGGAAACTAAAAGGTTCTCAGCTGCGTGAAGAATTACTTCTATTGATTCAAGATTGCAAAGCAACATGCTTAATCTAATCTAAGAATTATTCAACTACCATCTAGTAAGTGGTCCTCACCTGTCCATATGGTATAGATGTAAACCTTCTGGAGATTTTCATCTTAATGGCGACTAAATCGCTTTTCATGCACAGGATTTCAACAGCAATCTACTGAGATGCAGCGTTTTTTCAAAATTGATTTAGTCCGATTCCTTTTGAAATTACTGTCGGCTATTCGCCAAATTACCAAATTTGTTATCATATAACTTATACAACGACTTATCTGAATAATTAAAGCAAATACTGTCATCCTTCTCAAGCTTATATTTCAGAACGAGATGCTTGTGGATTAAATAGAATATTTTTTAAAGAGCACCTATTATTACTAGTTAGATTCGCTCTGTCCGTTTGTCGCACTAGGCAAATATGTCTGGGAGCCTCTTAGATAAAACTACAAGTGAGTCGCTCGTGCTACTCGGAATTTTGGGCAGGTTTACTCTCGCTTGGAATAGAACTGCGGCATTGGAGTCACGAATCGAGCAACAACCAACCAAGGCCTCAACAATATACTTAAATATTTCTAAATTTCCAATACGTATCGACAAAATCATTCATTCGATGCAAAATTCAATTATAATTGTGTTGAAACTAAAATGTACAAAAAAATATGGTGAAATTCTCGAATAGCTTTTGTGTAAATTTGCATGATAATTCGCATGAATGAGGGTTCCTTGTAATTTATCATGAATTTTTATTTTATACTATATTCAATTATTTCCGCAAAATATTGCAAGCCAATTTTCTTATCGAATAGGTCGTCGCGCAGTCCTTAATACTCCCATAATAATTAATAGGATTCATTTTCAATATCACTTTTGATAAATAGAATTCGCACAAATTTATTGCAATCATTAAATTCTCTTGATTTCTTGACAGCCAACCGTCTATTTTGTTACGGCTGTTCATACTGTTTTTCTATAAAAGGAATAATGTTATTAAATATTTTAATCTGACCACGTCATAAACGCCATTAGTATTCGCCTCTCTCCTCAATTATCCATTTGATTTCCTTGATAATAATATAAGAGGGGCTTAACGTTGTACCCTACCGTGGAGTTTGAAATGATACTTGTGACATAGAAATGCCATCATTATCGTCCCACATCGTTGCTTCTTAATATAGGCTTTTGATCCTTGTAGGAATGTCTTCAATGGCCCTACTCATAAGAACATTTGTACTTTGACATATACTTCCATCGTTCTTCGCTCATTCTTCTGAAATGACTGAATTGAAACTAAAATAGAAAATAATTTAAATCAGAGAGGCTTTTTGCAACATTTTTATATTTTTGGAAGGCACTTTGAAAAAATTGCGAATATAACAATTTCATTGAAAAAGTGGGAATATATTTAAAAAATCTTTATTCCACTACAACTTTCAAAAAATCTGACAGATGCAGAGGACCTACTTTGTAGAGTTTATCTGGTCCAGTAGGCCTAAGGGCATGCAAAGATAATGAGGGAAAATGAGATGTTATATAAAATTTTATTTCAATTATAGTTTATTTTATTTTCGCACTGAACGAATTTCATTTCAATTGGCATATATCAGTTAATCTACTAGGATCAGTTAAATGAAAATTAATTTTATTTCAGCGAGAATTTTTATATAATAATTTTATAATTAATTTTAATTTATTATAATTTAAACTATAATTTTATAATTAATTTTGATTTTATTTTTTATATATCTTAAATGAAAATTGATTTTATTTCAACGAGAATTTTTATGTAATATACAATTATATAATTTTTATATAATTATAATTTTATAATTAATTCCAATTTTATTTTTTTATTTTTATAATTTTTATATATCTTAAATAAAAATTAATTTTATTTCAGCGAGAATTAGCATCCGAGTAAGCATTTGGTATTTGTTCTATTATAAATTCTAATATAAAATGAAGTATCAAGTAAGTATAAAATAAAATGAAATGTTTGCACAATTATTTGGAAAAAATTTGTTTGAATTTAAATAAATAAATGAAAATAACTATTTGTGGACGAGCGTTATTCTTTTCGAACTTTGGCGTAGCATTTGACATTTCCTTAGCCATTCGAATCCTTGTACACTCCTTTGGCATCTACAAAATCCATAAAAAATCCATAAATCTTCCTATATGAAAAAATATCAAAAAATAGGGAAATTTTTTGATAGAAAAATTACTTGATAATTGATAATTATTTTACTTAATAACATTACTTTTTTTCATTCCATCACGCAGTTATCTCCTCTCTTGCGTTGTCCATCCATACATTTGCAAATGAGATAGCAGTTTAGTCCCCAATTTATTGATAGTGGACCAATATGCTCAACCAGTACCATGTTACTTGGAAAAAGATTTGTGGTACTATTGTTGCATTTGGATTCTCCTTTCTCATCAATTGAATTAGCTTATAGAATTGTTCGAGTTGCAAATCTTTTTGAATCCAAATAAAATTGCAAAATCCAAAATAATTAAATATGGTATATTTAAGGAGAAAATTGCTCACTTCGTACGATATATCGTCTCGATTTGTGCAACGGTCTGCAATAAGTGAATAGCCACAAACACATTTCATACCGTTAAAAGGATTTTGCATTAGAACCGTAAAACACGCTTGTGTATGGCTTTCGATGATATTTCACAAATTTTGAAAATAATGGCTGAATTACTACATTAATCAGAACGTTTTACAGATATTTTTAAGATCGAGAAAAGTGACACTGCTTTTTTTGCCTTTGCAGATGAAATTAAAATTTATAAAATATGAAACTTACAATATAAAAGGCGAACATTAAGAATTATTCAACGACGGTGACCAATGTGAAGATGGGCAATAAATTTTTATGCGAATCCTATTTATCAGAAAGTGATATTCATAATCAATCCTATTAATTAATTAAGGACCACGCGATAACTATTCGATAAAAAAACTGGCTTGCAATAATGCGCGAAATAGCTGTGCGCAGTATTATTTATTTAAATGCAAATTTAGATTAATTAAAAATCACAAAACACTTTCATTCTTATGAATTGCTTCAAATTATTTGCAAAAATGCTATCCGAGAATTTCACCATACCTTCCTGCACATTTCATTATTATATTTGATTGCATGATGAATAATTTTGTGGAATCGAAAAGCTTTGGAAATTCTATAAGCTAAAATGTTGAAATATAGTGTTGTATGTGAACATACGATTTAGTCGAATTGTTTTAGACAAAAAAGTGAACAATGATGGGAATTCATCGAAATGATTGCCACAAATATATTGTATAATTGTAATTTTTAGAATATTATTTGGCATAAATGATGAAGAAATTCGGTTCGAATTTTTGAGATTATACGAATAATAATGAATACTAAGCTGACTGCTTAATTTGTCGAATTGTACGGCAATTTTTAAGCTATTCTTTTCCACATTTTATAAATATTATAAATTCAAATTTCAAGCATAAATCGAAGCGAAACAATTTTCCGTCGGTGATAGTGATTTACGAAACGATTAAATTTTATAAATGACAATGACTGATAAATTCTAATATATTTTCCATAATTAGTGATTAAAAGGATTCTATGAAATTGGAACTTTTCGTTTATTTTCATTTATTTGGCAGTATGCAGAATGAAGCGGAGGATCAATATAATATAACAAGCGTTGATTCATGTGACAATGGCGATTGTTGTTCGAGATCGGATTTCCAAGATACATCACAATCGCGTCTTTTGCTATTACATCGCTAGTAATCATAGCCTTAATCAAATGTAAAACATGTGGATATCAGAAATTTCCAGTTTCCAGTAATTTTTTGTATTTTGCTAATCCATCGATGATCATACTTTCCCATTCCGCCCGTTCTTCATGCATATATAATCGAACACGGTGATGAAAAATGCAAATAACTACAGCACTATCTCCTGATGGGCCTATTTTTTTCACTGTTCTTTTGTTTATTTTTCTGCTATGTGAGTGTTTTATAGTTTTTTGTGAATTTTAGGATGAATAATAAATCAGAATATTGCTATGCAATGATAGAATAATGAGATTTTCAGGGAATAAGACATTTTGAATTTGGCGCGGCTGCTTCTGTGATAGTGTACCATGAAGATATGGTGCCAAAACCTTTATGTTTCAACCTTACGAGAAATCTCTGCATGCATTTTTGCTTATCTATCAGTGGATTTGTTTGGACGGGTGAAAATTGTGAACGTGTTGATGTGGATCCACGTTACTCACGAATTACATAGAACTTTGCTCCAAATAATATTATTTATTCTAGTATTTTAGACAGAAATATGCTAGCATATTTTTATTTTAATAACCAATTTTCTTATTCATTTTTATTATTTATATAATGATATAATGAAGTTTTAAAGATATTTGCTGGCTTATCACTATCAGTCTTTTACAATAAAAATTCAATTCTTCGAAAATTACAAACGGCTATTTGCCAAATTTATGATAATATTTATAAAGCGACTTCTCCGAATAAATAAAATTAAATAAATACGAATTTAAGCAGTAATAATGAGGACTCTTAAAAAAAAAATTTTCAAATTTTGAATTCTGATATCGCTAATTCGACGATTATTTCTACTAAAAAGATTCCGTCAGTCTTATTTATTTCACTGCGTCGAAAGTTCCATTCTTATCAATAAAAAATAAAAAGTATATGAACACAAAATACGCTTAAATCGGTAGTACCAACAGCGGTACGAATAATTTAGAATTTCTCTCTAAACTGTAAAATTCTTAAAGCGGAATTTTTTTTCAGTCACAACGGTTTAGCTATTTGATTTTTTTTGCTATTGGTAAAAACCATTTCAAGCAAATAAAATTCTTAAATTTTCTTTTTTTTCATATCTTCCAAGGAATGAATTTTTTTAGAAATGAAATATAATCAAATAAGTAAATTAATATTTGCAGATTTTATTATTTTTCAATCTTTTCAATTATTTGAATAATTTCGCGATATTTTCAATAAGTAAAAAATTTCCACCTGAATTCGAACATCATAAAATTATTCGCGTAAAACTCTCCAAAAATTCAATCTTTATAACATTCAATAACTGTTAAATTTGCAATATTTTGGACGGCAGAATAGCTTAGTGGATTTGGGAACGTTAATACTGTGGCTTTGTTTTCGGATAGAGCAAATCTTCCTAGTGAATAGTGAATCTGTGTTTCTATCGTTAAGTGATCCCAAATTTGAAACGAGAGGTGTGAACCAATATCGAAGCAAGCGGAGTTAGTTCAATAAAAAATGCTGAGCATTCTTAAAAAAAAGAAGTTTACCATAGTTGGAAACGACCATTGTTGGTTAGGCTCATTGCACTGGTGGATATGAATAAGTTAAGACAATTCTGCCCGAGAACTATTACAGTATAGATGAGTTTTATACATATATATAACCCAACGCTTTAAGGATAAGTTTCTTGCTGGACATTGCTCAAATCACATTAGTTGAAATGGTAATCAAAATAAAAACCACTGAATATATTCATTAATTTATTACCTTAAAATTACAGTAAAATAAAATTTATATTGTACATTTGTATATAGAGAGACAAAATATTTTAAGCAAAATCAAATAAAAAAATTAAATTTAGTCGAATAAAAATATAAATATATAAGTATGAAAATTAAAATATGAAATAAAATAAGTATGAAAATTATAAAGTAGGATAAACAATAGATGAGAAAAATCACTGTGAACATAGGAAAATTGCGAAAGAGAACGGTAAATTAAATTGGAAGTTTGCAGTAAAAATCGAAAAAATGAATATTTTGGTAAAAATGTATTATAGATATCCTTTTTCCATTCAAATGTTTCCTTAATTCATAATTCTGATATATCAGCAGTTATTGCGTTTCTTTCATAAACTGTAAAATATAACCTTTCGCACCAATTACAGATCTCGACCTGACCCAAACTGAGTACCTGAATTTTTGAATTAAGACAAACTGGTAAAAGAAACAAAAAAGATTAAATAAAAACTATAGAAAATTCTTGCCTTTTACTTCATTTTTTTCTTTCATCGCTACCACAAAAAAAAATAAAAAATTCGGAAATATTGTACAAGCCAAAAAATAACCCGACCTTGCCAACCACTTCAAATCAAGGACGCTTTTTTCGCCAAACAACGGTTCCACTAATTTGCCAACTTGTTCACTCAACATTTCTAAATGTGGGTCATTATGAGTTAATAACTGAATATCATGTTCTTTAGCATAATCACGCAATTCCTGTGGAACCTAAAAATTTCATGTAAATAAATATATATATGTTCGCAAGACTATGAAAAATAATATTTTTATTAATCAATGTACGGTGAAATTTGAAATATTTACTGGCTTAAATTTACTGGTTTTTCATTGCTACCCTTACAAATAAATAAATTTAAAAAAAAACGCACTGTACAGCAATGTTCAGTATTGTAGTGATCAATCATTGGCCGCACCTTCTCAGCTGCTTCATAAAGAGCCTTTAATTGAGCGATATCCAAATCGGCTACACCTAGCGCATATACAAATCTGTTTGACACCAATTTTTCGAATTGCTTCCAAACAGGCAAAACTTTTTCCAACCAAATTCGTAACTCCGAATCTGATTCAATAATCTATAAATATTTAACATTTATCAATATATGCAAAAATATCAAAAAGTTACGCTCTAGGAATAGCTAGCATATTGTCATAAATTTGATTTCTTTAAAATTTGTTTGTTAAGACGCCATACAATATTTATTGGCACAAAATTAACATAATGGGAACGTTACCACAAAAAACTGATGAATATTTATATTTTTAAGCTTTACGTCACGGTTAATAAGACCATCTCTTTCAGTTCATCTTATAATCGATTAAATATTGCATCAACTGCAATCTTGATTCAACAAAAATCGAGCTTTCATTTTCTATTCATTCATCCAAACGTCTCATCTTGATGACATATATTTCAGCATTTTCAGTATAACTTGATATTTTCACAGTATTTAAGTCAAATCTGAGCCTCGCATTCACTTAAAATAGCTACTGCGCGAAGCTAAAAAATTTTATAAGGAGATGAACCAATTTTCAAAAAGAAAAGATTAAAATCTGTATTGCTACTATTTCTTCACTCATCAAATACTTAAATATATATATATATATATATAAAATATATATTTTATATATGTTTCATTAAATGTGGAAAGTAAAGGCCAAAGTAATTCCAAATTCCAATGACAACTGCAGCACATGGAACTGTGATTCTTAAACGAAAAAAGTGGCTTCAGCAGATTCCAGGAATAAAATCAAAGATCTAAGATCAAAGATCTCTTTCTAGAAGAGCGCAATAATAGGAATAGTTAAGAAAGCGCGCAGAACCCTCAATCTCCCAGGCATCTAGTAGAGGAACTCGAGATTGAAGACATAACCCGAGACCATAACCACCCATAGGAGGTGAGAAAAGTTTTTCTTCTCACATATTTATAAATAAGGCAAAGAAAAGAACCTCAGAAGTTGGAAACGCGACGATCAGCTGCGAAATTGAATCAACATTAAGTTGTTTAAGCGCTAACTCCACACTTTCTTCAACTTGTTTCGCATCGAATTCCGACATAAAAACCTAAATAATTAGGAAAATGTAATCTTAAACGGTTTTTTTCCTCCTTTTAAAAACATTCATAATAATTTCCGATTGATTCCGTTGACTATGACAAAGAACGACAGAAGCGACAAGTGTTTTTATAAGCTTTAATTTTGGCCAAATGATTGAAAGGCCGCTTTCTCTCAGTAAGAATAAAAATCAACGAGTCGATCGTTATAACCCAAAAATAAAAGTGAAAGTAAATTATTAAAATTATTAAATTATTAAAATTAAAATAACCTAAAAATCAATTTTTATATCAATAAAACATATTTTAAAAAAGAAAAAACAACGCAAAAAACAACTTTTAGCGTAATTTTTAAATCATCTTTGTTAATATTTGCCAATTGACAATATTCCGAATCGTGTTTTAAGACAATAATATTCTCAAATCTGAAAATTATTTTTTAAAAGAATTATAAAAAAAACTAAAAATTTTTTAGATAAAAAATAAGATTTTTAAAATTGTAAAAATTATCTTTAAAAAAATTACTTTAATTCGAATTCTTTTTCATTGTTTTTTGAGTAATTTAATTCATATTCGAGAATCGCTAAAAGTTCTTCGACGGAATCTTTAAAAATTCGCCGAAATAATTCCTTATGGCGATGAATATTTCCCGTATCGATATGCACTTTCGTTAATTTCGCAATTTTTAATTTTAATGAGTCCATCAAAATCTCTAAAAATATTTTTATTATTTAATTATAAGGTGTTTATAAAAATTATTATTAAAATATTATTATAAAAATTATTTTTATTATTTAAAATAAAATTAAATATTTAACGTTGAATTAAATTCTCCTCTCCACTACTCGACGAAAACCTATTTAAATCCCACAAAATTACCCAATGTTAGGATCAAAGAGCAATTTTTTTAAAAAAATTATTATAATGCTCGAAATGGAAGAGCCGATATATAGTTTTTCTATCAAACAGTCTAAAGATCAGCTTATTTTAGTTCACTGGTATTTTTTCTACGAAAACGTGAAAAATGAAATATCTGGATATATCTCCATTGTGTGGGTGGGTGGGTTAGAAAGGTTGGTTCTGTCAATACTGTAAACTGCCAAGTACCACAGGTGGGGAAGAATGTATGTCTAAATGTCTTTTTTTAAATTAAATGATTTCAAAAGTAATCAAAAGTCTTCTCCATATAATTCTTTAACAGTTAATTATCGATCATCTATAAATCTTAAAAAGTCATTTGCGCGCTCTATAAACTTATCGAAATTATTCGTAAGCCTTAAGCCGAATTCGAATAGTTCGAAAATTATGCGACAAATCCTATAAGATGATCGAAATTGAGAAGAAGAATTAGATTAATTGCAAAAGATGCATTTGAGAGATTTTTCATTTTTAATGAGATCGACATTGTTGCGTTATCATCTCTTATCAGTTCCTGATAAACGCCTTCTAATGAGATCGCCATTGTTGCGTTATCATCTCTTATCACTTCTTGATAAACGCTTTTCGTTTATTTTTCTCACCACTAACTGGCTATTTGCAAATCTATCAGTTGGTTTGTTATAAACAATAAGAAAAATAATATAATTTTTTCAGGTCATATTTGATTCAAATGAATCGATTCGATATAATTTTCGATAATTTCGTGGTTATTAAATTCTAGCTTTTTTAATGTGCTTTTTTTTGCATTTCAAAGCTTATTTTTCTATTTCCAAAGATCTGAGCTGGTCAGAGGTTAAACTTTTATCAAATCATAAAAAGCTACGTCGACTTATTCTTTACTTATTTTTAATATTTCTCTTATATTTTTATATATATTTTATAGAATATTTAAGAGTGCTTCAAAAATTATGGAGTTATGTGTCGAATTATTATTATTATTTTTCAACGGTTCAAACATCTATTTTCATAGAATTTTTATTAGATATTTTTTGATTATTTACGATGATCCTTAATCAAATTTTTTTTTCTAGATTTTTAATAATTCGTAAAAGCAAATTTGATGAAATCTGATGCAATCAAAATAAAAATAATGAATAATATTGAGTCAACGAAAAAAAATCTGACAAAAGAATTTGAAATAGTTTTCAAACGAATCAGCGAAGAATGTTGCTTTGATGATTCGCTGTCAAAGTTAGATTTTAAATCAATTATCATTATCAGTAATCGATATCATTATCAGCAGTCATTCTCTAGTAGTATGCACCATCGCTGACTTCTCGAAAAGCCGAATGTTTTTTCAGTATCTAAATTATCAAGAATTAGCCTTTACCGTGGTTCAACATATCATTGAAAAATCTAGGTGCTGCAGATCTATTTGCACCTTTATTCTCTCTATTAACATATCACACTGATAATCAGTTGAGTGAGCCTAAAGGTGGTGAATTTCTCATTTACTTATATTGACTTATTAACTTGTCATTTATTTATCATTTACCTACTTAATAATTACTTTATTTATTGACTATTAGCGTTAGGCTTTTCACCGATCTCCTCTAATTAAGTAATTAAGTAAATAACGTCAATATTTTTTATTTTCATAAATATTTGTAATTTTTAGATTTTCTTTTTTTTTTCAGTAGTTCACACCATTACTGGTTTGGCTTGCTGCATTGGCAACAAGAGTAAGATTTGATTTGTGAGATGATTTCTAAGACTTAAGTGTGTGACATGCGAGGCCTTTTACCCGTTAATATTTTTCTTGCCTCCTTTTCCCACCGCTTAAGTGTGTGACATGCGAGGCCTTTTACCCGTTAATATTTTTCTCTGACCGTGTTGTTCTAGGTTGCGGTTGGTTCTTTACATTTTTGCCACCATTCATTATGGGAGTGCCTTTGCCAAATAGCGAGATGTACCTATATTGTTGTATCTAGACAAGTTATATAGCTTTCTCATATATTCTACTCTCAAGTCTTGTAATCATCAGGATTATACGTACAACAGCTAGATAGATGCGAACTTTTTATTTTCAAATTTACTTCGCTGCGATTCCAGAGAGATTTCGCATGGCAAAATAATGCTTCTCTGGGCTACTCGTATTCGAGTTGTAATTTTAGGTTTTTAGATTTCCATGTAATTTATTTTTACTTTGTATTAAATATTTTGAAAGGTCATTTATGAAATAAATTTTATAAAAATACTTTTTTCGAAAAAATTGTACTTCTTTTTTAAAAAATTGCCTTTCTCTTGTGAATTTTTTTGAACTTCTCGTATTTTATTTTCGATCTTTTTTCCTAACTTTTTGGCGCAGCTGATTAAATTTTCGAGCATTTATGGGTTTTTTAGGTTTTAATTGATAGGAAAAAAAAATTCTATAATAGGATGAAATTTTATTAATAGTTAGGTCGAAACTTTTTCAGAGATAATATATTGTCATTTTGCAATATTGTCGATGCAGTGTTCATACATGGTTTGAAAGATATTTATTTTATGCGAGGATCACGTTATTCAAAATACCCTGAACCCGTTAGTTTTTATTTTATTTTGCCGGTTTCTTTCTTTTTTATGTTTGGTAAATTTTTTTAGGAATTGTGTTATATTTTTTAAAAATATAAATTTATTTATTAAAGAATTTCTGGCCATTTTTGGAGAAATTTACTCATGGCTCGATTCGAAATCAGATCTCTCAAGCAAAACAAATCACTACAGATGTTGGAAAAGCCAGGGTAATTATTTGCGCATTAATAAAATTACTCTCATTAAGTTGCACATAATAATTGTTTGTATAGATGAATTCATTTTTTCGATTTTTTTTCGAATTTTTCAGAGATTTTAAAATTCAGTTGATTTTTTTTTTTTTTAAGAGAAAAATGATTCTAAAAAAATCTATGGTAATTGATGATTGTTTAATGCTTCTTCAAACATCATGGTCTCGTTTTCTATCCCTTAATGAGCAAATATATCATCAAATATGTCATTGAAAAAAAAAAGATCGATAGAGGAGAACCCTACTACTGAATGGTCGCTTGGCGAAAAGGGCCTTACAACAAAGCAAAAATGGTCTTGTACATTTTCTAGAATCTATTCTCTCTACTTAGAAGAAGAATAACATAACACAAGAAGAACATGTTGAAATGAGGGAATCAAGAAAAAATTCTATATGGTGAAAAAATATGGTTTAAAAAAAAACCGATTTTCCATTCTCGCCAAACATTGGCACATAGAAAAAAATTCGATAGCGATTTCGATAACTATGTAAATTATAAATTTTATCATTTTTTGTCGAAACAGAATGACAGAATAATAACAAAAATAGATATAAAAATGCATGAAATATCAGGAGAATGAGTCGAAAGTGATAGTAAGAATCGGTAAGTTTAGAATACCAATAGTTCAATTAATAAAAAACAGTATTAAAAAATTTTATAAAAGGAAATTTCGAAATAAAAATATGATCGTGAAATTTATGGTGATAGTTAAAAGGCTGATGATAATAGAAGCAAATAACAAATAAAAATTAACTCGTTATGTCAAATATGATATAACGAGTTAATTTTTATTATTATTGTAAATATTGTTGTACATTATTGTACATATAATAATATATCATCCTTAAAATTGTCGATGCTGGTTAGATTGCTACAAGACTAAGGCACTCGATGCGACATATGGTTGAATTGCCTTTCTAGCTATATCCTGTAGTTATGTTTGGCCTCAAAAAATCTTCCATCAACGCTATCAATGTTATTATTTGGGATCATTTCGCTGACCATTTCCTGAGTTATAATTGCTTTATGAAAAAGGCAGAATAGTTCTCTTTGCTCGAGCAATCGCTTTAATTTATGCGTTTATTACTCTTAAATCGTTTAGATTGAGGTGATTAAAGAATCTTAGAATAGTATTAGTATTAAACATATAATTAGTCATGTAAATATTAATCATATAAAAATCATGCGTTAACTGAAAGTATTTGTAGAAAATTTGTTTTTTTTTTTTGTTTCATTAAAGCGTTTACATAAGTCTTTACAGGCTTGGCTGCGAATAGTTCTCAATGAAAATGCACTGGAGCATTATTTAAATTTATTTTGCTGTGATAATTCGATTATAAGGTTCGTTTCGATTTATTTGTTTGTTTCGTATTAGCTCGAAATTTGCAAGAATAGCATTTCTATGATGTTAACTTGAATTGATGCATTTGTCGAAATATTTTATAATGCGAATAAAAAATGAAATTGGTCAATTTCATTTTTTTTGCCTCATTTTTTTCATTTTTAAATATTCAGTTTATTATATTTCAGCAAATACTATGTAACAGCAGCATATTTGCGCGATTTTACTGAAATTGAAATTTTTTTAAACCTTTTAAAGAGGCTAGCTAATGTTACTTTGAATGCGCCTGTGAATAGTTCATTTTTAAATTCGTGGACGCCAACTCCTTTAATACTTGCAGGACTTCTTAATGGAAAGTTAGCTCGAGGTTAGACCGTTCATTTAGTCTCTCTTTATTTAAATTGTTGAATTTATTTAGTAATTATCCACACGGATTTTTTATTATTGCACGCCTGCATCTATTAATCTTTAAAATATAAGTTATCATTTTGGTGAACCAAATTTAATTTTAGTTATTTTAGTAAATTCATCAAGGCATAGGAGGCAGGGAAGAATCAAAGAAGCCACTGAAGATATTGACGTGGCTGAAATTGCTCTGGATGTATTTGAAGCTGCGCCTGTAATCTCTGGAAATGCTGCCATTTCTTCTGGTTTTTCTGTTTTGTTTATTATAGAACTATTTTTCTTGTCTTGTAATTTTTTATAGAATTTGTGAATTTGTGAATTTAAATTTCAGGATTAGATGATGGACAGTCATCTATATATTCTCATCCTTCGATGATCGATGGAGCACTTGGTTTGCATAGATTTAGGCCATTCACCACTTCATCCATCACTTCTTCAAGTGATGACTATATTATTGAACATTCTGCTTTGTCTTCCGATGTAACCAATGTAAGATTTATCTTTTAACCAAATTTTTGAGGAAATGTATGAAATATCTCTGAATAATTTTGAAAACTATAGATTCAAGTGATCCATGAGCCAACCCTTAAGAAAAAAAGTGATCTCAATAAAAGTAGCAAATTACAAGCGAGAATTTCTTCAGTAGCCGGTGACATTTTGGTAATTATTTTTTTATTATTTCAATTTATAAACTTATTAATTATAATTTTCAAATTTTGAACTCTTAAAGTGTTATTTACTAAAAATTATGTTCAAATTAAAAATTTTTATGCCTATTAAAAATTATGCCTATTGCATCTCAAAAGATATCAACTTTCGGTGAATTAAAATGTTTAATTAAAATGTTTAAATTTTTTTAGTTCTTTCCTAGTTGCAGATTGAAAAACTATCCACGCATACTCACGAAGCAGACAATCAGTTTCAGTCGAACGAGGTTTCAACCAAGCTTTCAAAAGAGATTGTGCAATTTTCCAATATCGAATCATTTCTTACGAATGAACCGAATAAAAGTGAAATCATTAAATCATTGGACGTGGAAAATAAGGAAGTTGATTTTCATGCAATGCAGCTTGATATGTCAAATGATATTGAAGAAAGAGAACAAGGAACGTTCGATTTTGGTGATACTAAATCATTGTTGAATTCATTTACACAGACGGATTCTGTAAATATAGCTAATATGGCGAATAGCGTGGAATGTATCCAAGATTCCGAACAAAACCAATTCTCAAATGTAGAAAAAGCAAGCCCTGAGTTTCAAGAAAATTTGCGAAAAGGCGTTACAGAAAATGAAATTTCGCCTAATCAGTTAGTGATATTGCCTCATCAACCACTGGATGATAATTTAAAAGTATACTTTTCATTTATGTATTACATTCATTGCCTTCATTCTTGTCAATTTAGTTGTCATTGATAAGTGGTTTTCTTTATTTTATCTGATGATAATTTTATTAATGATATCAATGACAAGAAAAATTTCATTACAGGTTCATTCATTTCCATTTATAATTTTAAATATTTATAAATATTTCCATCCAATGAGCAATGTTAGAGTAGGTAGTTGTTTTCATAATATTGAAGGGTAAAGTTTGGTAATAAACTTGTTATCAAAAAGTCAAGTACCAATGATCCACTTATTCTTCTGTCTGAAAGTTTCTTCTTGGTAAAAACTTCTATCCAACAGCCAACGAATGTGTGTGGCTTTAATGAAGTTATTTTTATTAATGTTATTGTTAAGGAATAATGCAAACTTTTTAGTGCAAAGAAGTTCCTCATGATGAGTTATTTTCGACCGATGTAGGAAGTAATAATCTTGTTGGAAAAGGATGGATTGTTCAATCGGTTTTAAAGGTTTTTATTTTAATTTAAAGGTCTCTTTTTTTGTTTTACACTACTTTTAACATTTTTAAGTTTTCGAATATTTATACATTAAACTCAAATTGAATTTCGAATTAGATTTTTTTTTTTTTGCTGATAAATCGCTATTCGATTATTTCCGATATTTCTTTTTCATAATTATTCTTTTTTTTAAATCGATTTTCATGTTTTTTTTTTTGAGCCTACGCGATATATTTGAGCTTTTAATGTTGCAAAATGTTTCTCATTGTGCTGTTACATATGAAAAAACTTAACGAATGTTTTATATGAAAAATCAAAATGAATCTTAAAAATTGCTTCATTACCACTTTTTATTTATTTAACTAATTTTTTCCTAAATTTTTTTTACAAGTTTTTATTTTGTTCAGATAGCTTGAATTTTAGGATGTGGAAAGTTCATCGCCTTCAACAAGTTTTGGCTCCTCAAATAACTTTGAAACATTGATACGTGGCGCATTGATCAACGATAATCGGAAATATTCGAATAACGATTCATCTTATCTATCGCATTCTTCGGTTAAAATTTTTAAAATTTTTCTTTTCTTTTATCAGTAGTATTTGATTTTTAGTTTTTCTTGCATTCACGAGTATTGCAGGAAAGTGTTAATGAAGAAAGTAGTGCAAATGCAAAGAAAGTTGAAGAGGAGAAAATGTTTCAAGAGATAGTGGATAAATTCTTTACTTCAATACAGAAAGAAAAAGGTCTTGATCGACAAAACTTTCGATGTAATTCATGCAAAAAATCAATTGGGCTTACATTTTCAAAATATAAGTTAGTTGAAATTAAGATATTTCTTTAAAATTATTCACTTTGCTTCGTACATTATTTTACTTTTTTACTTACTTTATTTCTTTATTTTTTTCATGTTCAGTCATTTTCCAGTCGCCTATCATGTTTTGTCTTATGCTTTATCATAGAAATATAAAATCTGATCTGATAAAATGATGCACTATTTCTAATTAGTTGATTTCAATAAAGATTTCCAAATTTTAACTTTGTTTTTAAGTATATTTCCTTTTATTTATTAAATTTTTAGGTTGTGCGCCTTAGATGGAATGTATTATTGCGAAATTTGCTTTGAAAGTGGTGTTCTGAATATTATACCATCTCGATTAATATACAATTGGGATTCTCGGCCTCGATTGGTTCATCCAAACAATAAAATATTATTAGATAGAATCAACGATCGCCCATTTATTAGAATAGATGTTTTGAATCCAGCGTTGTATCATCACTGTCCAACGATGAATACTGCTAAAGTTTGCTGCATTTAGAAATTCTCCTTCTAAATATGTGTAACCATTGTAGAGATTGTCATTTCCAAGCTTAAAGTTTTTAGCCAAATTTTAAAGATTTTTTTTTTCATTCAAAAAATTTTCGAATATTTTCAGATATTGCGAGAGAAATTGAGTTTTGCTGCAATGTATTTGCTATCATGTCGAGATTCAGTTGCACACGACTTGCAAATGCGAGTCTGGCCGAAGGAGTATCTATATAACGATATTCATCTGTATTCATTTTCGGTAAAGATTTCATGTTTTAAGTCAGTCTAGGTATTTTTTCAACAAAAAAGAATGCTAAAGTGATTAAAATGTGGTCTTTAATGATTAAGTTGATTTTTTTGAATTTCGAATTGCATATTTCATATTTTGATGGGAAAAAATAAATGTAAAAAATTTGTGCGATTATAAAATGAAACGATTTTTCGACATTTAGTGGACTGGCGAACCATTTTCATTTTTATATATTTTGATTAAAGGATTTGATAACTGTGCTGTCGGGTCAGTTCCAACGTCACCTATCTTCTATATTAAGTTACGCTGTAAATCACATTCACGCTTGCATTCTTTGCTCTCAGAAAGGATATTTATGTGAAATTTGTCCGTCAAACGATGTTATCTATCCCTTTGAAATCGAAACAACTTTTCGAGTATATTTGTCCTCTTATTATTTTTTTTGAAAATTAATCCTTATTTTTTTTAGGTTTGCATTAGATTTCTTATTTTTAAGAATTTCTTTTGAAGAACTTTAAAAAATTTATTATAAATTTTTATTTTAATAATAAAAAATAATATAGAATTTTATTTCTTATTATTTTTTTCAGTGTAATATTTGTTTCTCGTTGTATCATAAAAAATGTATTGGTGAAATGTCTTGTCCTAAATGCATTCGAAAGGAGTTTTACGCGAATTGCCAAACAAACTGATTGGTACTCCTTTTTCAATTTCTTTTTCTAATATTCATTTGGTTTTAACAATTGTGACAAAATAATATCCGTAATAATTGTGCTTTTTATTTTCTATTCGTTTATCGAATTATTTTGTTGAATCCTTCCTTATTTGCACAATGATTAAAAAATGTCCTGTCTACTTATATTCTTTGAATTTTTTATTATTCTGTTTAAAAAATTTTACAAAACCATTTTCTTTAAGAGCTAAATTCATTCATTGTTTTCATTATTATTATATATATATATATATATATATATATATATATATTTAATAATATTTAATATATATATATATTAAATGGTAGATTATCATTATCATTATTATATATTAAATGGTTTTGATAGAGGTGCTAACATTAAGGTACTTTGTAAATATTTTGGCTTTTGCATAATATTTTTTTCTGCTGGCTTTGTTATATATAAATCTGAATTAATAGGTTTTATGAAAAATATTGGTGTTTTCTATTTTATTGCTTTTGATATTTTCAATATTTTTTTTTATTAGAGCAGTAATATTGGTGCGTCCATGGAAATGCTCAAATGCTAGCTATTGCTACGACATTAATAAATTTTTTAAAAT
This sequence comes from Dracunculus medinensis, assembly GCA_900625125.1. Classification (NCBI taxonomy): domain Eukaryota; kingdom Metazoa; phylum Nematoda; class Chromadorea; order Rhabditida; family Dracunculidae; genus Dracunculus; species Dracunculus medinensis. The sequence continues at coordinate 2,980,894 of UYYG01001152.1, read as the reverse complement.
ATTTCAGTGAAATTAGTTCAATTTTCTGAATCTTTCCCTTCGCTTTGGTATCATTCAATAAATTTTCAAATATTATATCAAATATTTGTTACTATTGGTTTATTTATAATTAGTGGAGATAGGTGGCTTGCTGACAGCTTAGCCTAGTGAATTTTTGCGGGTGACTTTCAGCAAGCAAGTTTAGCGAATTAATAAAAAGATTTAAATAAATAATAAGACGACAATATCCACAAAAAATAGAAAATTGGACAACAGCAGGTGGAATATGGAACTTCTGAATTCTTTGAAGACCCGAAGAAAGTGATAAAAACTTCGCCGGCAAAGCTCAACAAGAGTAGTAGTAAGAGTAGAAAAAATAGGCTAGGTGCAAAAGCATTTTTACCTTCGCTATTTGGTGACGCTTGGACCGATATGATCAGTGGAGATTTTGAACGTATATGAGCTCAAAGTGCTGAAAAATGAATGGCTTCGATTATATCGAGAGGCTTGGAAACGTCTTGTCCTAGTTGCTAATGGAGCCAAATCAGCAATTAATGCAAGTGGCAAAAGAAGGAGATCTTAGAAGAGATAAGCTTCTTTTCGTTTAAGGCTGGCATTAAAGATTCCATCTTAAATAATTAAATAATTAAAAGTCAATAATTAAAAGTGAAGTCCAAGTGATTCGACTTGCATCTCCATATATCCGCAAATGACTCTCTCCTTAGCGAAAAGATTCCATGCTTGCGATTGCTAAATTGTTAATGATGCATACTGCCAAAATGTGTTTGACGAATGTATCGCACTAATTAAAAACAGGTGAGAACCATAAAAAGACTTATCAATGCTTTAGGAAGATCAGCTGAAGATTGATTTCGAAAACAACAATTTCACTGCCATAATTTTTTTTCAACTTTCACTTTATTTCATTGATTAAAATTTACGGGGTGAATGTGCAATGAAAAGTTTTCCTTCATTTGTTCTTCATTTTAATAATATTTTTGCTGTAAGTAAACGATTGGCTTATTTTTAATATTTATTAATATTTATTATATTTTTATTAAAATTCATTTATGATTTTTTTTGAACTAATTTTTCTTTTCATTTAATGAATTTTTGCGAAAAAAATTTTTTCAAAATATTTTTTTTTTCGATAATTTATAAGAAGAATTCCAATTTTTTTTCTTTTTTTTTTTCGATCAACAAGAAGTCTCGTTTTGGCGACAAAAAATGTCGCCTCGTTCCATTTTTCTTCGACTCTTCTTGCAATACGGTATGTATTATTTGTGATTTCGACGTGACTGTCGCTCGACTGACCATCGAAAAGAGAGAACGGCTTAGTCGTTGAGCCATTTGAGGATGAAAATATTGGTTCCAGTCAGCTGCTCGAATTTCACTGATTTGAGTTTTTTCTTGGTGAAAGCTTATATTTCTCTCGATTCGATTCATAATTCTTTTTAAATTTTTTTCTTTCTTAAACTTATCAATTTACTATTTTATTATTTTTTATTTATTTATATTGAAGAATTTTTTTTTCAATTTAATAAACAAAATAAATGAGAAAAATGAAAATTAGAAAATTTGAAAAAATTGAAATTAGAAATTAAAAATTTTAAAAAAATTGACACAAATAATTAATATATTTTTTAATTAATTAATCAAAAAATAATAAATAAATAGTTAAAATAAAATATTTTTAGGTGAATTTTTATTAGAAAAAAAAAACAATTCCATTTATGTAATAAAATCATAATCATTTTTATTTTATTCCCTTTATTTTTATTAATAAAATTAATTTATTAAATCAGTGATTCTTCTGTTGATTTATTAAAATTTTTCATTAAAATTAAAAATGTAAATATTATTTCGCTTCGAATGATTTGAATGGATTATTATCGTTTCTTACTGATAAGACAGAAGTTAATTTTGATAAACTACCATTTTTTCTACCATTTTTACTCTTTTATTTCTTTTTCTTCATCTAAAAAATTTTTTTTGATATTTGCTCTAAAATGAAGTGCATTAGATAACCATAATCGTATGCCAGTGGTGCTTAATCTACGATGCATTCATCCAAGCTAAGGATGTGACATCGTTCTAGAACGCGATTCTCCAACAGGCGAATTGTGTTGCCCACAGAAATGCGCCAAAGGAATGCTGGCCGAGCAAGAGTGGGCCATTGGCGCATGCGATTTCGATATTCATTGCTGGTTGATTAAGTGGTCATTACTATTTATATAATTTTAAAAAGCAAATAAAAGCCTATATATATCGAACTCGGTGCATTGAGGAGCATGCAGGTTTTGGTGATGTTGAAGCATCCTTTGATGCAAGTGGAACTATCATTAAAATTGGAATTTAATTTGGAATTTCTAGGTGCTAGGATGTAGGATGACTGACTGAACTGACTGAAAATTGTCATCCAAACAGCCAGTGGGGCCAGCCAGAAATGGTGCACATTTTTAGATGAACCAAAAGAACATTCTCAATGTTCATTTCTTTGCCAGTAGTATATCTTCTTCTTTCGCCATAGCAGTTCAACATGTCTTCATTGATCTTCATTTCATCCTGTTGCTGCTTAAAGCATTCTCTTTCTGGCTCATCTTTTGGCCATTTTGCCATATTGTGCTCCTAAATTCTCGAGTTACGTTCAGAATTAGTAGAATTATCAGAATTATCTTAATATTCACCAGATTCCAGTTGCGTTCTTTCTCTCTGGTTATAGTCCTTGGGTGTATTATAAGGAGTTTCTGGATCTTCATATCGAATCTCCTTGGCGATTATTATGCCGGCAAACTATTTAACGATTGGCAGGCCATACATTTTTATGGCATGCAATGGGTTAACTTTTCAAAATTTGCTTTATTCTTTGTGGACAATGCATAACCTTGGTATATTTCTTAGTTGGATGTTGTTGTCTTCATTTCCTCCTTATCGTGGTTCCTGCATGATACCAGAATGCTTGTATTTATCTGCCATATCTGCTATGTATCCTGCCGACAGTTCCACTCATCTTGTAATTGCTTTCCTTTTTTTACTAACATCCACCCACACTTCTCCAGTCCTAATAATATCCCAGTAGATTCGCTTTAAATGAGACTTGAGTAAAACTTCCCTGAGAAACTTCGTTAATTCTTTCCAGGCATGAAAGTAAGATCAATGAAGGCATGTTGAATTGCTATGGTGAAAGAAGAAGGTATACTACTGGAAACTAGGATGATGATGAAAAACGCTGTTAACTGAAAAATACTGGAGTAAAACGTGATATAACGTGATGTTATCCATATGGTCCTTTATATGATGGTATATTTCACATATCCGTGCCTATTTCTTGTGATTATTTGGCTAAAAGGTTTTGATCTACGTAGATGGTAGCGGAGAGAATGCATAACCTTGGTGTATTCCGTAGTTGATTGTTATTTGTGCAAACTGTTTTGCTTTGACTTCCAGTCTATCTATAAATAGATGGTGCTGTTTTGAACCTCTGGTGCTATTCTCAATGGCCTTTTCCACATTATACAGAGATAAATTATTGGTCGCCAGTTGGAAAATTGTTCCCTTATGAGGATCTTTCATTATTAATGGCTTCCTTATTACCAGTATGCGCGAGAATCTGCTACAAACAGCTGGTTCTATTTTGCTCTGGAAAATTGCTTTACCTTGTTCTCAATTTATCCTAATCTTATTTTCCAGCCTCATTTTCCAGAATCGATTCCTATTCTTTCTTCATAAATAAATTTTGCTTTTCATCAGCTGTAAATGCTAAAAATCTTCTTCAGCCCTCTACCAAAAGCCTAAGATTTTGAGAATTCTACGTAGCATCTTAGCTCATCTTAATAAAGCGCTCTTCTTGATCTCTGATATTGTCCTTGGAATTTGTGGGAGTTATTTTCCTATCCAGTTACAATCCTAAGTCCTAAGCTTCTCATGTTCTACGACCACTGGGACCACATTGGCTTTTGTTTTCAGCATCTCTAATTCTTCTTTCAGCTCCTAATATTTCTCTAACTTCTCATGTTTCTTCTCCTTGATGTTCTTGTCACTTAGCTTTACTATATCTACCACCATTGCGAATTTTATCTGCCGCTATAGTGACTGGTTGATTGATCAATACCTGCTTGTCTGTTTAGACCACAAAGTTCCACAGGATCTAACTTTGTTGTTTTCCTCGATTTTCCGAATCTTCCCTCTGGTAAGGGACAATGTTATAGGTAGATTTAGACAATGTCAGTTACTTGGTTCAATGCTGCCTACATTTCGTATTTTGCCCCATGTGTTGGACTGAGGCTTCTGTATATACCTTGTGTGTCGTGTTTAATATGATATAGTCCTACTTCTATGGATTGATGCTTAGTACTTAGTGCTAGTGGTGCTGCTCTAATCAGTGCTATCTTTTAGATCTGCTTTTTTAAGCCATTGGATTTCTCAATTTCAGTTTCATCTCCAGTTTTCTATCGTTGGAGGATTCTGCCTTATCATGGTACTTCCTGCGTTTTTCTTTCTCTAATAAAATATATACATATATATTTGTAATATAAGGAAGAACATAAGTGACAATAACAGTAAATTAATAAATATGCTGCTGGTAACGATCGAATGGAATTGGTACGATGTTTATATGCAATTTCTATTTGTGTTTATGCAGGCTGAATCATTTATTTGTTTGGCGAAGCGTTGAACGATGCATATTGAAGAAAGGTGGTTTAGTTGGTTGATCGCTTGGTTGATTGAGTTGGGTTGGGTTGGTTGATTTTAAGGTCGGTCGATTGAATTGAACGATGAAGAACGACGAACGAACGGGCAGTGCCCTCATTTGCCCCAAATTTGAAGGTCTTTTCACTTCGCCTATCACTTCTCCTATTACCTTAACACCTTACCTTAATAAATATTTCAGTACCACTTTTTTGCATTTTTAAAAATTTTTTGATCGTTTCGTTCTTTTTTTCACCTCCACTCAATAGTTGTTTTTTTCTTGATCGATTTATCTAAAAATTTTCTTCCATCTTTTAAACATTAAAATAGAAACACAAATTCGATTCCATATTATTCGATTTTTATATATATTTTTTTCTTAAATTACTTTGAATAAAAATCGTTAATTCTATCGAATGAAAATTTCTTTTTCATTCTTAAAAAAAAATTAATATAAAAATTAATATAAAATTAATATAAAAATTAATATAAATGAATAAAAATAATTTGAATTATTCAAAATGAATTCTAAAGAATATTGGCTCTTTTTTTTGATTTCTTCTTTTCCTATATGATTTTTCCATTTTCGATTTATATGGTTCCAATAATTGGTGCGTAGGGGATGTTTGGAGTGCTTCCACCGGAAACTTTTGTAAAAATATTGATGAATGATTCGAGCCATTTCCGATTCATTCTTTATAATTGGCCATATATCTCTTGGAATCTCTTGGAAGCGAGGAATCGAAATCATGCTTGGCACTTTTGTTTGTCCTGAAAAACAAAGTACGATTCAGCTAGTGGTTTTCTATAGTTTTGGTGTGAAATGTAATAATTTAAAATAATTTAATTATTTTTGAAACTGTTGTAACGTGGTACTCCATTTCGTTTATGTTGTATATAAATATAAATCGATTACCTCTCTTTGTGATTAAATTATCTGAAAAAAAAAAAAAAACTATGATAAATCGTAAAAATAATCAGACTGTCAAAATAATTTGAGAATGAGCGGTTTATGTCAGTGTTATCATTATCACTTTTCTTTTAATCAAATTTTTCTTGATCGTCTTCATAATCTGTATTTTTATACTACTTTCCATTCTCCTTCCATCATATTTGCATATAATCTTTATTTTATTCCAATATGCTATTTATCTGTTGTGGATGGAATAGTTCAGTGGATTATGGCTGAAATTCGGAATGTCTATGCTAGGGATGTTTTACTCTTGTCCAATAGTGAACTTATCCAAAAATCCAGGTGATGTTGGTAACTCACATTTAGTTCTATCAAGGAATCCGTGTTTTTTTTGTGTATTTGCTTTGTACGACAAACCAGCGGAGCGAGTCTAATCAGCAATGATAAAAGCTATCAAAAAAAAGTATCTGAAGATCCAATATGGATCAGTATAGTCCAAGTTAGAATAAATGATTATTCATCTTTACTTTAATTTGTATTAAAAAAAAATGAGGATCAATGAAATTGAACCTATTCTTTTGATTAACTGTGAAAGTTTATTATATTTTTTTCAAGATTTCCATGATTCCCAGTAATTACTAAGAATGAGACGATTTGGCTGATAAAAGTTTTTCACTGATTATTATTGAATGGTCAGTTGTGGAAATTTGCTTCTTCTAACAACTCTCACTCTAACTAGTTGTGCTTGTCTCCGATGGCTATAAAATTAAGACGACGCTTCCAAGATGCTCGATCTGATGCCATCGCTGATAGTAATAGAAGTAATCCCATTCCGTTTTCCACTGCCGGTCAATTTTTCCATAATCTTATTGTGCATGCATGGCTCATTGGTTTTGGTCCATTTTTTTAATATTCTTCGTTACATATGCTTTTCATTTAAATGCACATGTTTCTTTAAAAGATTTTTTCATGCAAATTAATGCTCCCCCTAAAGCTGAGTGTTTTTTATGGATTTTTGTGGATGCTGGATGGTTGTAATATTCCGTTAAAGAATAGACCAGTGTAATAATATTTTATATTTTCAGCTTGGTTACGTCCAATGTGCCAGGGAGTCTCTTGGCGATAGAAATAAGTATAGGTGAGTCGCCGGCATCACTCGTGTCCGCCAAATTATTTGTAGGAGATTTTTTTAGGCTTTAATTCCTTTAAGGCATTGCATTGTTATGGCAAAACAATTTCGAATAGTATATAAAGAAATTCTAAAATAAAAATTGTGAAAATGAATAAAGATTTTCTTACGTCCTTGAAGAGTCAATATTTATCCATTATTTTAAAATGTCTTTTAACTAATTTTATTTAATTGGCTTTTTCATTATATTTTTTTTTTTCATATGATTAAACGATTATAAAAATTTTTTTTTACTTCTTTTATAATATATTACTCTAACAATATTTAATAAATCATTAAAAAATATAGGTATACGCCAAGTAATCAGTAAATTATCAGTAATCAGTAATTCTATAAAAGTAATCAGAGAATTATCATAAGAATTGTTTAAAAGATATTTTATATTTTCAGCTTGGTTACGTCCAATGTGCCAGGGAGTCTCTTGGCGATAGAAATAAGTATAGGTGAGTCGCCGGCATCTATAAAAGTAATCAGAGAATTATCATAAGAGTTGTTTAAAAGAGTTATAGAAGGCGGTTACTTTTACTTCTTTTTTTTTCTTTCTATGTCAATTAGAATCGAAATTTTCGGCCTAAAAAATTCTAATTCGATATCAGTGATATCAGCGATTGACCCTAATTTCTTCGAATATTTTTTTACCTTAGGCTCTTACTTCTTCGAAAATACAAAAAAAGAATAGAAAAGAGGATTTCGCTCGTTCGATGACGGTAGGACGATGGGTACACAAGGCGATGTACCAGCTTCTTAAGCATTCACTCAGTTAGTCGTTCAGCAAGTCAATTCACTTATTGTCTCTCTTTTCCTATTATTATAGTTGAAAATCGTACAATACAAAAGTTAAACATTTGATTTTCATTTGATAATAAATAATTGAATAGATAATTTTATTTATTTAGCAATAATAATCGAATTTTTCAAACAAACAACTGAATTTAAATATCAGTCGTACCATTTGAAATTTTTATCAATCGATCAATTTATCAAAAAATTTTTTCTAATTTTCTTAAAACGAACAATAATAATAAGTCGATTGATTTCCAGTTAAATGAATCATGAAATTTTATAAAAAAAAAAAAAATTTTAGGTATAAAATAATCATTGGTGCAATAAACTTTCTAATAGAACCATAGTTTTACTTTAATGGCGGTGCAGTAAATTCTTTTATGGAACCATAGTTTTACTTTAATGGCGGTGCAGTAAATTCTTTTATGGAACCATAATTTCATTATTTATTCTATTATTTTGTTAATGAGAAATTCAATTCTTTCAATTACTCTATTTTTCCTAGGAAAGAAGTTTTCATTTTCATCAAATATTCATATAATATTTTTTTTCAAAAAAAGTAGTTGTTTAATTACTATAAAAAAAAACATACTGAATAGTTGCTGAATAATTGCCGTTCATTCATTTGTAGATAGCTCTCTGCTAAAAAAAAATTCTCTTTCTAATAGTTGACTTCTAATAGTTGGTAGAGTTATTCGCCTGGGGATAGAATTGCTCAGTGGGTTGTTGCTCAGTTTGGAGCGCCGATGCTGAGGTTCGATTCCCGGCAGGAGTAAACCTATACAAAAGTCCGGGTGGTGCTGGCGACTCACCTGCATCTCTATTGCCGAGGGACTCCCTGGTATATTTGTCTAGTGCGACAAGCCAGTGGAGCGAATTTAACCAGTAATTGTGAGGACTCTTAAAAAAAAAGTTATCAGCCAAATCAAAAAAATGCTGTCAGCTGATAGTTCAGCCAAATTCTCTAATATTTTCAGCATATATGACTAAAGGAACATTTATTTACCATATTTGTACAATATTACATAGATAGGGGTGGTATTTCGCAATTGATTAATGTGTTTTTTCCTTTGTCTTTCTAGTATTTAAGTGGCACACGAACAATTTAAAAAATCGTAATTATTTGCTGAAGAACGCTCATCATTTCCAGTTAGACTTGCTGGCTGATCCGACCAGATAAACTTTTATGGAAAACTTGGTGCCAGGAAGTAAGTGATGAGTCGCAGGTACCACTCAGGTCCGAAAGGGCGGTGAAATTTTACCGATACTAGAGCCACAGCATTTGCAAAAAGCAGCCCACTAATCATAGTTATTTCTGCATTATTTAACAATACTTTGCAAATGCTGCACTAATTTTCACGAAATTCGAAACCGAAATTTGTACAGATTTTTTAAATTTAAACCTTTTGAATTTTTCGAAAAAAGTTTGATAAGTTTGATAAGAAAAAAGTTTTAAGAAAATTTTTTAGGAGATATCTTTTCCATTTTAGTTTTAATTTCATTTTTATTTTAATTTTAATTTTGTTTTTGTTTTTTTTTATGTTTTATATTTAATATTTTTAAATTTCTATTTAAGCCTTTTTATTATTAATTAAATATTTTTTAAATTTAAGTTATTAGTATTTTTAATCTTAAAATTTAGTTTTATTAATGAATATTAATAAAATTACTTTTGTTAACAAATAATAAATTAATATTTTTAATGTTAAAATTTAATATTATTATTATTAAATATTTTTAATCTATATTTTCATTTCATAATAAATATTCAATATTTGATTAAAATTTCGATATTTTTTATCATATTTTATGCAAATTATTTTTCTAGAATATATTTTTATGCATTTCAATAAACAATTTCTTCACTGAAGGCGTCGCACATTTCAGCCTGTTTTCGTTGCATTTTGTTTCATTTCGTTAAAAAACTGGTCTCTGAAAAATCGGCAATGTTCCTCGTTCGTATAACCATTTTTCATTTAAATTTTTCATTTATTTTAGGATTAGAAAAAATTTTTTCACTCGAAAATCAAATCGAATGTTGATTTATTTTTTCATGTAGTTAACAAGTAAGTTTTTGATAAATTTCGAAAAAGAAAATGCATATTTATAGAGTCTTTTTTTAGTAAATATTGACTCGCTAAACTGATCATGGAACTTTTCTATTTTAAGAGTTCCCACCATTAATGCAACTCGCTTCCCTGGCTTGTCGCACTGGACAAATATGCCAGGGAGTCCCATGGCGATAGAAGCACAGGTGAGTCACCCGTGTTTTTGGACAGGTTTACTCCTGGTGGAAATAGAACCTTAGTATCGGCGCTTCGAATCGAACAACAATCCACTAAGCCATCATCCTATTATGAAACTTAGAAATAGGAATAAACTTATAATTAGAACTAAAATCAAAACGGTTGCTAGAAGCATCCTGTGGATTATTCGTCTTATATGCTTAAATTTTTCTGAATTTTAACTTTGTTTTTCATTTTTTTCACTGATAAGACCTGATTAATGATGATAGAAAGATACGCTAATGATAAGGATTCAATATTTATTCGATAACGCTAATAGTATTCAAATACATAGTCTTTTTTTTAGTGAATTTTTTCGAAAAATCGTAGAATATTCGATTTTGCTTGATATTTGTTGAGATTATTCTAATTTCAGGTCGATTTTTGGAGGGACTAAAAAACCTTCAATGGCAAAAAAGGCTCATTCACTTATTTCCCCATTTCTAAATATTCGCAATTTTTGCTGGCAATTTAATTTAATCTATCTTTACATCGTCTAAAAATAAGATAAATTCATCGAAATCGCCTAATTATATAAATTTTACTAAAAAATAAAATTGCTTTTCTACAAAAAACTTTAAAAAAAAAAAGATCGAAAAATCTGGATTTTCCCGACGACTATTTCTACCCGATATTTTTTTTTGCCAAAAATTGTCTGCTGAACATTCGACAATAATCATAATATTGTACAATCAATAGTCGTCAAAAAGAACGAAGAAAGGATTCATCGTTCATTTTTTTGTACTACTATACACGCACAGTAGACAGACGTATGCGAGACGCCATGCATTCGTTGCTTGTTCGAGTATTGGATCATCGACAATTGTCTCATGCCGGTCAACTCTTTACGATGTCCGATTACGATATCATTGATGATCTGGTAATTGATCTGATCTGTTATATGACCTATTATTGTCTAATTTTATTTAATAACAATCATATGACAATTGTTATCCTTAATTGTTAGAGAATTATTTCATAACAATTGGAAACACTAAAAGAATATTTCTACGATGCGCTTTTAGAAACGAAATAAAAATGGCTGTTAGATTAATAAATCAAAAATAATAATTTAAATTTATTAATATTGCATTTATTATTAATAATATTTTCAATATTAATATTATACAATATTAATATTTTTAAATATATTAATTTTAATTTTATCGATAATATTAAATTTGTTATTAATAATATTATTGATAATATTGTTTTTAATTTTAAATTTTAAAACTAAAAATATGAATTTATTATATTTATTATTATATTTTATTATATTTAAGAATATTTGATTTGAATAAAATTAAGTTTTAATTAGAAATATTTATTTAAAAATATTTAAATATATAAAATATATAAAACATAAAGAAATATCATTTAATTGAAATTAAAATCGTCGCATTTTACCTTGGAATCGTCATATAAATAATTGGAAATCGAAAAAGAAAGCATTGAATTTTTTTTTTTTTTTTTTTTTTTTAGATCCTTATTAGTATTATAATTTTAATATTAAATTTAATATTTAATAGTCGATGTTTGACTATTATGTTTGACTTCAATTCGTTTGGCTAAAAATCGTTACGTTAAGTGAAATCCGAGTGAGGCTGAACGAGGGGCACTTGAGGAACCTCTTTAAGTGATATGCACTTATTCTAAAAGTCAACGAAAAATTGTGAGTGCAATTCCAAAATAGAAGAAGAAAAAGAATATTACTGGTTTGATTGAAGTGGTTCCTTTATTAGAACCAATTCAATTCAATTTTCATTAGACAAATTATTTTTATAAAATATTTTCTCTTTTTTTTGTTGCCTTTATTTTTGGAAGGTAATCCAATATCATATCAGTGAATTTTTCCTGATAAAAATAGAAGAAAATAGAAAAAGTCTCCTTCTCACCCTATTGCGGATGGTAATAATTATCCTCAATTCTCCGCTTCTCCTACTAGGAGCCTTACGAGATTGAGGCTTCTGTTCTCCTACTAGGAGCCTTACGAGATTGAGGGTTCTGTGCAGTATCTTAGCTGTTCCTAATAGTGCATTCTTCTAGATAGAGATTCTCTGATTTTTCTCCTGGAATCTGCTAGAACCACTTTTGTACTTTAGGGATCATAGTTCCAAAAAAAAGTGCCATTTTATATTCTATGAAATTTTTTAATAAAAATATGACTTATTATTCAGATGTTCGAGAAAATATTCATTTTAAATGAGAAGCTTTTCAATCAGATCCAATTAAATAGATGAGGAAAGCCTATATTTTTATTGTCCAAACGAAATTTAGCATTACTTACAGTAAACCTTTTACTGTAGGCGATTCGGCTAGCCGTACTTATGGTTTTTAAGCCACATTATTTTGTGGTGATGAGGTGCATAGAATTCACTTAAATTACCAAAATGATTCAATAAGTTTTAGAACGAATCTGATCTGATTTACTCACTTCATAGTGGTTCGTGTCCGATAAAAAATCAGCGCATTCAAAATATTTCCAATTGTATTTCGAATTATTGCATTTTTTTCTTATTAGAAATAAAATTCTACTCGAAACGACCACAAATGGTACTTGAAAATAGTTCGACTGATTGACCTAATTCAAATTATTCAAACAATATTTCATTTATATTTTTCATCAAATAACTAAAAAAAATGCTTCGACAAATTTGCTCGAATTTCTATCGAACAAAATCTTTAAGTTGTTTTTTCAATTAAATTGATCGTTAAATTGGGAGAAAAATTTTTATAGAAATGTTTAATCGTTCGAAAAAAAACTATAAAAATCGATTTTCATCAAAAACAAAGAATGGAGAAAGAACTAAGGCAGAAACAAGCAAAATTTTCTCGCCTTCATTTATAATTTAGTGCAAAAAATTTGCATTTGCACTTTGGCGTGCATGCAAGCGAAGCGATCATCGTTTATCCACGTGTTGCATGGGTTTTATTATTTATGAATTCGATAAATGAATTTGTATTATTATTGGAGAGTTGAATGGCTTGGGGGGTTATTACTGACATAGCTCGAATCGCCGATGTTCCGGCGATAGTAGATCTGTAGAAAAATTCGGCCGATACTAGCGACTCACCCGTACTTCTATCGGACTCTCTGGCATACTTGGCCAGTGCGATAAACCAGCGGAGCGAGTCGCCAATCAGTAATGATAAAAACTGTTAAGAAAAAATTTGCATTATTATTAGTCATCCCGATTTCACTTTTAATGATAAGTGATAAATTTTTTCTAGTTAATTAATAAATAATTTCTTTATGAATAGAGCTTTATTAATTTATTATTATCAATGAATAGAATTCGGAAAATTTTTTTATCGATGAACAAATCACTTATTACTAATTACTAATTCAGAGCAATCAACTATAATCAGCGTGCGCGAACAATACACAAGCAACAGCCAGTAAAGCAGTCCAACCGTGGCGAAAATTGCCCTTAGAAATAATATTGCACAAAATATTCTCTATATAACTTAGAAGAAGAAGCCCTGAGAAGCCATAACCATCATAATATTTAACAAAAATTTAGTTAATTCTTAGAAATAATTCTTAATTTATTAGTTGTAATATTTATGCCAATAAGTCTTTGAATCTCTCTCTCTCTATTCCTTATCTCCATCGCCTTTAATGATTGCCATTTATAAAAATAAATAAATGTTATCGTTTTTTGATAGGATGATAGTAGTCTTTTTTTTAAGAGTCCTCACCACCACCACGGTTAAACTCGCTCCACTGGCTTGTCGCAATGGGCAATATTCCTTGGCGATAGAAATATAGGTGAGTCGCCAGCATCACCCGAAGGATGATAATAGTATAATATTAGAAATTCTTGCCAGAGAACGTACTTAGAGGCGTAGAAATAGAAATGGTTCGGTAAAGTACCCACTCGATAATCGTTTCAGGTTTATTTGCATTGCCTATTTCTTGCATAAAATATTCTAAAATAAAATATTATATGTTCAAATTAAATTATATATAAATATAAATATATATAAATATATGCAAAATATATATATATATATATATATATATATTTATATATATTTTTAGCAATCAACACTCGCTAAAATTATAGTTATTTTCAATAATCCTACATATTGTCGAAATTCGACGGATCAGAGTGTTGTAGAAATTGTTTTGGCAAGGATCGCTGCTGCAATACGGTAAAATTTCTAGAATTTTTAAGCTGTCGTTTGTTATTGTTTTTATTAGTTGTTTTGTTTTTATCAAAATAATTCGCTTTTTGCTGGAAGTAGTAATAATAATAGAAGGAAAAAATTTTCCATTACTCTCATATTTAGATCAAATAATATTTATTAGTGTTTGGAAATCTTAGAGAAACGAAAAGCATCGAAGTCTATGCGCCAGTTTTGGTCGATACGCTCGCCATGTGCCTAAGCCATAAAATGACGCAAATTGGTGTGAATGGGCCTCAAGATACACCACACTGTAAAATTGCTTGTGATATACTTAGTAGCCTTTTTCTTGTATGTTTCTCTCCTTTTTTTATTATTTCCTCCAAGTTTGAAATCACAAAATCTCCTCGTGGATTCTTTCAATTATTTCTTTATAAGATCATCTATTTTTTCTTATTCATGTAAGATAATTTGAATTTCATAAAAACAAAAATTATTACAATGTGAAAATTGATATAAGCAAATATTTAGCACTATGGTAATAAATCGGTTATGACTGTAACAGTGCCAACAGCCATTCGAGCTCTTAGTTGTGGCAGTGATGAGTTAACCCGAAGCACAACAAGTTATTTGCAGTTAGCTGCGATACATCACGGCAGATTGCTAGCCCAGTACTCTATTCAAATTATATCTAATATAATAAATGGTAAGATTTTGAAATTAAGAAAATTCAAAAATTGCTTAGCAGTGGTGGCAGTCGAGTCATTTAGCCTCAAACCTTACTGCAAAATATAATTTCGTTCTTCTTTTCATTTCATATTGGAATAAATTGTAAGTTATTAAAGAGTTATAATTTAAATTATTACTCTTATATTTTCTTATTATAGGAAATTTTCCTCTCGCGAGAGTTGTTCCACAGATTTACCCCGAAAATCGCGAACCTTTCCATGCTCATTTCCCACAGCTGCTGAGGTTGTTGCAAAACGAGGAAACGGATCAATCCGAGCGGTTGTCCGTATTGCAGTTTGCCTCAATGGTTACAAATGCCAATCCCGATGTACGATTCAATCGAGATTAAACTGATTCGGTCATAAGAGAATATTCATTAAAACATGTTCATCCTCTGAAAAATTACATGAATTTGCTTACAGAAGCAAAGGTCGGAAAATTTTGCCCCTCGTTAGAATCAGAGAGATTCTCTTCTGGCACTCTTTTTCATATGATTTTCAAGCTTTGTGACTGCTACATGCTTTGACCACAAATTGAAAAAATTCGTTGTTGTGAATTTTGAAGTAAACTTACATTTAGGGGTTAGAAAAATACGTTTTAGTACGTTTGAAATTGTTGTTTTTTAAATTTCTCACCAGAAATTTTCTTATATTTAGTCGAAAAGAATCGGTGTGGATTTTCGATATATGTGTTGTTATTAACATATTTTGCACTGACAGACTGAATTTTGTTCTTGTCTCTTGGATGTTGCAAATTTGTCATTAGAAAAAATCCATTGCTCGTCTATTGTGGGTGGTGTGCGTCATCCACAGTCTCGGGTCCTTTGCCAGAGACCTGGAAGCGCGAGAGTTCTATGCAGTCTCTTAGATGCTTCTAGCAGGCGCGGTCTTCTAGGAACAGATATTGCTCCTGGAGTCTTTTTTAGTTTCTAGTTTACAACACCACTGAGACTACTTTGGCTTTCACCTCCCACATCATCTTTTATTTCAAATCCCTGGTATTTCCCTATCTTCTTGCTTGGTATTGCTATATCTACTAATTTTCTGTGCATTGTCTACTGTCACAATACTTGGTTGATTGGTTTGTATTATATATTTGTCTATTTGGTCCCACATAACCAGTTTGTTATTCTCTACGATTTTCTGAGCAATCTCACATTCAGTCTTGGGAGGGTATAAGCCATATACTGTGCAAATGTTCCTGTAAATAATGCCATAATGCCAGCTTCTTGGTTATGCCTTTCAGCATAACTTATTCTTGCCTGCATTCTACTCTTGCCACTATGTGTTGAGCAGTTTCTGAGGTTTTTCTATACTTTGAATTCTTTCCGCTGTGGTAAATCTTTGCTTCTATGGATCTGGTGCTTTATAGTTGTTTTTGAGCTGATATGGTCAATTTTCAGCCTAAATTCAGTAGAATTTCAGTCTGCCAATACATCCTATGGAGAGTTTTGATAATTATGTATAAAAAATTGAGTTTTCAAATTTTAAAATATTCTTTGAACAATTAGTAAATTTCAGCTGATTCTCGGTTATCTTGAAGATCTCGATTCTTTTCTTCAACTTTCTTCAACTCGTACTGCTATTCTTCATATTTTCTTATCACTTATCTCACTTAATCGCACTTTTGCACTTGTACCACGCTTATGTGCATTACGAAATGCCGCCATGTGAGATTTTTAATAAATTCTAAATAATTTCTTGAAATATTGAGAAAATTTATTAGAAATAGCGAAAAAAAAGCGAAATAATTCGAAGATGAAAATTTGACGAATTTTTTTGAAAAACTTTATCATATAGAAAATTAGTTTAAAACGTAGTTAAACGTTTAAAAAATTCGCCGTTTCTACTTATATTAATTGCTTTTAGTGGAACAGAATGTGATAATACATTAGCAATGATTGCAAAAATAGTTGGAGTAATTGGACGAGTCGATTGTGAGACAGCAAATATTGCAGCAAATGATCTCATTGGAATGTGCAAACGGCGCTCAGAATCCATGCCAACGATACTTAAGGAAATAGAAGGTATTATCCATTAGATTTTCATATTAGTGATAAGCTGATTAAGAGTGATTTCAGGTGTAGCTGAATGTTATCCTCTAGCCGTATTGCCGCATTTGAATTTCATACTTACACTTCCAACTGCGAAACCATCCACAGCTGCTGTATGTGCGAGGATTCAAGTGCTATGCAGGTTCAACTTTTTTGAATTAATTTAAGTTTTAAATTTAAATTTACTCGAATTTTATAAAATTATGATCATATTTGATATTTGATGTATAAAAAAGAAAAAAGGAAAAAAATGGCCATTATTAATGAATAATTAATAATTAACAGTTCGAATAAAAATAGTTGGAATTTGTAGCGATGATGCACGAAGACGAAATGGTTTACTTAGCTCACCTAATGATGATATAACTGTTATAAAAGTAATTAATGGTGTCGATCAATCTGAAGAATCAATTATTAGCTCAAAAATTTCTGTTAAGACCGATGGACCGATAATATCGAGGTAACTGTTCAGAAGATTCCTCAAAGTACTATAGATTTAGGCACTAAAAAAAAATGAGATTTTTAATAAAATAGTTCAGTGAGAATTTTAGAAAAGATTATTGTTTAGGAAAATAATAGAGTATGAAAACTTACAGTGGAATTCGAACAACTGTAAATATTGGTGATTCTGGAGTTGGAGATCATTCAGCTCAAGAACTCGACAAAAATACCGAAACACTTGCAAATGCTTATATGAATAATCGGAATCGATCAAATTGCTCATTAACTAATCATAAAAGTCGTTCATACGCTAGCCTGAATCCCTACTGGTGAAGTTATCATTAAGCTATCTAAAAAATAAACTAGGAATAGTCTCTCGCTCTTCTTGGATCCTTTTTCTTTCGTTCTTGTGCTTGTGCTCTATATTTTCACGCTTTTTCCACTTTCTTCTATTTAATTTTAGCTGTAAAATGCTGAAATAACTACATGGTACAATAGCTAATCTAATTTTTCGATTATCTTTCAGTGAGAACATCTCAGTTGTCGATACAAATTCTCGTGATTCGCCGTTATCAGTTATATCTTCACATGCTGGTCGACGCACCGATGGATCTGGTTTTATGCCTACTTATCCACCTCCGTCTTATCATCCTCCTAAAGGGGATGCTTCATCGAAATCCAAAGTACATTTAATTCCAACAGCAATCCACGTAAATTTTTTACTGTTAAAAAGAAACTAAAATTTCTTCCTTTTGAAACCGGAAATATGATCATTGAATAGCTTTAAAAAATGGGTTTTTTCATAGGCTTCGCAAAATAATTGAATAATAGTTCTAATGATTTATTTAAGT
Organism: Dracunculus medinensis; assembly: GCA_900625125.1. Lineage (NCBI taxonomy): Eukaryota > Metazoa > Nematoda > Chromadorea > Rhabditida > Dracunculidae > Dracunculus > Dracunculus medinensis. The sequence continues at coordinate 2,962,851 of UYYG01001152.1, read as the reverse complement.
TTTATTTCTTCAGTCTCGTTATTCCTTCTTGAAAATTATTTTATAATCTAAATCATTATCATAGTCTGTACAATATTTCAAAAAATAAAAAAAGAGCGAAGAATACAGATTGGGAAAGATGGTCGTGTTCGCCCACTAGCCATGCATACACGAAGAAATACGCCTCAATGGATACCAACCTCTTCGAATTCCGCTTCTTACGAAACAACGTTCCCAGCTAATTCAGGGCCAGTAACAACTAAACTAGCATCAGGAAGTGGAAGTACCGTGCATGTGATTGAAGAGCAAAATGATTCCATACCAGAAATTCAGTCTACTGGCGAAGATTCACAACAGAATGTAAGAAAATCTTAGGAATCTTTTTTTCCCAACAGATATCTTTTTTAAAAATTCCTAAAGCTTTATGTCCAAAATACTTTTCGAGACAACTTCAATTATTCTTTTTTCAATAAATTATTTTTCTTATATTAAAGAATGAAACGTGCGATCGAGGCGATGTTGTACGCCAATTTGTTGATCATCGCCGAAGTAAAATTCGAAATTATGTTACGAATTTGACAAGAAATTATCCAATTCCCATACAATGTACCGTAGAAGGAACGAAAGGTGAATTCGTTGTATTTTCCATGATAGTAACGGCGAATTGCCCAGTCTTCTTACTAAATTTCAAACTTTAATAACTATTAAATCACCTATGAAATTTGTGGAAATGGAGTAAAATAAGGAGCGTTGTGAATTTCGAACGACTTTACATAATGAAGTTTTTTGTTCGCAGCCTTCTATGACTGGTTACGTTGTCTTGTCGCACAAGGCAAACATGCCAGGGAGTCCCTTGGCGATAGAAGCACCACTGAGTATCGCCAGCATCATCCGGATTGTGCATCAGAATGACCGAACTGAGGAAATCGGCGTCAACTATTTTTTAATTGCTTTTTTTTCGTATTGGATGGTTTTTTAGGCACAAAACTTCGTATGAGAGTTCATTTCCGTTGTCAAATTCGCGATTCGCATTGTATTTTTGATGCAAATAATATGTTTGCTTTCAAAACAAGAGTTGCACCTATTTGGTTACATTTAATGTTTCTCCAGGTTCATTTCTTTGTTTCGAAATCCTTTTATGCAAATTTTATTTTATATATGAATAATTTTTTCATCATTTATACTCTAATTTACAATACAATATGGGGAAAGAGTGGTTGATTATCTTATCCAAAGGGACGATTTAGCTCTTTTGACTGATTTCTGATAAAAGTAAAATTCGAATGGCTATTGGGGATTAATTTTTTATCTCTTATCACTAAGTAAATTTCCAGCAAAATACCATCAACACACACACTTATCACTAAAGAAGCTAAAAAACGATGAGTATCCTTGGAAAAGTAAGGGAAACGATCTTTGATTTGTGGTACTCTGAAAATAACTCTGATCTCTCTATTTTCGGTCCATTTATTAATTTTCAAATTATCATTTAAACGATGAAATACTGGAAACATTACAGATGGAAGCATCGAGTCTAGAATCCACAGGAGAAGTAGTCGCTCAATCATCCGAAGCCTTTCGAACATTGTCCCATTGTTGGTCATGTCTACCTACGAACTATACGAAAAATCGGCCTTTCATCACGCTCGCCACTTCAGCATTTCCAGCACTTAAGGTTTTTAAAATTTGAAAATTTGAAAAAAAAATTTATCAAACTTATCAACCTTTTGAAATATCTTAGTGAAAAGTATGACTTGAAAATAACCCATTTTTTACAAATGTGCCTAAATTTCTGCCCGATTTATTTTTGGCTTATTTGCAGGAGCAAGAGCAAATATATAAAGAACTGCAAGAAGCTCGTTACTTCGATTCTTTCACTTTCAGCATGCATTATCAAAAATGGAGTTGTTTTAGTTGTAATTATCCGGAACGAGTTCGGTAATATTCCGTAATATACTGAATTTATAAGCGATAAAAATAGCTCTACGATGTAACGTTATATCTGACTGATATAACGTTATATCTTTTGGCTGATTTGGCTTATTTTCATATTCTCATATTTATTTTCCACGCTTACTGTTGTAAAATTGATAGTATAGATCAATTCTTCGATCCGATTCACCAAATATTCCGGTTATCGAGGGTCAACTAAAAGAAAAACGTGGTAGATGGAAATTTTTGAAGCGTTGGCATACAAAATATTTCACTTTATCGAGTGCAGCTCTTACATATAGAGATCGACCTCAAGATGTAAAATTTTAGATGAGATTTTTCATCTTCCTACTTTGTACTTAAATTACAATTTTGATTTAAATCCTATATTCTTCCTTATGCAAATAATTTTCTTTTAATAATTATTAACTTTTTTTTTAAATCATAAATTTTTTTAAAGCTTGAATTAGTTTTATTTTAGCCATCAACCGATAAAATTCTATGCCCGTCAATTGATCTACGAAAAATTCGCTCTATTAAATCGCTAAGCAAAGGTCGAAAAAGTCGGAAATCTTTGCCTAAAGCATTCGAGATTTTCACCGATGACGATGTATCGTATGTATTAAAAGTAAGCATGAGATATTTTTTGAAATATTGCTAATTCTACGATTTATTAATTCGAATTTGGAAATTGCAAAATTTTATTTTTTGAGAATTCATGTCTTAAAACTTCGATTAAATGTGACAATATTTCTTTATTTCTATCATTTGCTTCTGTCAAATAATACGGGTAAACAGTATTTTTGCTAAATGATAAGTGATAAAAAGTGATAAGGTCTTTTGCGAATTTTTACAATTTTTTTCAGGCTAATGATCGATCGAAAGCAGAAGAATGGTTCCAATGTCTACAAATTGCCGTCGCTCAAGCACATAAAGAACGACAGTCGATTGCTTTTTAGATAATTTTTTTATAACGATGATTATTTCAATAATATTGTTCTAAAATTGATTAAATTTTTTTGCGTTGAATATTATACTTTATATTTTGTATAATAAATAATACTAAATATGTAAATGTAATTATATTATGTTTAGCTTGTATTTATTTATTTACTTATAAGTTATTTGCATTATTTCAAAAAGCTTTATTTACGCCAATAGTAAAAGTTAATTGTTCTTTTTTTTTTTAATTTGTGATATTTTACTGTTATAGAAATTTGTTAATTTTTTTTAAATTATATAAATATAATACAAAAAAATTCATACAATAAACAATTCGCTTCAACTTTTTTTTTTTTTTAATGCGATGTTTTACAATAATATTTTATTATTTACTTAGGAATACGAGAAATGCAATAACAAACATTTATTTTTAAATATATTTATTTTCAGAAAATAATAAAAATATAATAGCAATAATATCGTTTAATTATACATTTTTCTATCAAATTAACACAAAAAAAGCTTTATTAAAGGTAGAATTCTTATTTAAATTGTATTAAATATCTTATAAAGAATGGCTTCGCTTTTGCGAAATAAAATGTGAAATGAACGGCTTTCTTTCGAAATCCGCAAAATCTAAGAGTTTTTTTTGCAGAAGAATTTTCATGTTCTTCATGGAAATTTTGAGAAAATTATTATTATTTTCTTTTTGCCTTAAAAAATATTTAATAACCGAAAAGAAACAATAAATTGTTTTGAAAAATGAGATGAGAAGGGTTATTTTAGAAAAAATTACCTGCAGTTTAGCTGTATTTTGTATGAAATTTATTGTAAAATATAAAATATGATTGATCGAAATTTTTTCGCCTTAAAAACGCATAGAATTTCAAGTAAAATTTCTTAAATAGCCGTTATTTACCTTTTCTTTTTGCCTAATTTCGTACTTTGAGTGCTAAAATGGACGTATAGCATACTAATATGTGAAAATAACTCGTATTAAAAGCGAAAATCACGTGTGAATTCCGGAAGTTCGAATAGTTATAGCAGATATTGGAGGGGTTTTTAACGATGACTGATCATAAATGGTGTTATGCTTCTTAGCACGAAAAGATTGTAAGAGATGCAAAGCATTGAACAAGGTTGGGATTATGATAAGGCCATGTGCCAGGCCAATAGTCACGATTAATATCATTGTTTTTGCAAACACCTGAAATAAAAGCTCTCAACTTAAGTAAATTTAAATGAAGTCGATTGAATTAAAATTTTTTTAAACTTTTTAAATTTTATAAATTTTTATAAATTTATAATTTTATAATTTTTATAAATTTCTTATAAATTTTTTCATAAATACTTTTTATAAATTTATAAGTTATATAAGTTTACTTTGATAAGTTTGATTAAATTTCTAAGTTTCACTTTGATAAGTTTGATAAGTTTTTTTCTATCGAACAACATCAAAAATATAGAAAGCATGAGAAAAGATAAGGGAAAAGCAAATATTAACTAACTTTTCCCATATAAAGTTCGACATAAGTCACGCTGAGTACGCAAAACAAGCTTGATAACGCTGCTTGCAATATAGGGAACGCTATTGTACACATGCAATGATATAAGCGAATTTTTGGACTCGGTAAAGCTGGAAAATGCATCTCAAATATTGCTTTGATATTCTCAGGTATTTTATTTCAAATTTAATCAGTTTAGGCAAATTCAACTGAAAGAAAATAGAATGGCTTAATAGTTTGTTGATCTTAGAATGTTAATTCTGTGGTTCTACTACCAAGAAAAAGAAATTTTTTAAAAATCTGGGTGATACGCCAAGTGTAAAGTTTGCTTGCTGCAACATGCCAACGGAGCAAACCTAATCAAAAATGGTGAGTGAAAAAAGAAAAATCAACTAACGTCTTTGGTAATAATGGTAGGTGACATGAGCAGGAATATCCACACTGAAACCAATGGACATAATCATAGCTGACATTACTATTGGATCCAAATTCACATCCCATATAGAGAGGAAACCATAGATTCCTAAATTTGTGATTATCTGTGATTTCTGATTATTAGTCCAGTCGATGAAAAATGGGATATTTATTTGTAGTTCTTTATGGTGCTAATCTTTAATTTAAAAAAATTTTTTTAAATTGAAGATAAAAGATTTTTTTCTTTTAAGAAGTGGAATGGCGCCGATGCTGAGGTTCCAATCCTTTCAGAAACAAAACCAAGGTGATGCTGGCCACTCACCTGTATTTCTGACTCCTAGAGATTCTTTGGCATATATGACTAGTGCGACAAGCCAGAGAGTCTAACCAGTACTGGTGGGAGCTTTTGAAATAAAAAAAATTTTTCATAAATTCAAGGATCTATGCGATATTATATATTGTTGACGTTGATAATTTTTCCTTCAATTTAAAACTAACCCAAGCAAGTACTTATGATAGAAAAAGTTGCAATAATTGCACCACTGGTTCGTTTAATAAATAGTAAGCAAACAAACATCATACAAACAAAAGTACAAATCGATGATTGCAGAGTTTGTACGACTAAAGTTCCAATAAGGTCGAGAAATTTTGCATCGTCATCATAGATACTAACTTCGAAGAATGAATACTGGAAATAATTAATTACGGTAGCGATTTATATTTAATACTCATCAAAATGACCACATGTATATCATATCATGTATATCACCAATTCACCAACTGGTGAATTTGATATGGACAAAGCAATAGCTCACATTGTCAGCAACTTCACGAAGCTTTTGCAATAATATAGCTCTATTCGACCACTGTTTTAGTTCTTCACCATGAGAAGAAATTGTAAAAAAAAATTTATTCAATATAATTTGACCACTGCAACAACAAATCTTTAATAGCCAATGGCAGCAATAATTATTAAATCATAAAAGAAAAATCGTAAAAAAAGATCCTCAAACCCTTAAAAAATTCACAAATTATACTTTTCATCTGTTGAAAGATCCAAGAAACCTTTCCAGTGACGAAATTCGGGCCATTCGAGGAAATATCGTAATTCGTTTGTCACTGTTGAAATGCTAGTAATATTACTGAAGTTTATTATCAAAAATAAAAGATTCAATGCTTTATATTTGATTCTAGGAAAAATTTTTCATTTTATTTTATTTGCATATTTTTATTTTTGAATTAATTTCGTTTAATTTATAATTTAGTTATTTTTATTGAAATTCGCTCGGTCTCACTTTTGATTTTCATCGATGGAGCGATCAGATACTCGAATAAATTCTTCAAAATCTCTTAACCAAAAGTTGCTAGCGAAGCGTCCTAAAGAACTTGGCAGGCTTTCAAAATCTTCAGCCTGAAAATTTTTTGTAAATAGTTTATCCAATAATTTTTAGAACAAATAGAATAGAATGATTAGATGTGGAAATTTAGAAATAAAATCTTTTAATTTGTGGCTTCTAATTAGTCATTTTTACTAAAATAACATTGTTTCATTTTTAGTTTTTATTTATGATGCGGTGACTTAGCAATGCTCATTTCGGAGCGAATTTCCTTGTTTTTCTATTCTATTATAGGAGTAAATATTTTTCAAAAACCTGGATGATGCTGAAAATCTACTTGTGACTAGTGATTCAAGTAGTTTTAAAATTTTCAAAACTTAATGATTAATAATAATTGTAATAAAATGAAATTTCTGATAAATTTTAATTTTAACATTCCGTTCGTTCAGCAAAATTTTTAATGTATTAAAATTTTTTAAAAAAAAAAAAGCAAAAAAGGATACAAGTTTGTTCAGCAATCGGAAATTGGTTGGGTCATCCAGTCGTCCCGGCTTTCCAACAATTATAAAACATACGGAATAATAAGGAATAATATATTCTTCTCTCAATTTTAATATCTATAATGAAGCACATAAAATAATAAAATCTATAAAATCGTAGTTAGAATGATGATTGCTAATACAAATGAAAATAACTATAAGAAACATTAAATATACTAAATATACTAAAGATTGTCATACCTTGACCATGTCAGAATCTTGCACTAAAAGTCGCTCAGGTCTGAGTTCAGCTGTCATATTTTTTGCTCCGTAAATTGATATACACCAGTAAATGATAAGAGATAAAATAACGACAAATGTAACCAATTTAGAACACAAAATATCGCAATACTTTTCAACTAAACTGAAAAGTTATCATATTGAAGAAAAAAATTATCATTATTTATACTCTTCTACAAAATGAATTGAAACTTTTAAGTCTAATCCATTTGAGTTACAAATTTATGGAACTTATTACTTATTGTTATCTATCAGTGGTTATTGGTCATCATTTCGGGCTAAGTTTGCTTCATTGTAAGCATATAAACTTTTGCTAGAGCGTCATTCGCAACTAGGAACTAATGAAAAGTTTATTCTTGTTAAGAGATAGGTCGAAATCATGCTTGGAATTATTCTCTAAGCAATATTCTTTAATTAGATTTTTGGTACCACTCGGACCTATTTAATTTATTATTAACAAAATATTTCATCTTTCCTGCAATAAATTAAAACAATTTGAGAAAATCAATTGGGCTTATTGAAATAAACACTGATAATTAATAAAATAATTACCTTTTAAATGTGTTCACCAGTAAACTTTTCAAAGAATTTTCTTTTGAATGATTTTGACTTTTGATAGATGCTTTTCCTTCGTATGTCATTTCATATTTTCCTGCCACCACCATAATCGCAGTGAAAAAAGTAATCTTAATTATAAGAGAGGAAAATTCTCTTCACAATATATGAATGCATTCATCACAAAACATAGCAATTCAAGCTGAATGGGATTAAAATTTTTGAAGAAACAAAATTAAAATTACTTGATAAATAAAATCCATCGTCATTGTAACAGCATTTCCCAGGCAAAACAACTGAATTTCAGGAGTTGGCGTGAGACTTCCAATGCCAAATGCTAAAACGTTCGTTAGTGTTGTGATAGTTACAGATGGACCTGCAATTCAAATATTTACCGTTAAATTTGAGAAATTTGGCTAAATTCGCAGACGATACGTTGGATTTGAGTGCCTCTCTAAGAAAAAACTTGGTGCGAAGAAAAATGGTTGGAATTTCATGATGGAAATTGGGAATAGAATGGCTCAGTGGGTTGTTGCCCGATTCGGAGCATCAATGCTGAAGTTCTTCCGCAGGAGTAGACCTGTACAAAAATCTGGGTGATGGTGGCGACTCAGCTGTATTTCTATTGCCAAAGGATTCCTTGTCCTTGGCATATTTGTGCAGTGCGATAAGCACCAATGGAGCTAATGAGTTTAACCTTTAAAGGTGAGGACTCTTAAAAAAAAAAGTAGCTCTTCAAAAAGTTCGCCGAATTCTAAATAATATTTTGGTATATACTTACATGGGAGATTATTATAATTAGATTGATCTTAACGTTCTTCAAAATAACCAATGATGAAACAAGGAAGATAACAATATCAAATTATAGAACAGGTCTTGAGAAGGAAGGAAACTTAACGGGCAGATTCACACGCAACAATATGTTTTTCTGCTACTCACCATATGTCCTGCCACCATATTTAACAATCTAAGGGAATATATACAGAAGACAGCGAAATAAGCATCAAAGCCTGAGTTACAACTATTGCTCTAAGCGAAATGGGGTATTAGGGAGGGGGTATTGTAGCACCCAAAGATGATGATGCTTATAGCAGCATTAAATACATTTGGTATATACTTACATGGGAGGTAGATCAAACATAGGAAGAGTATCACAAGATAAAACGCTTCATAGGATGAACCATGGATAAATAGTTAGCTGAGAAATTGTTACCAGTTATTCCACTAGTCCGCAAAAGCTGAATTATAACAATAGAAGAAGAACCACTAAGAAACAGATCTACTGAAGTAGAGATCCCACAGCAGACAGACCCCAGACCGATGTGTGAGAGGCCTCAGAGATTTTCATAATCAGATTGACCTCAAAGTTCTTAAAAATAACCAATATCTTCCAGCATGGTACATATTCTAGCCTTCAGTTTATTTGTAGATGAATTTTCTTTGAAATCTGAGATGGAATATGGAAACGAAGATCTGAAATTAAACTCATTTTGACTCATTTTCATTCATATTTGAAGTATTTATATCAGTTTCGAGTTAGTCACTTTGAATTCCTTATAAATTATTTTAAAATGAAAATGCAACCTTAGAGATTTATTGCGTTGCCAGGAATTTATCATCAGAAAAGCATCATCAACCCCGATAGCCAGCACGAGAAATGGTGTTACACAAAGCGTTGAACCAAAACGAAGTCCAAACCAAAAAAGTAGCCCGAGACCGGTTCCACAAGCCATCATTGGGCAAACGCAAGCCATTATTGCTATAGCGATCTTAAAATATTTATTTACAATGAGGCTGTATAAACTAATTTTTATGCTCGAAAACTTATAAGGCATATACAATTCAATTAATTGAAAAAAGGTGACAAAAATTTTTAAATATATTTATTTAACCTTTGATAGATTCATTTGTGACATGAGGAGAGCGCTAATTGTGGTGGTAAATGTGGAGAAAATACACATTATAATAAAGCCTAAAATAACGTAAGGGAAGAGCAGCAGTCCGGATCGAACGATTTCCGCAGTCGCAAACAATGGTGTCATGATCACCACATCCACATATTCTGATGAAAAGTTTCTAAACAAGCTTTCTTTATTATTTCACCTCGAATACGAAAATAAATTTGTGCCAATTTTATAATCTCCATAGATACCTAAAATCTTAATTTCTTGTTTTTTTCCATAAAACATATTCAGCAAAATTGGCCTATTTCTTTTGTATTTGGAACAACTCATTCCCATTCTCAATACTATGCAGTGAAAACGGCAGAGGTTTAACGAGAGAGGAAACAAAATATGCTATAAATTATGTGCAATTAATTTTATAATTCACCACATAACTTTTGGATAAGAGGGGTAAATCGCCTAAGAATAAGAAGGAAAAGGAAAATGAATTTTAAACTAAGCTAATCAAATTAGGGTCTACGGAAATGCCCCAACTAGCCAAATCAAAAATGATACATTATATTCGAATATGAAGAAAAAGCCAACTACGAATTTTTAAATTCCAAATTATATTCCATAATTCTATTTTTTTTTTAAATTATTTTTTATATTATGAATTTAATCATGTTGATGTCATAAATCATTGCAAACATTAAATTTTTCTTTATCCAAAAGCATTGGCCTTTTATGCTCTCGCTAGTTCCATCGGCTATTAAGATGGAATCACCTACTTAGCCAGTCATATTAAGAGATAGAAGACAGCGGGGTCCACAGCATCACTCGGATTTTATTTTAAAAACTCTGTTTTCTCCAGCCAGAGGAACAACTTAAGATGCTTGTTTCACCCACCCTAATCGATGTAAAACGCTACTCGATTCTCTCTCTCAATCAAATTACGTTGTAACAATATACTTTTTGAAATATTCAACAACATCCAATTCAAAACGTTCTATTTCATTTTGCAATGCATCGGCTGGTTTATTTGCGCGAAATTGTAGCAAAACCATTCGAATATCGCGTAAATTATTTTTTATTTTAGCCTAAAATTTGCATCATAACGATGAAATAATTCGCGATTTATATAAAAAAAAATAAAATTATTAATTTACTTATTTAGCTTAATTGATTAGATTTATTACTAAAAACCATCTCAGAAATAATAAGAAATAAGTGATAAGTAAGAAATGATACAGGCAGAAGTTACTCCAAAGAGTGGTGTACCAATTTGAATAAAGGCAAATTATCACAGGCTTATCGCACTTGCTAGGTTACAACCTGTCATTCCCGAAATGAAATATGGTTGGTAGTGATAACTCATTTGTGCTTGTGATAATTTGATAATGCTTCTCATTCTCAAAAGACTATGGCGAAAGCGCCTCGAAACCAATGAAAGACCAATGGAAATCAGAAGAAATCAGAAATGTGTGATTAGAGGTGAAGAAAAGAAATCATATGCAACCTACTCTCTCATCGTCGAATATTGTTCGGCCTTTCACCGATTTTAGTTCTTTCAATGTGATTATCTCTTTCCTTCCATTTTCTCGTTCAATTTCTGCCTTAATAATGAGGAAATAAGATTAATTTTTTTGATTAGAATAAGTAAATAAATAAATTGCAAATTTATGATAAAATTTTTAAAAAAAAATGCGTTCAATTTGAATTTAAACTTGCATTTTCAAGTAAATTAATCTATTAGGAAAGTTTTTTTTTCATGAGTCTTAACATTACTGGTTAAAGATTCACTGGCTTGTCGCACTGGACAAATGTGCGAGGGAGTACCTTAGCGAGGGAGAAGATGAGTCGTCAGCATCACCAGGATTTTTGGACATGTTTACCGCTGGAGGCAATAGATACTCACCATCGGTGTTCTGAATTGAGAAACAACTCCACTGAGCCATTCTACTAGGGAAGTGAATAGAAAGGGTTAGATTTTTTAAAATTTTTTCGAAATAAAACTTACTTTAACACCATAGAAATTATTGTCGACGCGAAAATTCATCCCTAATACCGTAGTTACAGGGAAACTTAGATCAATTGCCAACGGCGTATTATTATGACTTTTGCTAATTTTTAAACCATACTGAAAATTTTTAATTTTCTTTGCGAATCGTCTTCTTCTAGAGCTTTCTTAATATGGGGCTTTACACTAATATTTAAAAGGCATTGAGTTATTTTTCGACTATTATGTTTTTTCTTCTTAGAAGCACTTAAACGCTTATTTAAATTCATTTCATCGAATTATTGGATTAGGCAAATTTCTTCTACGGAATCACTTGGTGCTGGAAGTTTAGGTTAATTTTCACCAGCACTAGGGAAAGACAAATTTGCTGGAATAAAGTCACAGCATGGACGCTTTAACACCAGAGCAACAATCTATTTCAGCTATTCTATCTTTATTCTCTTGAAGTAGCGAATTCCCTCTATCCATTTGGAATATTTGTACAAATGAACCAATAATGAACCATTATATTTAAATAAAACTTTATTAACCTTTTATCCTTTCCTTTTCCTTTATCTTTTCCTTTTTCCTTCCTTTTTTATGTCGAGTATCAAAGGAATTCAAAATACTTTTAAAAATGAGAATGAAGGATCAAGGAAAATTTTCAACTAACATAGAAATTTCGTACAGGTTCATTGAGATCACAGAAATTTGTACAAAGCTGATTGTAGGATAACGATTGATTTGTATGTTTATTATGCAAGAAAATATCATTAACTGCATGATCTAGAATCTAAATGAGAGATTTTAAGAAAAAATTATTCTAAATTTGCAGAAAAAATGCATCCAATAATGAAATTCCCTGTACATTGTACATTTTAGAATTAAAATCAAACTTCCTCTAATAACTCTCATCATTACCAGTTCGGCTGGTTCCGCTGGCTACAAGGATGAAATATTTCCAAGCTGATCACCATCTGATACCATCGTTGATAGTAATAAAAGCCATTTCTTTTTCCGCCATCTAAGTCCATATACGAGTGGTTCGCAAAAGCGAAGTGCGCCCATCAAGAACTGGACTGATGCAGTCAGGAAAGGTTTTGAAGGTATAGGAGGGAAATCAAACAATAATTGGTGAATGTAAAGCAGTTCCCCTTTCAAATGGCGATCATTATCAATGGAAAAATTTACCCTAACTGTATCATTTAACTGTGGAATATTGAGCATTGATTGACCATTTTTAGCAGTGATGAATATTAAAATTAAAATTGGTTGTCCTTTGCGTGAGAAAAATGCTTCATATGCCTAAAAATCACTGGGAAAGATAAAACAAATTCATCGCTTTTTCTCATTTCAAAAGAAAGTCAATGAAGTTGTAATTCAAATTCTATTATTAAAATGCAAAATGTTGAAATATTTTGGCCGGAAAATTCGACTGAAAGTTTGCAATTGTAATGGATCAAATGACCACCTCCAGCTCTTCCCTAGCTCGAGCTGCATATGGTGTGTAATCGGTGACATCGTTCGTTATTTTTGTTAATGGTATCGATGATGAACACATTGCAGTTACAACAATAGTAGTTATAATAAATGACCACGGATGAAAAGTTATTTGCTCGCCAAGTTTTCTTAAATTCAAGTTTCTATTTAAACCATTTAAAAATGGAAATTTTTATAATTGCAACTTTTTTCCAAGGAAAGGGATATAATATATTGTTCAAATAAATGGTTATATTGCGGATTGGATTTTTTCCCTCTTTTTTATTTCGTTTATCACCATATGGACGATAGGTAAACGGTGATTTAGCCTCATATAATTTGCGCTCACTATTTCTAGTTAAACTCGATCCACTGGTTGAGTCAGAAATTGTCAGAAATTTTAACTTTAAAGTCGCTTGAGTGGTTCTCAATGTTTAAGGGTAGAGTACCTTGGTGCTCAAGACGATGGACAATTAACTATCTTAATTTTAGACGAATCCTAGGAAATAGCTTACCGGAATAAATAAATAAGCAAACGAATACAAAACGGTTCATCGTTACTGTTCGAAGAATAAATTTCTGAAGGAATCATAAATTTCGCGAAACTGATGCTGCTAATATATATGAAATTATAAGTAGAGTAGATTTGGATCAAAAAAATTCAGATCAGATTTACAAAATTTTTTCGTATCTTCCAAAATTTGCAAATTTTATTCCAATTCTTTTAATATCGAATCGACTAAAATTAATTAATAATTATATAATAAAAATTGCAAAATACAAGAATACAAAGTATAAGAAGATATAGCATAATAATTTATACGAAAATTCGATTTTCTTATGATTTATTCATTGAAGAAAGAAAATATATGAAAAAATTTCATTTTTTCCTAATCACTTTATAAGTGATAAAAATTATTATACTTATTATTAATGCAATTTATAATCATTGCGTAATCAGTTGGCAATCTTTTTTTTTAGGAATCTTCACGATTACTCGTTCCGCTGGCTTATTGCAATAGACAAATGTGCCAGGAAGTCATTTATTCCTTGGCGATAGAAGTACAAGGCGGATTTTTTACTGCTGTGGGGAATAAAGCATATAAGTCCCTTGGCGTTCCGAATTGAGTAACAACCCACTGATTCATTCTACTCTCCTTCAATTTTTACCTAAATTTTTCATATTTGTTTTTTATATTTGTTTTATTTGTTTTATTTTATAAAGTTTAATTCTATATTTATATTTGGAATAAAAATATTTTAAAATTGTAATTACCGAAATATTATTTAATATATTTAGAATAATATTCTATATTTTTATTGTCTCATTAATCAAAAACGAAGTGTACAACAATGAGTTGACTGGGAAGAAAAAGAACGCCCATATAACATTTTCATAGGAAAAAACGAGAATTTTAGGATATGTGGGAAGCCTTAATTTTTAAATTTAAAAAGTGGAATAAATGATATGTTTACAATTGCAAAATGCGAATTCATTAGCTTGCCGATTCAAACTGAAAATTTCCATTTTTTTAATTCCTGAGGACTTCAGAAAAATTTTGCCGAAGAATTGGCATTCACTATTAAAAATTATACTCACCATTGATCTATTTCAGCGTATTTAAGGTGGAGGACAAGCAAAAATTGCTAAATTTCATAGTTATTAATTTAAAAAAAATTAAATCGCTGCCAGCAAGTAGTAGTTTTCAATAAAGAGTGTGAGGATTTAAAAAAATGACAAAAAATGTTGATGAATTTTTAATGAATTATACATAAATTTATTGAAATTGGGCAATAAAATTTTGATTTATGAGAACAAAAAATCAAATCAAATGAAATTTTCAATAAATAATTATTTGACTTGTTATAATTTCAGGGCTTTTTTTTACGAATTCGAAAAAATTTTGAAAAAAAATTTAGTGCGAAAATTTTATTCTGCAACTCATAACACTAATATTTAATATCTGAATATCTGAAAATATCTGAAAATAGAAGTGCCTCCAAAAATATTTGCTTTAACCTTTAATGTATCATATTAGGTGAATGGAATGTTTTTTTGTATGAAAGAATCCTTCTATTAGAAGTGAAATGTGGGTAGTGCTTAGGACTTATCTATACTTCTATCCCCAAATGATTCTATTTCAACAAGGCTCGTCCTGATAGCTCATTGAAATTAACCATATCAAGCCAATAAGAATATATAGATCCATTCTACAAATCCATTTACGCTCAAAAATAAGCAAAATTCACGTTCCATCAGGCCAGGAATGATTAACAATACGATGACGATTGCAAAGATGTCCCAAGTGGAATGGCTATATAAGACCAAAAATTTCAAACGATGAAACAGTGACGACCAATACGATCAGCCAAAGAGTGGTTGTTTCATTCATATTTCCCTTTTAATTTCGACTTGTATATTTTTACATTTTTACAATTTTTACTATTTTTACTGTTAAATTATACGTAAAGTGTACGCTATCGCGATTTTATTATTAGAAAGGTTTAATTACACAAGTTTGAGATGTACGACGGCGAATAATATTTTTTTTAACGGAGAATCTAACAAAAAAACCAGTAAAACATTCTGAACTTTTTCGTTACACTATATTAAAAAAGTGAAATTCAAAATAAATAAATTTTTTCGCAATTATTTTTTTTTAAAAATCGCAATATGCAAATGCCTTATAACGATAAATAAATATTTCAATTTCAACAATTTTATAAGCCTTATTTGTGTCAATATTGTTTCAAATAAGAAAAAACTTTGTCATCAAAAAATATCCTCGCTGATTCATTTTATTTATTATTTTGCTGAAAAGAAAAGCAAATTTGTAAGTTTTGCTATAAAAAAAAAACATGATATTAAAATCCAATGAATCATTTAGTGAAGTTTTAGTGATTGATAAAGTTTCTAGATAATGATAAAATTATGATAAAATTCTAGATAAAAGCTTTGTTTTTGAATAAAACAGAAAGATTTGGTGTTAAAGAGTGTCTTTGCTTTGATTACTTTGATTAGGTGTGTTTCCATTTTATCCATCATTCTTGTGGACATTTTGATGAATAATGCAACCATTCCAAAATCATATAAAAAAAAGAATAAAAATAGAAAAAGAAAAATTTTTTCATCAAAAAAATTGCAAATTGCAGTTAAAGATGAAAATACAAATTCTGCAAATTCCCGCAAATTATGGATATTTTTGGTTTAATGGAGGTAGGGGATGATTAATTTTAGATTAATTTTATTTTTGCTGAAATTATTAATTTTATTAATTTTACTGAAATTAACACTTTAACATTACTGAATAGCAAATAGCGCTCCCCATTGAGCAGCAATCCTCTGAACCATTCTATTCCCAGGTTTTTGCAGTAGGATTATATAATTATATAATTTAAATAAGGTTGCAGTAGGATTATATAAGTATAATATAATTAAAAATGATTTTAGGAAAAAAACTGAAGATTCTTGGCTAGAAATCTATTGCAAAAATCGGCAATAATTTGTTAAATAAATAAAAATATATATAAATTTATAAGAATAAATATCATCTAATAGACTCCCCTGGTAAAATTTGTCTAATCCAACATGCCAGCAGAGAAAGCTTAAACATTGGAGAATGCAGCTAGAAAAAAAACAGCCTCCAACATTTCTAGCTTGTTTGATTCCATAGATTTTTAAGATTCAGATTCTTCGTCGGACAGTCATAGTTAGTTAGGGACAGAAGAGCAACTAGATTATCACCAAATAATATTTGGCAGAATAAATTAAGTCCACTGGTTTGCCACAAAAATAATAACGAATTAACATGGCAACTAAATTTAATTTTAATTTTACTGAAATTAGATTAATACATCTAAAATTAGCGATAAAAAAGAATTTAAAATTTAGAATTAGCGTAAAAAGCAAAAAAATCCACTAATTCCAATTTTGGGAAAAAAAATATACCAATTATTTTTGATGTTTGATTAATTAAATTTCTATCTACTAAAATATAAAATAAAATATAATAGAATAGAACTCTAAGTAATCTTTAAACTAATTTAGAGTTCATTAATTCTCTCAAAAACGAACAATTACTTTTAAAGAAGGCTTATTTTTAAAATTATTTGCTTGCCTTTCTCTTATTTTCATCTTCTAAAGGTTTCAGTGTGATGAAACGTTTTCGAGATTCCAATAACTCAAAAAACTCATAGCATTGTAGGCTATTGAATAAAAAACCGACTGATTACGAACTGATTCCATTCCACTGGATAATTCTCTCATAGAAGTTTCAAGGTTTTTACTAGAGAAACTCCCAATGTATGAAAAGTAAATTGCCAATGCAAAAAGTTTTATGAAAATCATAAAAATTGAGAAAATTGAGAAAAATTGAGAAAAAAAAATTGAGCTCAAATAATTGTCTCAGAAATTTTGGAAAGCCTTTAAATCAAAAATACCCTCAAAAAATATAAGCCATAATTTAGAGCTTAAAATATTTTTGAATAAAAAGTTATTTTTTTTAAGTTGTTATTTAAGTTATTTTTTAATTTATATGAAATGGATTCGTACAAAGTTCAATTCAAAGTCGTAAAATTTTAAAATTTTTCGAAATATTGCCTAATGCAATTTATGCAATCTGTGATTAAGTGATGAGATAATGATGTATCAATAAATTTTAAAAATTGTCAATTCTGAAGAAGGAAGTCGAATTTCTTAAAGATTGAAAAGATTTATGAGAGGTATTGAAGTCAAACGAGAATAATTCATTTCACCAAAATTTCATTACACGTACGTCGTTAAATAAGAATCTGCTAGAATTTACTGAATAAAATGAATTACATAACTGGTTTATTTCTCATTGCTTCTCATAGCCATTGTCAAAGAAAGTTATCCATAAATTGTCGAAAAAGACGGAGCACAATAAAATTAAACTGGCTTATTGGCTTATTATTTTTGTTATTTTCATAGTTCCATTGTTTACTATTCAGTAACCTTTTATTTCTTAATTGACAAACGCTTATTTCATATTTTAACTTCAACGATTTTCACTTCCTCTTCTTTAGTTGATTTACGAAACATTTCTCATCAGGAAGCTATTTTACTTATTATCAGCCAGATTTTGTTTTATTGATAAGTGACAAGTTTATTGATAATAAATCAAGCTGCCACGCATTCAATGGATATATATCTCAATAGTAGTGCCCTTATGATTTCCGTACATTTTCTATTTTATCGATCTTAAATTTTTTTAGAAATATTGGCAAATATAAAAAATTGAAAAAGAAAACGGACCGTGAAAGAAAAATTAACAAAAATTCAATTAGACTGGCGAATTCTTACACGAAATCCATTTGTATCTACCAATTAATTTTTTTTTAATTAACAAAGGACTAAATTAGCAAGGATGGTTAATTTTGCGCGGAAAACTAATTGCTCATCAGTGCCTGGGGCTCTTTTCGTAATATTTCAATAATCGCCATTTAAAAAAGGGGGAATCCACTCACAAAATTGGACTAACTCAAAGCGATTTTATTACATAAAATCGAACGAATTGTTAAAGAATCTTTTTATAATTTTTTTGGGATAATTATTGTGAAATGAATGATGGAGAAAAATTAATAATTAATGGTTCAAATTGAAATAATTTATCAGAATATGATTTGATTTAATTAAATAAAATAAATGAATTAAATAAATTTGTGAAACATTTATCAATAAAAAAGCAAAAAAGATTATCAGAATTAACTATTTTCCGAAATTTTTTTCTTCAATGTAAGATAATATTTCTTAAAAAAAAATCTCAAATTAAATGAAATTAGATGGAATGAAAAACAGAAAATCTATGAAGTAATTAAAAAATATGATTAAAGAGAAATATGAATTAAATGAATATAAGAATTATGATTTATAAAATGCTATGGAACGTGATTAAACATAATAATAATAGACTAAAATCAGGTAGTTGTTTCATTCAATATATATATTTTATTATTTAAAATACCAGATTGCCTAAGGCGCTGATGGTTGGACGACAAAAAATTATCAGAAATCAAAAATAAGGGAAAGAAATCTATCGCTGCAATAGATGGCGATGAAGTTTCATAAAATTTCAATTGCCATTTAAATAATTGTGACATGCAATAATTTTTTAAAATATTTTTTATAATATTTCAAACATGAGATTTTTTTAAACTAATCATTTCGTTTTTTAAATTAAATTCCATTATTAAAAATTTTAATAATTTTTTTAGAATTCGTTGCGTAGATTTGGAGAAAAATTCCTTATTCAGTTTAACAGCATTATAAATTCATAGTAATTTGATTAATTTAAATACCCTTTTTAAGGTTTATAAATATGAGTTTGAGTTTGTTGAGAAAAAATTATTATTATTACTGACTTTTATCATATCGAAATTTACGAATCGAAATATATCGAATCGCAAAAATTGAAATTATGCGATAGGAAACCTGGCTTATTCTTTACCTACTTATGCTCATGGATTTGGACATTTTGCTGCATTCTGCTTGATTGTTCAAAATTTAAAAATTCATTGGCGAATAATTTTTCCCATTTTTTGCTTTGTTTTTAGCGTTTTTTCTTTTTCAGATATTAAATGCTTTTATAAAAAATTTAAATAAGAATCTTATAAAAAATTTATTAGCCAAACTGGCTAATAATTAATATGTATAAGTACAATAATATAGTAATGCAATTACTGAATAAATAGTGGTTCAGTGGTTTTGAAAGGTTGAGCTGAACATTGATAAGATTGCTATTATTGCCATTAAAAAATTCGGTTGGTGTAGAGCAACTACTTATACTGCTATCATCAAATGATGCTCTGATAAAGCTTTCGAACCAGGTACTAGTCTTATCAGAAATGATGAGCGCTAATCATTTATCTACTTTTTTATGATAATAATAATTCATCAAATCCTTTATATTTGAATTCAGCAAACATTTTTTTATTCGATGAAGCAAGTATGGCATAAGTATGCCATCTGTTAATGTCAAAATAATAAACATAAGAGATATGAAAATAAAAAAGATTGTATCACTGAGTATATTATAATTATCAATCTATTATCAAACCAGCATAAAACAAAATAATATTTTCCACGATTTTATTTATTTTTGTTTTAAAATTTATCATTTAGTGATAAACATAAAAATCTGATCACATGAAAGAATATTGTATGATAATCAGTGAAAAGAATAAATCAAAAAGAATTTATAAATAATCATATAGTTTATCATTTTTCTTCAAATTTCATTTTATTGCATTTTAAATTTTTTAATAAAATACAAAAAACTAGGTATGGCTAAACAAATTGAATTTTCTAATTTTAATTGTTATAGTCTAATCATTATCATAAAAATTATCATATCATGATTACTAATTAATTACTAATTGAACACTTCGATTAATAAGATTGCATTGGTTTCAGCACAAAATAATTAGTTATAAACTTTTTTAAATTAATTATCGCTTATCATATGAATGCTTTTTATGTAATTTTTTAAAAATCGTTTGGAATAGATTGAATTCAAAATTTTCGATTAAAATCATCGAAAATTCTCATTTTAAATTTATTTAAAATAAAAAAAGAACTTCGACAAATCAAAAAAATAAAATGAGATTTGTTAAATAATTGTCGATTACATTCCATTTGATTTCACTATGATTTCAAAAAACAATGCTAATTTCCAACTGGAAATCTATAAAAAATAAATTTCACTTCATTTTTGCATTAACCAGAAATTCAAGAGAAATACGATAACGCTTCACGAAATTTACAGGGAAATAATTCTGCGCAACGAAGTAATGTCGAGTTGGTACTTTGACAAACGCTACAACTTTTTAACCACAGCCAGCCTAGCCAAATCCAAACCAAATTCTTCTGTCTAGATTATCGATGCAAGCAAATTTTGCCAGGCATTCACTTGGCGATAGAAGTACAAGTAAATCACCAGCACCGCAACCTAATGATAGGTTTATTTCGATTAGAGATAAGATCAAATCTTTGCTTCCCAACAATAATCTAAGCCATTCATAAAAATCTCAAAAAGAAGAATATACATATGAAACTGGGATATAATTATTTGGAATAAAGAGATCAGAAGTAAAAATTTAAGATTTTAAATTAAATAAATAAATTAATTAAATCTATTATTATTTATTATTATTACTATTGTTATTATTATTCATTATTATTTATTATTGTTATTGTAAATTGTTACTTATTATTATTTAATACTTTTACTACTTATTATTATTGTTATTATTATTAAATTATTATTAATGGAATAAAATTTTTTTGCTTGTCTCCGGTTGTCTAAAAAATCTATTATCGTTAATTTTATCTATTATCCTAATAATAATTTTGAAAAATATGGAAAATTTTTTAATAAATTTGAACAATAATAATTATAATTTAAAATAATAATAATTATAATATCGTAATTTGTCGAAGATCATTTAATCATTGATGGCTTGATGGCAATTTTTTAAAGAAAAGCAATTTTTAAAACAATTGTTTTTTATATTATCGCAAAGAAAAAACAAGAAAAATCGAAAAATAGTTTTTATATTTTCAAATTTGCACTTTTTCGAAAGAATCAGTTTAAAAATTGAAAAATTCAAAAAATTTGGTGCCACAAAAAAGGTTGGAAAAGAAATTCTTCATTAAATGGCATATTGGTTCCCACAGAACAAAGTTATCACAAAGAAATAAACAAGTGTTAGGCACTCAGCCACTTTTCCTAGGCTTACTCCACTAGCTCCATTATGAAAAACGATAAAAATTTTCTCCATTTGGCGAACAGTGAATCGCTAGGAGTAGATTTTCTTAATGGCCAATTCTATCGGAGCTCCGGAGATTCCTAAGCCTTCATGTTCGAGACCTATGAATTATTATTATCACTGTCATTGAGCAAATACCACTTAGTTGATCTTGGCCTATGAATGCCTACCGTTGTTCCACTTATAATTTTGCTCTTCATGTGATTCTCTGATAAAAAAAATGGGAAATTCTTCACATTTTTTTTTATGTACGAAAATGAATATCATTAATTTCTATGTTTTTCTAATATATTTTTTTCTTTTACCAAAGTTCACTAATTTATTTATTTCAAGAAAGTAGCGCTTTTATCAGTTTCATTTCACTTTTTTTTTAACATAGAAATTAATGATATTCACGAAAAATCTTCAATTTTAAAGTAAATAAAGCGGCTAATTAATCGAACAAAAATTTCGCTTAAACAAACAATATTTTATGGATACGAAAAAAAAACTTGTCAATCGCGCATTTTCAATTCATTTTCGCTTCCTCTTTTTTTTATCAGACAAATTAGAAGAATAATTTACTATGGGATTTAAAGAATCCTCCAGGAGATATTCGAAACGAATTAATCGATGGTAAAATTTTTAGATAAAATTACAGGAAAATAGAGGACAGACCGCTCATTCAGATCATTCTCTTATTCTCTCTACAAATAAGGTCTGAAAATTTTGTAAAAACTGAAATCGCCAACTGTTACCAATGCACCGATTTTATAATTAATTACAACTAAAAAATGAAAGATGATTTTAAAAAACAGCGCATATTTTGTATTATTTATATTTTTATTTACATTATTTATTTTCTTACAATATTTTCAAAAAATCTACTAAATTCATTTGTTTTAGATGAATTATATTTTTATTATATATATATTAAATTTTTTAAATTAAAAATTGCAAGCAGCTATGGTCGAGTAGTATGGCAATTCCAATCCAATCTACATGGATTATCAGAGATTCGATTATCTGGTCGCTGATAGAATCATTAAAATCATTAAATCCCAATCGATTATCAGAGGTTCGATTTTCTGATTGTCGATAGAGCCATCCTAATGATCGCGATCCATCTAACTTTCCGTTGTTAAGCGGCACCCTTCAAAAATTTCTAATCGCTGCGAATCTAATCCACCGGGCCAATTACATATTTCAAACAACGAATAAAGTGATGGATGAGAAAAAAAATTTCAAATCGAAGCAAAAATTTTTATTAATTATTAAATCTTAAATGAACGATTAAAGCTGATAAAAAATCAGAGAAATCTGAAAAGAAAATTAAATTAAAAAAATTTTTCTCCGAAAAAAAATAAAAAAATAAAATTATGAAATTTTCAAGAAATTTTCATTAAATTAAAAAAACAAAAATATGTTAAAATATGTTAAAAATAAATTTAAAATATATAAAAATATCAAAAAATAAACAAATTTAGCGAAACAAGTGAATAAATAAAAATGGTTTTAAGAAATTTTCTGATAATCTTTCGATTTCAACAAACTACTTATCGCTAATTATTATTCTATGATAGACGGTGAATGCGCAGTTCCAACCGGTTATTAGTAGCAATTTTCATCTTATATTTTTTATTCTTTAAAAATAATTTTCTCTTTTAAAAAAAAAAAATAATTTGAGATTATTTGAGAATTTTTTGTTAGAAATAATTAACGATTAATTGTTGTATGAAGAAAGAAATTTTATGAATTTTATGATTTATTTTACGATTTATTTAAATCTTTTTTGGAAATCGTAAAATGATGGCAAAAATTTCGCTTTTTCCTTTGAAATTATTTCTGAGTTTAAATATTAAATATATAATATAATTATTATATATTAAATATAAAATTAAAGATTTTTTATTTCTTTAGTCAAATCCTTGAAATTAATTTAAATATTTATGATTTTATGAATGAAAATTAAATAATCCAATCGATCGTCACTGGAATGCTATTGTATAATTAAATATAATAAATATATAATTAAAATGATAATATAATTAAATAATAATATAATTATAATTATAAATATAATTATAAATAAATATATAATTAAAATGTATCATATATTATATATATATATTATATATATAATAATATATTATATATTATATATTATTTAATATATTATATATATATAATATATATATATTATATATATATATTATATTAAAATAATTAAAATATATATTATGTATAATATATTAAAATAATTAAAATATTTATTATATATTATAAATATATATTTTATATAATTAAAATGCAATGATAGAATGCAGGAAACAGGTCATTAAAAAACCCGCTGAAGCTGGTGATCCACCCCTTCTGGCTAAATGATCCCATAGCAAAAGTTTCTTACTGTATTAACTGTAGGCTCTAGGCTGTAGGAACGAACCTAAACACTTACATTTACACTTATGTATATTTTCTTCCTTGTTTTATTAGAATCATTAAAACTATAAATATATTCTAATTAAACTACTGCAAATTTATTTTTTGAACTCGAATACCATTCCTTATCTTATTTTTGGCTTTTCATGCCTTTTGGCCTCTCCTACGTTCGTCAAAAATTGCTACATTGCATTTATCAGCCTACTGAAATGTTTTGTTGATTAAATAAATGTTTTGACATTTTTTGCAACTAAGTTGAGCGCCTGATTATCTGGACTGATAATTATTGTTTTATCAACACCCATTCTTACTAACTGATCCTAGTTGATTAAATTAATAGTTGATTAAATTATCATATTTTCCATTGCGTTAAGAATGGGTTCGATGGTCGAACAAAAGAATTCAAAATAATAAATAATAAATAATAAAGAATTCAAAATAAAATAATTGATAATTTGATAAGTTGATAAGTTGACGACACTTACGAAAGAATAAAGGAAAGCTGGACAAGGACCAATGAAAAATGGAAACAATAAATGAAACTATAAAACAGTTTTGACGGTTCATCGATGGTACAGAAACGCAGCGGTGTAAAAGCCAAAAATGAAATAGGGAATGCTGACCGATGCCGAAATTCATTTAGTAACGGTTAACGAACAGTTGTAAATTCTTCATCGACCAACAAGTTCATCACTTTTTTTTGTTTTTTCGTTGACCTTTCGAACTTTTATTTTTAGTCCGACCGCTACTTTAATAAAATTCTATTCGTTTAATATTCCCTACACTGATAACCAATAAATAATATTTAATTACTGCTTAATTCTTGCACTATTTCAGTTTAATTTATCAAATAAACCTTGCATGGTATGTATTTGCGTTTCATTTCTAAAATACTTCAATAATTTTTGTTAAAGTTAAATTCATTTTTAAATGGCTAATTTGTTTATTACGGCGAATATATTCGCGATCGTATGAAATCCAGAAAATATAAATAAAATTAGGAAAAACGGAGAGAGTTCGAGAACGAAGAATACTTAATTACTGGGTTATCAAAGCCTTAAGTAAAATGACCTTCCATATTCTAACTCGGAACCCATTTTTAAATGGCTAGTATGTTTATTAAACACCGTGATTATAATAAAATAATACGGACTGGAATTTACAAGGATTTCACCGCTATTCACCAAATTTTTTTAAAATGCTTTTAAATACAACAAATACAACAGTTCTGATTCATTTTTAGTTTTATAATAATTTCATTCATTATTTGATATTATAAATCAAAATAACTCCAAAAACTCCTAATGTAATGGTAGAAAATAGGCTACCATTATAAGAAAATCTTTTCGATGGGATAAATATCAAAAGATTGACGCTGCTGAAAACTATCCCTATGATAAGATAATTTGAAAACAAATAAACGAAAATTACTGGATCGATAGATTTCTAAGACACCTCACTGCAGCCAGTGCAGCTAGTAATGATGCAAAATGAGAAGAAGAGAAATGTAATTTATCATAGAACTGATCGAAATGAAATCGAAATAGAAATGAAATACTGAAAAAATATATGTCAAATTTTTAATAATAATAAACCTATACAATAAGCAAAATGAAAATTACAATGGGCGAAAAAGTTTGAAATAAATCGTTGTGCATATCACCGATATAAATAATATTTAATATTGAATCGACGGCACCTCAGCATCGCCCCTCGAAAATAATTTCCAAGTAAGCGGTCCTGACCAATAGTTGCTTTCGTACTGATGCAATACTGGACCTTGTAAACCGAAAATACCTAAGCGGCTATAATGCCACAAAACACCTGCTATAAGTGTTAAAATCGCCGCAGTGAAGCCAATAGTACTGCTGTTTTCTTAAAAAATGCTATTAAAACATTTGAAAAATAGCAACATAAATATTGGCAAATAAGAATCTGCTTTAATTCGAAAAAAATCTATTTGCCTATAAAATATATAGATCATGAATAAATTAATTTTACACGAACTTATTGCACCAAGAGTAGCGCCAACAGCTGCAGATGAATAAAGATGATTTACTGTATCATCACGATTTCGAATAGCCGCAGCAATACTAAGGCTCGTACCCCATGTAAAAGCAAGAGTTACTGAAATTTTACTCATTCTTATATGTGAAATTAAAAGATTTCAAAAATTCAAACAAAATCCAAAATTCAAGATTCATGCAAAAAAGATACGAGGTATCACAGATAGCTGAAAATATCGCTTCAGATACGTTTTAAAATTCAGTTTTTTAACAGGAACTGAACCAAATGAACGGATTTCCATCATCGTCATAGGTATCACTAAAAATAGAATAATTTTTATTATAAAATAATTTGTATAATGCAATAATTTGTATAACACTATACTATAGAAACTATAGATAAACTAAAAAAGTTTGCATTTGAATACAAAATTAAATTAAATTCAAGTGCAAATTAAACTATAACATCAAATATCAATTAATCACAAAAAAAAAGATAAAAATGTTAACTCACTACCAATCGCTGCATATTTAGCACATGCAAGACCTTTCATAAATGTTCCCTCGTTAAGTGGCTTCTCAAAAAAACGTGGCCCATATTGATGCCATCTTGTAAAGCCAGAAAATCCCAACAAATGCTGAAAAAAATGATTTAAACAAAATTTAAAAAAAACAGTGAGTGGGAAAGCTAAAACTCGAATACTATTCGAAAATAAAATAAAAGCAAAAGAATGAACAATGAGAAGTAGAACCTTGGTGCAACCCTGAAATGAATAATTAAAAATAAAACCTTTGGTGTATAAACTGCACTATTTAATATCGGATTGATATCGAATCCGGGATGTTCAGGACTCAAATCCCATTTTTCGGCAATCGCTTTAAACTGAGCAGACGATTTATAAACCTGGAAAGAATAGATTTGAATATAAAGTTATATTTTTTGTAATTTTATAATGTATGTATTTTCAATTTTTTTAAAAGACAATTGATTAATTAATAATTAATAGAATTTTTCTCGTAAAAAATTTGAGGAGGAAATTAAAGAATAAATAGCAAATAGCAAATACATATTCATTTTTCTTTTTATAGCAAATATACTGACAACAACGATAACAAATCACGAAAACAAATTTGAAAATAATTGTTAAATTTTCGAAATTTAGGTAATTCAAACAATAACAGTTACTTTCTCTTGAAAATCTTTGAGCGAGCCAACTTGATCACCTTTAATTGTCAAATTAGGATGCTTACTAGAATCAAGTCCATATGGCCCAGAAATCGATTTTCCATCTGGCACTTTTGGATCCCACCTGGAATTTTTTGCCAAAGTTTTACATATTCTCAAATTCTTCAAGTTTTCAAATTCTTTTCTTTTAATAAACAAATAACAAAATGAAGTGATTGGTTAAATCAGCAACAAATAGAACTAATCAAATAAATTTAGTAAATAATGCGAAATTCACTAATAATTATTTGGCTTCTCGCCTTTATATAAAACGATTATTTGAAATACAAAACCATTTTTTTTAAAAGAATACTCATCACTTCTGGTTAAACTCGCTCTCTTGACTTATCGGATCAGAATATATTTCGAACAGTCATTATGCCACAGAAATATAGGACCATCCGGAATTTTGGAAAACAGGTTTATTCCCGCCGGAACTGGCATGATGAAATGTTGGCAAAAACTCACTGAACCATTCTGCCCTCTTCAGAAATTAATTAAATAATGAAATCTAACATAAATCACAACAAAACCCACGCAATTTTTTTCATACTAAACAAACCGTACAAAAAGAAAATAAAAGTTTATCTCTAAAGGATTATTCCTAAAGATCGATCGCTAAGCGCTTAAAGAATCTATTCCATCCTTTTAAAGTTGATAACGTTCAATAAATTATGCAAAATAAAATTTAACCTATACTACTTCTTGATGAAAACAACAAGAAAAGTAGAATGAATAACAATGCAACGAACCAATCTGGATCTTCTTCCGAAAATCGCGGCCGAAAAATTCGGAATTTATTTTTACGAACTGCGTCTTCCTCGTAATTGAGTTCTGTCCACCAATTTTCTCGACCTTTTCTGAAAAATAACCAACATCCAACAAATAAACATATAGATATTCATATAAACCAGTTTAAAGCAAAGCCAAAGCGTCAAAAGTCGTATTTAAAGCGCCGAGGCAATTCGAATAGGGGCTTTCAAGCCTGCGATTTTATATGCGATTATACTTATAAATTTGATTTTAAAAAAAATTTATCAAATAAATTCGATAAGTGATTTATAATTTAAAAATAATTTAAATAGAAGTTATTTACAACTTAGGAAAGTTTTCTAAAATTGAAATTACCTTTGCCGCTTATCGAAAAGACCAACCCATGGTGGTCGACATGGGGTGTATTTCGGGGTCAAATGGTTCTCTCCACCACCATCACTCATCGCCACTTACTTAAAATTCACAAAATACAATAGATCACAAGGAATATAAAATTCTCTCCAACAGAGTTTAAAAAAAACTATTTATTATAAATTATAATAAATAAATTATAAATTAATGTCAAAAAAATTAGGTGAAGATCCACAGTCCACAACCATCCACAATTGTGATAGCTAATACCCTACCACCAAACCACGCAAGCTGCCGAAAAGTGCCGAGACGAAAGATAGCAATACAAATTTAGTAATGCGGCCACATTCGACTGTTATTTCTATAAATCGGCTAGGAAAAAATCGTGTCTTTGGATTTGCCTCGAAAAATGATCATTTGTTTTGTGGCGTTGGTGACGGATGGTGGTGGTCATTTTGGTCATTTGGTTTTTAAACCTGGATGAATTGAGTTTAACGGGTCGTGGGTCGATGAATGTGACGTTTTAATAAGTTGGTGGATGAACCGACGATCAGTGGATAGGCGAAATGTTTGCATATATGTAAGGATGATGTAGACGAGTAAGCGAATCATGTGAATGGATGGTGAAAGGTGTGGATAAGTTCCATACGAGTGGATTGGATGGGCCATAGGTGTGGATAAACTGGATAACTGAATGGATGATGAATGAATGTTAATAAATGGTAAATCTGGAAAAATTTGGCTCGCATTTGTGATCAGAAGTACTTATAAATTCCTAGCGGTCATTCGGAATGGCATTAGAAATGCTTTCAATTGAACTCAGTCGCTTGGCCTTAGCTGAAATAGTATTTGGCTTCATCAACATTGATATTTTTTATAATTTTTGGATTTCCATAATTTTTATTTTGAATAATATTTTTATTATTCTTCATTGTAATTATTAAGGCAGTATTATGCTTGTATCATTCTATAATAATATTTTAATAAGGCAGTGAATCTATTTTTTAATGATTTCACCATAATAAGAATAAGGAGAAAGCAAATTTTTCAATATTCCAAATGATAACGAAAAAAGTGGAAAGATATTTGGCGATAATTAATATTATTAAAAGTATTAATAATAATATTTAATAATATTAAAATTGCATTGGCAAAATCTAAAAAAAATAAATTGTAAAAAATTTAAATAAATAAATTTAAAAAATATGGATTTATTGAATCATTTAAATATTGAATGAATAAAATTTTCATCTCATAAAATTGCATATTTTATTTCTTTTCTTTAAATTTTCATGCCTGTCAAATATAGGAATTTGATACGTCTTTATATATAATTTTCTCTTTTTCAACTGATTTAATTTAATTAGAAATTTAATAAATTTTGAATAATTTTAAGAAATAATAAAATATCGAAATATGCCACTTTATTATTAAAATCTATTTGCTAATAATTATCACGTATATCACAGGACGGATTTTTTTAAATAAATAAGCGAATTACAGGGCGATTTTAAGGGCGCTTCATTACCTTTATCGACACCATTGCACCACAGTGAAAAAAAGGAACAATTTTTTCAGCAATAACAAAATTATAAATGCTAAAAAAAAAGACGATTTATTTTTTTGTAAGCGATAAAGTTTTTTTTAATTAGTCGGAAATAAGTCGCAAAATTATCAAATCGTTTTATATTTCGATGAAAATTGGCTTTCAACAACAAGTAACACTTTCCTGAAATTACTTTGCTCAAAATTGGTTCTAACCAATATTTTGTTTTTCTATTTTTGAAGAAAATATTAATATTTTCTATTTTATTTTTTCTAATATTTTTTCTATTTTTGAAGAAACATTTATATTTTTATTTTTCTATTTTTATTTTAAATATTTTTCTATTTTTCTATTTTTAATTTCTAATATTTAAATATTTTATTTAAAAATACATTAATATTTTTATTATTTTTTCTATTTTTCTATTTTTGAAGAAACGTCGCAATATTTTTAATTTGCAACGATTTGAATCTAAATGAGCATTTTCTTTTTTCGTATTCACCATAAAAAGTCTCTGCTTGGAATTTTATAATTTCATGGGGAAAAAATTTATAAAATAAAAATTTATGGTTGTGAAATTGTCAGACCAAAGTGTCAGATGTTTCATGACCATATGAACCAGTATACACACAGCTCACTTCAAAAAAGCAATGGGAACAACGTCAGAGGCCCCGAACAACAACTTTTAGATAGTCGCTCTGGAGATTCAAAATCCTGGCAAACCAATCTAGATAATTTAGCTTAGATTATAGGAAAGCCTATAACTCAGTGCCTCACACACCTATGAATGTCTGGGTCTAGAGCGAAGTCAACATACTAAAGACGTTCATTGAGAATCCCTGGAACCGTGGACACTTGAAGCTAACTCGAAATAGTAGCATAATAGCTATCAAATGTGCCATATATCAAGATGACTACCACTACCAGATTACCAGAAGCGGATATGGATACAAATCCAAGAGCCGAACTACCATCATTTTTTTTTTACGTAGATGATATCAAGTTATGTAAAAAGTGAACGAGATATTGGCTCGCTTATCCATGTAATTCGGATTTTTACTGAGGACATTGAGAGAAATAATGACTAATGGGCCACCAGGACATATAGTGGGCACACAGGCTAGCTACAAGTACTTTGGTATTCTATATTCATATGATAACCATAATGAGGAACCAAGGAAGATTGCGACATCAAAGCATTACCAAAGGACAAGACAAATCTTGAAGAGCCAGCCCAGTAGAAAGAAAAAATCTACGCGAAAAATATGTACGTTTTGCTAGTCATCAGGTACGTATCTGGCATTGTAAGATGGACAAAAGAAGACATGAAGGTTGCTGATATAAATGCCAGAAAACTCCTTGTAATGTACGGAAATATATCAGCAAGATAGTGCCAAAGGAAGGACAGCTGAGACAATGTCTGAAGCATATATAAACATTGGAAAACGATCAAGCAGAAGGAATACGAAGGCAAAGTAGCAAAGCTCTGCATGGAACATTGCACTATCGACGATAGTTGAGGTAGGTACGATAGTTGACAGTTGATACTGCGAAATCTTACCAGTGGTTGCAGAAAGACAGACTAAAAGGCGATAATGAAACATTGTAGCAGTAAAGAAACAAGCAGCACTAATCATTAGATATATATCCATCGAAACAAGGATCTACTACACTAGGCAGGACTTTAGATGCAGACTGTGCTAAAATGTCCCAGAAATAACGCAACACATAGTGGCAGGATGCAATGAGGAACATCTGCTCTTGAGGAACTGTACTAAAAGGCATAACTGGCATCATCTACAGGAACATCTGCTCGGCATATGGCTTAAAGTCACCCAAGATTAAATGGAAAACCCCTCAGAAAATCATAAAGAATAATAAGATGAAGATCTTATGGGATTTCTTCATCTAAACAGGCAAAGAAACAAGCACTGGCCAATAAACCAGATAACGTTGTAAGAATCAGAAATCAGTTCTGATAGAGGAATACCGAGTGACAGGAATATTCGAAAGAAGGAATACGAAAATTTAAGGAAATAGATTGAAAGAGGAATTAGGGAAGATGTGGAATGTGAAATAAAAGCCAAAGTAATTCCAGTGATAACTAGAGCACTTGAGACTATGACCCCTAAACTAGAAAATTGGCTTTAGCAGATTCCAGGAAGAGATTTCTATCTAGAAGAGTGCACTAGCCAAGATCTTGCGTAGAATCCTCAATCTTCCGGGCCTATGGTTGAGGACCCGAGATTGAGGATCATAACTACCCACAAGAGAGGGGAGGGTGAAAGAAAAATTTTATCTATGCGTATATATAAAATTTTAAATATATATATTAAACAAAATAGTGATGAAAATAAAGAAAATTGAGAAAATTTTAGATAATTTGTAAAGCGTGGAAAAAAAAAAACGGACTGCTATCTGTATGTTTCGAAAGATAACTTTAAGACAGAATCTCGTCATCACTTCGCCACCAATAACCGCCAAGCAAATCCATACATTAAATGTCATGAATAACAACATGAGAAGATAACTTATTGTCAATTGAATAGCATGAAGAAAGCTATCAATGCATGTATTGAAGTTCACTTGAGGCGAAATTCTAAAATTATAAAAGTAATAATAATAATAGATATTTTAAATCGTATCATACTTTGTTTCGTTATACTTTTTTCTGAAAGCCGCTTTCTTCGGTTGAAGATTTAATAATTATTTGCTATGCAATTCAAGTGATTAGTGATTAGTGATAGTGACTATCAAAATCCAGTAGAGTGAAACAATAGCGATTTAACAAATGATAAAGTTTTGAGAAATATGATTGGTCAAAAAAATGGAAATGGAATATTTTTTTAGTCATAATTTACTTCCATATTGCATTCGTGTTGCTCTCCTCTTTTTTCCTTTCATAACAAATTCGTATACTTCGAATTAATCGTATAATTTCCATAATAAAGCATAAAAATATAATAATGATACAAGAAGCGATCATAGCTGAAAGAAATTTTTTTTTTATTAGAATAAATTTTTAAATGAAAATATTTTTTTAAGAAGAAAAGTTCACTAATTTATTTGTTTTATTATTTTATTTTATATATTTTATTTAAATATTTAAAAAATATATTTTTTAAGAAAAAAGGAAAAGGAAAATGTGAAGAGGAAATTATAAACTTAGCGATAAATTATTTAGGAAGCGAAAAAAAATGATACCTGTTAAGCCATTCACTGACCAAAATGAGAAAAGAATGACCTCGTTGAGGCCAAAATGGAAAGTCATCGCATGGCCAAACAAATGATTATTACCCACATTTGTCGATTCGCGATTTTGATGATTGCTGTGGTCGACGTGATTGTCCATAGAAAAAATTATTAACAAAGCTAAATTCATTTTTTTTAATAGAAAAAATTCATTGGTTTTTTAATTTATTCGTACGAGAAACTTAAAAATTGAAAAAAAAAGTTCTTCTCAATTAGATGTGCTTATTTGCTTTTTCTATATTTTTTTCTTAGTTTTTCGAATTTTTTATTTCTTTATTTTTATTTATTAAACATATAAATGCAAAGAGAAAAACCCAAAATTTGATTCGCCCTCTGAATCCTTAAAATTTCCTAAAATTACAAAAGAAAGAAGGAAAAAAAGGAAAGAAAATGACAAGGTCGTTGAAAGTTTAAAAACCTTTTCACAGCTGATTTATAAGGCAATTTGAAAAATAATAAATTTGCAGAAAGCGATTTTTTTGTTTTTTTTTCATTTCACACAATCGAATATGACACAAGTAACAAGAGTATTCATCATAATGTTTCAGTTGTTTCACGCGTTGCACTATTTCCTAACGATTGGAACTTTTGGAACTTATAAATTAACAAAAATTAGAGATTAAATTCACCATTGTGAAAAAGCCTTGTCCTAGTAATCGAAAAAAATTGGCCAAAATAATTATAAACAAAAAACAAAAGTTTAAAGTTTAGTGAACAAAAATGGATAATTTCAGAGAATAGTAAGTAAGTTAGTAGTCAACGAAATTTGTAATATTCTTTGAGGTTACCTTTGTATTAAACTAGTATTTTTTTAGCTATTCAAAGCATCCTTACATATTTATTTTTCACGAGCACTTTAGTTTAATTCGCGACTTAGGATTAGAATTTCGATTTATTTACTGAAGTCCACAAAACAAACTGAGTGGTTTTATCTCTCACCAATCCGGTTTTTAATAATCGCTATTTCTAAATAAATTGAAAAGCCTTGAATGGATCGGCATAAATGAATTCATAAATGAATTTAAAATAGAATTTTTAGGAAAAATTTTTCCTACAGTAAAATTATTATTATTTGCAATTCTCGTGATTCTTCGCGTTTTTTATAGCGAAATAACCAACAAAAATTAGAAAAAAATTAAAATAGTCATTATTTTAATTAACTATTGAATGTTTCGAAAGAATATAACGAAACGGGAAAATTAGTTAATAGAGCGAATTGGTGCGAAACATGAAGAGAATAGGTAAAAGTAGACAAAATAGGTAAACTATCTCGTCTCTTTCGCAAAATTGCCTTATATAAGGTAAGGTCCGAGGTAAGGCTGAAGTATTAGAGCTCTCAAATGTAGACTTTTCTGAGAGAGAAAGTTCTTTGAAACTTAACTTATAACCACAGATGTGATACCAGGATATACCGTAAGCAAGATGGCTTTAGGATTCATGCGAACTGATCAAATCTTGCTATAAAGGAAAATTAAAATAGCGCTCATTCGTTCCACTGACTGTTCTTTCTAAACAATAATGCCCTTTGAAAGCCATGCAATCGCTTCGGAAAGATAATGCTGAAGAGGCTTTTAAGGAACTGTGGAGGGATCACCATGATCTAGATTTCCAATATTAGATTTATTCCGCTCTGAGTAGGAACGAATCCTTGTTTTCTGATATGATAATCTGGACGATTACTTACTTGGCTACGCCAACGTCCTATCCAGAAGAGATAATATTATACCCATGCATATTTGTTTGTATAAGGATCTGGAAATAACTGGTATCTTTTGAAATAACTGGTATGGGAAGCATGTAAATCTTCAGTTTTGTAATAGTCTCACCTGTTTCTATACCGGTTTCTCGCTAGTCCTCGAGAAAATCACTTCGAAGTGTAATATTACAGGCTTTTTATGTTATCATTTTGCTGATAGATGATGGCTACAAAAGACCATGTACAAATATTGTAGATAGTCTAGCTTCAAATAAACCATTGTGATGATAAAGATGAAGTTGTTT
Organism: Dracunculus medinensis; assembly: GCA_900625125.1. NCBI lineage: Eukaryota > Metazoa > Nematoda > Chromadorea > Rhabditida > Dracunculidae > Dracunculus > Dracunculus medinensis. The sequence continues at coordinate 2,927,687 of UYYG01001152.1, read as the reverse complement.
TCTTGAAGTAATACTTGCAATCATAAATGTACTACCTGTTGAAGCATCAGTTTAGATTCACTCTTTCACCGAGCCACAGTTGACCAATGTTAAGTTGCAAAGAAATCTAAAAAAATTAACTGTGCCAAGAGAGAGGAGCCTTATTCTTGAGGAATCTTGGATTGAGACAAAATTTGTGCATATTGGTGATCCATACAACGATATTAAGCTTCAATCAATTTCATTAATGGTATCTCGTTAAAAAGGGTACCATGTTTGCCTCTGGAATATGCCAAACTAGATGCGAGTTATTAAAAAAGGAACCATTATATTGCCAATATTCATGCCTTCAAGGAGATTTACTGTATTTCGTTTAATTCATAAAGACTGTAATGGTCTTGTTTTGGATCACAAATATATCTTTTAATGAAATAATTCTCCGAAAAATTAGAAACCGTTCCAGCGAATCGCTTATTCGTGCCACAGGGCACAAATTAAATTCGAAATTAGTGATTTATTGCCAAAAGTGATTCTTCTAAAAAAAACTAAGAAAATATGAAATATTTTTTTTTATATTTTTAATTCCATTAAGAATTAGCATTGATAAACTAAAAAAAAAATTTGTTTGAACTGATCACTTTTGAAAAAATTATTGATCAAATTTCTTTTCATACAATAAAATAGACTAAAAAAATTTCTAAAATATTTTATCAAAAGTGATAATCAATACAAAACTCGAAAGTTCGAATGCCTAAAATATATATTTTTATAGGAAACTAAACTAAAAATCATTCGATGAAATGAATCAAATGATAAAACGAATTCATTAATTTATTTGTACCATTTTAAACTTATCACCAAAATTCACTGAAAGTCAATTTTCGCAATGAGAAAATCTTCTACAAATGCATTTAAAAATAATTGCATTGATGGTCATTGATTGAATCATATGTCAGTTTTATGGATGATGGCAAACAGTACGTTCTGGATTCTTTTACTTCGACAAGAGCAACCCCTAAGGCTATTGCAGTTACACTTACACGCCAAAGTCTAAAGAAGAAATAATCTTAGCCTAGCAGTCAGTAAAGTGAGCGAAAGTCAATGAATAATAGCGTATTTAATTATTTTTTCACAATACGTGAAGAAATGTGGATGTATTAATGGCGATGAAATTTTTAGCTAAAAATCTCATAGCCTTTAATTCAACTATTTAATAAAAACGAACTGAGCAAGCAATTAAATAGTAAAGGAATAAAAGCAAGTTTAATCGTCTGGCTTAGGGATTTATAGCAGTGAATAATATATGAAAATCGCATACAGTTGAAAAACCAGATTTTCAGGGAGATTTTTAGGCGATGATTTTTTTTTATGATTACAAGCGTTACATAAATATAAATTTATAAAAACGTATATGTAATTCGCAACAGAAATGGTGACGTGACAACTGACTGGTATGGCTTCGACGATTAAAGCACTACGGATTTAGCTTCTTTTTTCTCGACAAAATCAAATCTACCACTGAAAATTAGAACCACGCGATGCTTTGGACCTAAAATTTTCTGACGAAAATCAGTACAACCAGCCGAACTCGCAAATGGTGAGTATTGTTGTATAAAAGAGAAGGTAGATATAATGTGAAGATGAGAATGTCAAAATCAATTTCGTTAGGTCGCAAATGAATAAATGAATAATTGTTAAAAAATTGTATATAATAAGAATTTTTACCGTAAAATATTTCTGATGCAAGCCTCTAGGCTTAAGCCTAATTCAAACTATCCAAACTTAGCAAAGGGGAAATTTCTGTAACAAACAATTAATAACTAGTCCATCAGTCCATGAAATGGTTTTATGGAATTAATTATTTTTTAAATAAATTTTAAATTAACGATGTGATAATGATTTTTTTTTCAATGTAAATTCCATGTTATAAAAAGACATTATCATTGATAAGGATAAGTATATATTATAAGAATTATTTGAAAATCTGATCAATTTCATTAAAAAAATTTTTTTTAAAAATTTTAAAAACATACAAAACGAATAAATTTATCTTATCAACAAGTAAAGAAAGAAATATTATCAACAGTTTCGCTTATTCACTACAATTTTATTGACATCGATAACATATAATTTGCTCGAATAGACAAAAATTTCGTTATAATTAGCTATTAAAATGGAGTTTAAAGAAAAGATTATTTTTATCAGCGTTTATAAAAGCGAATGTTTTGAGAATTCATAAAAGAAATGCAACTATATTTCATACCTAAAATGACATAAGCCTAAGCCTATTATAACATTTTATAATGCTCATTAAAAATTTTTCATTGAGCGAATTTCAGATAATCTTTATTGTTCACTACGGCTTAGAATGATTATCGTTGTTATCATTGTTATTGAAACTGGTTATGAAAATATAAGAGGAATATTGGCAAAAACGGCTAACATGCAGTACAACTCAACTTCACTTTAAATCTCTTAAATACGCGGTTTATAGTGTATAATTAGGGATAGTAAATATTTGTTTTAAAAATATTTAAAATATTTTTTAAAGAATTTGGAAATATGTTTTACTATCACTAATCAACACTAATCAACGAGGAAGATTTTGGATTTTTTAAAAATTCTTTAATTTACGACAAATGAATTAATAAATATCAAAAAACTCAGATCCAATAGAATTTCGCGAATATTTGTCAAATTTTGCTTTTTTGAGAATTTAAATGGATATAATTTTATGAATTTTTCATCATATTATTGTAAAAAAATTATAAAGAAATTAAAGCTTATTCACTACAATTTTATTGACATCAATAACATATAATTTGCTCGAATAGACAAAAATTTCACCAGATGAAACATAAAGCAGTGGCTAAACCATTTAAATGAGAAATTTTAATATACTTTTTACTAATGGCAACGATGATAACATGATGATAACGATGATAAAAAAATTTAATAATAAATGATAAAATAAAAATTGAAAAAAAAGATTGGATTTGCTGTATTATTATATTTTATTATATTTTGTAATGATTAATGTAGACAATTTTATCGTAGCAAAGTCCGTGTTTATCTATAGCACTGGGTTATCCAGCATTTTGAAGTATATACTATTCTTTTCTATGTGGACGGTGATTTATTACAACTTGTTGTGACTTATTATTATATTATTATTATTCGATTATTAAAACTGATTTAATTTCACTGTGGTACTTACAGATCATTCATTTATCCTACATTTGTCAAACAAAACTGTAGGAAAAGGAAGACAATCTTATTAGCGCTAATTTCTTTGAATTTATGCAAATATTATATAATTATTTTATTATTATTAAAAGTAGTATGAAAACTTTTTAAAAAAAAATTTGCAAAAGTCGCATAAGGAGGAATAAAATTCAATTCTATTAATTGAATCAATATGTTTGAATATAATCAACGCTTATTTCAAAAATATTTTATTGCAAAGGCACAAAAAATTTTCAAATTTATCACAATTGAATTTATCACTTTACCATTATTGATAATATAAATAAATTATTCTCTATTCTGTGCTTCTAACTGATATAATATAATTGGAAAGGAAAATAAATCGGAGAACTGATATTAGCAAATTTTAATATCCACGAATTTGCAGAAAAAAAATTTCATTCGGATTATGGAAAAAATTTCTTAGCCAAGAGTTTCTTAACGAAGGCATCTTAACGAATTTTTCAATCGTTCAATTATTAACCTTAAATTTTTAATTAAAATAATTTAATTGCTTATTTTCTTAAAATTGTTAATTTATTGCAAATTTAAATTTATGAACACATTGCATTTCAGTTTTATTAGATTAAAAATTTCTTCTTAGAACAAATATATTTTGTTTATAAAATGAAATAATATATCAAATAATACAATATAGAAGAAAATATAATAATTGTGAATCTATGCAGAAACTGCCTATAACAATTACAAATTGGTTTATTTTCACAATTATGAAATTTAAAATAATTAAGAAAAAAATTAAATGAAAGATTTGGATTTTCAAATTCGCACTGTGCTTTGCCGCATGACAGTGTCGCTAAACAGTGGCGAAAGAGAATAGATAGCTTAGAGCCAATGCTGAGATTCTATGACCGGCAGGAGTAAATTGTCCTTCAAAAATCCTGGTGACACTGATCGCATACCAATTACTGTATTATTGAATTTTTGCCGATATTTAACATTCGCTTCAATATGGCCATTATAAACAATGGTGAAAAATTTTTCAAAAAACTTTAGCCTTTTGCCGACATTTCACAGTTTTTAGTTTTTGACGGTTTTCATTAAATTCAAATTCAAAACACATTTCAAAGTGATTTTCAAATATTTTTTATGTCGTTGATGAAATTTTTAAAGTAAAAAATGGGTCAAATGAAAAAAATTTTTTGACTTATTTTCAATATTTTATCGTATGAATTGCTCTTAGTTTACACTTTTGAACTGGTTAATCAAATAAATAAATGAATCGATCAAATTTATTATTTATAAATCAAGGAATTATTGTGCACATATCAATCAGTTTTGCTCATAGATCAAAAATCTTATAAATGTCAGTTGAAATGGTTCATGAAAGGGCATCGACGAGCTGATTATATCATGGAAAACTACCTCTTTATTCATTTTAACGATTGCATCGGCCGTTTTTCTTTCTCATTTCATTTCTTTTAATTTTAATTCGCCTTATTTTTCATTAATTAATTTTTATTATTTTTTATTTTTATTAAATTATAAAAAAATTTAATTTCGTTTATTGTTTTATTCAATAAAAGATAAAAAAAAAATGAAATTAATTATTATTTGATATAATAGGTTTTTAAAAAATATTTTGAATAGGTAAAATTTTAAATTTTAAAAATTTTTTTCCATAATAACGCAATAAGAATTTACTGGATTTATTTATTTAAATTTATCCTTAATCGATGATTACATTCAGTGTATTTGAATTTAGTCAATGGCAAATGAAAATTAGCGACGGGAATTAGCTTTTAAAAGGAGAATGGCGATTTTTTAAAATTTTATCGTTCTTTTTTCAAAAAATTATAAAATTTAAAATTTTTTTTAAATTGTCTGAATTGAAAAAGATTTCCGAATAAATGAGACGAATGGCTCGTTTATTGACATAATAAAATAATAAAAATTATAAAATAATAAAATTTAAAATATTTTTTATTTAAATTGTCTGAATCGAAAAAGATTTCCGAATGAATGAGAGAGAATGGCTCGTTTATTGTCATGTTAAGATGAAAAAAATATGATATTTCATAAATTGTCATAAAAGATTTGATTAAATTGATTTGAAAAATTGATTATATTTGTATAAATAAAATATGTCTTAGACATTTTAGATATATATAAAAACTTAGAACAGTTCATATAGCTCGATAGAATTTATTTATTTGTTGAAAACCAACCAATCAAGCTCCATATGCTTGTATAAATAATAACTGATAAAATAACGAATAATGAAAATTAATGATATGATAAAACTAACAATGTAAAGAGGAAATAAAGAGGAGTTATACAAAATAGCATATGAATGGTAAAATCGAATGGTAAAAATTAGGATTTCAAAATGCATAATGTGAACTATAATCAGACAATTTAAATAAAAAAATATTTTAAATTTTTTATTTTATTATTATTATCTTTTTTTTAATTTTATTTATTAAAAATATTTTTATATAATATCATAAATAAACATTATCGAATCTTTTTTTTCAAAAGCAATGCCAGTGATTAATATAAAAGTGAATGCCTAAAATTTTAGTTTAAAAAATTTCCAGTTTTTTCTCTTTTTTCTTTTTTTAGCATATTTTGTGCTTTCTATATTTATTTTTCATCGAATTGAATTTAATATTTATTGATATTAATTGAATATTAATTGAATTTAATAAATATTTTGGTTAAATCTTTGCGAATCAAGTTTTTTATCCTTAGAATGGAATTGGATTCTCACAATCTCCAAATGAATATTCTCACTTTTATAAACTGTGGAATTATTCAAAGCAGAAGTGATAAATGCCATCTGAATAAAAGAGATGCGATTAGTGAAATTTTGATTTTAACACTTAGATTAGTGATAAACGTGGATAATTAATAAAAATAGTTTTATTCTTATTATAATCATATTTAACACTAAATAAAAAACAGCATATTTAAACAGCAACTTATAACAGCCACTTCTTTATAACAATCGGGGAGTCGAATGGCTCATTAACTTCCACTTGTTCCTCTCATTTTGGAGCGCTAATGATGAGATTCTACTCTCGACAGCAGTAAAATTCCCTTCCAAAAATCTAAACGAGACGATTCGTCTCTATTTTTATTACAAGGTGACAAAATTGGCAAAATTCACCAAGCCAGCGGAGAGCGCTTAATCAGATAAGAACTGTTAAAAAAAATTTACGACAGCACCAACAACTCACTCGTTCTTTTGCGTTTTATTTAATTTTCTTTCATTTCTCTTTTTTTTTTCTAAATTAATAAAATATTTCAAAATATTTTAAAATATTTTTTTTAAAACATTAATCGAAATAAATATTTTAAAAAATTGGCAATGTAAGAATATAAGAATTTTTTAATTTTAATTTTTTTAAAATTAAAAAACAAACTAAATATTTTCCTTTTTTGAACTGAAAAATTTTTAAATATTTTCTTAAACAATAAAGTTAAAAATAATAAAGTTAAACACTTTTAAAGTTGTGATAATAAGAAAAAATAACAAATAAAACGCAATTATGAAAATATTATTTTATATATTAATGTGATAAATATTTGCTTTTTGTTCATTTATTATTTTCAATAGTCCATATAGGAATTCGATGATCCTATATGTAATTCGCTCGATCTTGTTCGATCTATGCGTCCTGATCATTCATTCTACGACAGATTTTATGGATTCGCTGAGCAGATGAAACCTTGAATGATTGCATCCACGTTCATTTAAACACCACTTGAGTACCATCACAGAGCGCCGTCTTCGCTGACTAGACCATATTTTTCGTCACGGACCACAGAAGTTGACATATATTTCATTATTTGCTAAATACCTTTGATGGATGTTGTCAAAAGCAAGATGGTCCAATTAAGACCTGAACTGATAAGCAGGAAAGATTTCCAACATATAGACCAGCGATATATGGAGGAGACTTAAACGATGGAAAAAGCAATGGCCTACTCTCACCGATGGATTGAACAGCTTGAAGACGACTTACTCTTGTAGCCGGCGGAGCAAATCCAACCAGTAATTGTGAGAGCTGTTAGAAGAAGAATGCTTATTTTTACGTATCGGCAATCTGTTCCCCTATCGTACGGGTTTTTCCGTAGAGCCATTTTCGAACCAAAAGTGATAATGGAATAATTTTATTTTAATAAATATTCATTTATTTATTTGATGTTTCATTTTTTCCTTAAATTCCGCATTAATTATTTAATCGTAATAAACGGAAATTTTTATGCGAAAAATTTTCATATATACAATGGTAAAAGGTTTTTTTTTCAATTTTTGTGATTTTATATTTTTCATAAATATTTTTAAGAGTTTTTTTGGTAGATTAGTAATAATTGCTTATATTATCTCTGAGCAATTCTCATTTCACAGAAATGCCCCGAAGATGAGTGTTATTTCTATTGTTAAAAAGTTCGGAGAATGGTGATAAAAAATGCACATACAAAAAAAACCATGGGCCGCAAAAGGGTCTCGGACCAGGCCGCATATTTGCGGACCGATTAGTCTTTTTTTTGGTGCGCTCGTAGAAAGTTCTCTCCCTTGGTTGGTGAATTTAGGTGAGGTGAAGCCAGGGTTGCAGGTTTGTGGCGGTTATTTCTTTTTGCCAGCCATTTTCCGCATTTTTCATTTCGAAGCAGTCTTTTTTCGAAATTTATAAATTTTCAAAAATTTTAATTTTTTATTTTAAGTTCGACAGTCAGAGAATGGCTTTCGATGATTTTCCTATTTTTTTCATTTCATTAGTAAGTGAATTGTCAGTCAGATAAAATTTTTTAGTTATTTAAGAAAATTAATGAGCAATTGATGAGAGCAATCGGAAGATAAACGAGATTGCAAGGGAGTAAAATGGGGTTATCAACAAGCAAAAGACGTTATCAGCAAATGAATAAAACCCATTCTCTTTCTCTTTTTTTTCATAAATTTCAGAAATAATTTTCGAACTTTTAAATTTTTCATAAAAAACATTTTTTTTTGGAAATTTATTATTATTTCTATTATTGCAATTACTATTGTTTACTCTTTGTTTTGTTTTTCGTTTTTATGAAGCATTTGGGTAATAAATAATTTAATTGTAATTTAAGAAATCTTTTTTTCAGATAATTATTTTCATTAAATCATCAAATGAAGTGCTCAACGTGTTTATAAAGTCGCTACAAAAAATATATATTTTAAATATATTATTAAAAAAAGTTATTATTTTCAATGACTATTGTCGACTATTCAGAAAATTTTTGGGTTTGTTTTTTTGCATTTTTTTCATGAAGAATAAATATTTTTTCAATATTATTCATTTTAACTTTTTTTCGGAATTTTTATAACATTCCATATATTATTTTATTTTTTGAAAATTTAAAAATTAAACTTGAAAAAATTTCCGTTAAACGTCAAATATATGATTTTTTGCGTCAAATTTTCGACATATTGCAATTTATTTTTCTTTTTTTTTAAGAGATATTTTATTTTAAAGATATTTGATATATTTGTATTTAAATGTTTATTATTCTGCATTAGTTGTTATATTTATTATTGCAATTACTTTATTTGATTTTTTTAAAATATATTTTGTTTTGGTTTTTTTTACTTTTGTAGGACACATAATTTGATAATGTTTAATGTCATGAAGTTTCCTGATACTTCAGTATTATTTTCTTATTGTTTTTATGACTTTATAATTTATTAGAAATATTTTTAACACTATCGCTATATAAATATTCATATTTAATGAATAAATATCTTTTATATTTATTCGCATATATGTAAGTTTGATGACGTTCAAGTTGATGGTCAAGTCGAATAAATGAATATTTATAAATAAAATAAATATAAATAATAAATAGATATTTAAATTCGCTCATTTTCTCTGGTAATAACTGTTTTACATGCAAAATTTTATTCTTTATTAACGAAATGATGTTTTCAGGGTGAAAAACATCATGGATTTCATGTGCTTTACGAAAATTTAAAGCAAGAAGAAGAGTATGTGCAAGAATTAGCTCAATTTTTTAAGGATCGTGCTAGCCTGGAAGAGGAAAACAGTAAATATTTTGCAAAAAGTATCTGTAAAGTAAGCGATAATTTTTTTTTCTGTTATGCTGAATTTTATTTTAGTTTTCAGTATATTTGATTTCTGTATATTTACTAATTTCTTAAATTTTAGTGTGGTCTGCTGTGTTCCGGTGAAAATGTTTTCTCAAATTCATGGCAAATTACAAAAAACACATTGAACCTGCTTGCTGAGATACACTCATCGTTTTTAGCGTTGCTACAACAATTGCTTAAAGATGTTAGCAATTTTTCATTTCACGTACTTATACTTGTAGGTTATTTTAAAGGCTTTTAGCGTCTTAGTTTCTATCAGATAAGTATGAGATTTTCTTTCGTAATTTTTAAGGATGTATTTTTCATGTATTTTTCCTGTAGGTGATGCATTATCATGATGACTTAGTGCGATTTCGCAAAAAGGCTAAAGAGCGTGATGTACTGGATGCCGTTAATCTTATGCAAACAACAACAACTTGTTTACAGAAGGTTTTAAGAACTTTACGTTAATTTATTGTAGGTATGGATTTAAATGAATTGTTTTTGACATCCTTATTTGAAATTTTGTTCTTTAGGCAAAAGAAACTTACATACAACGATGGAATGAACTCGAAAAATTGAAAAAGGAGGGAGTGAATTCAAAAGAGTTAGCAAAGGTTTGGTATCTTTTGATGAATTTTAGATGTAATGTGTAAAACTTTTTCGTCATTTTCAAGAATTTTTTTCATATTTTCCTAATGTTCCATCATTTATATAATTTCAGGCTATTAAAAATCCTTAATTTTTTTTCTTTTCTTATTTGATTTGATTTAAACATTGTATTTATAGGCTGAAACTAAACTTCTGAGATCTCGTGATGAATATCGAAGCTACGTAGAAAAATATGGAATTGTTCGTGAGGAATTCGAAGAAAAAATGATTAAGGCGACTCGCGCTTTTCAATTGCATGATGAAGCTTATTTTCAGCAGATAAAAAATTTCGTTTTATCATTTGCTCGGGCAGCAGACGATGCTACAACAGCTTCGTCACATGTAAATTGTTTGTTCTTGGTGTTTTAATTTTAAATCAATTATTATCAAGCGAAAAAGAAAATATTTTTTATCTAATTGTATATCCCTTAGGAGAAGATTTCGTGCAACTTTAGGAAACTCAAGCTTGTTGAATTAATTAATTTGTAGAGTTTTAATGAGCCATTTATTTAGTAAATAAAATGCTGAGCATCTTAGGTACCATTTAGTTTGTAAGATTGTAACTGTAGAAAAATATTAGTTCGTAGAGCCATTATTTTAATGTTTTTGTCGTGTTGTAGGTGTGCGCACAATATCGTGATGCGATTGAGCAAATTGATATATCTGAAATGATGTTAAAATTTGTTGAAGCGAAAGGAACTGGCAAAGACCCACCAGGTTTGTCGAGCAAATTTTCTTCCTTTCATTTTTTTGCATGTTTCCTGCAACAAAAAGGGATATTTTGAGCAAACTTTGGCTCTTTTTCATGTTACTCATGTTTTTTGCAAAATTATCAGCAATCGGCTGTAACTGAGCATTAAAAAATTCCAAATTTTTAGAAAATTCATTCACTATTAACTGTTAAAATAGTAATTAGGGAAATATTTGTATTTTCGTTTTAAAGGTATAATTTTAGAAATGGTTGTCTTTGAAGAAATTGATGGAGCGAGTTCAATCGCGGGCAATATTTCGAATCCGTCATCATCAAATTCATCTGCTATAGTTCAGTGTGCTAGTTCTTCAGAATTACCTGCTGAACAAGTTGCACCTGATTTATTAGACTATAAAGCAAATAATCCTGATGTATGGTCGGATGGTTGTCCATCGCAAATACAAGTAATTTTACAAACATTTTATTATCATTGTTATAATTCTGTTATTATCATATGTTCATGTAAAATATCGATATAAACATTTTTTTCAAAGTCCACTCTTTGGGAGAAATTTATAAATTTGAAATATGGGTAAGCTAGATGGTCGAGTGTCACTGCTTCAACCGGGACCGAACCTCTTGAGTTCTTGTCCCTTTATAGGAATAAACCTGTCATTAAAAGCGAAAAAAATGGCTGGCGCTACCCGTACTTTTTTCAAATGACTGGCGAAGGCCTCTAAACCTAATAACCAGAAATAATTAATGCTGTTAGAAGAAAATCAATGTTTTTATGATTTTTATTTCTTGCATTAAGAAATGCGTACCCAATGAAAGTGATTCAACGCCAACGGCTGCCACTCCTGCTGTGCCATTTCCATTTTCATCATCGTTGAGTAGACAAAAACTCTCTCTTTGGTTGCCTGGAAAACGGAGAAAATATGCATCACAGACTAATTTGCAGATGGTTGAACAACCGCAAAATGATCTGGCATACAATCATTCTTCTGAAACTGCTGGTAACTCATTAAGCCAACCGAATTTCAAATAGTCTTTTTTGTTGTATGAATAATCTTTTGCAGGGTTTTTAAGAAAATACCGAAATCGTGCGAAGAAGTCTACTTCTGATTTAATTTCAGAGAATGTGGATTCTAATTCAAATCACAACAAGTAAAAAATTATTTATATAATTGTGATTCACTTTTATGACTCGTTCAAATTTCTTTTCAAGCAATTTTGAGAAAATAAAAAGAGTTTAAGCAGCAGTGCGAAATGATTATGGAAAAATTTTCAAATTTTAGATTATTGGTGTAATTATTATTTATTACTTATTATCATTTATTTATAAATAATCATTTATTACTTTATCATTTATTTATTCGTTTTATGCTTTTAGCGCAGATGATTCGAAAAGTACTGCGAGCAGCAATCGAAGTGATGAAAAGATGGTTCGTTTTTCAAAATTCCCAAAATTTTTAAAATTTTGCATTAAAGATTTATTTCTTTCACTAAGTGAAAAGTTGTAGTTTATGAATTCTAATGGCGCAAATACATCGGAATCAGCAGCAGCGCCTCCATCACTTTTAAAGGAAAATGTTAGGCCAGAAAATCAAGATCAAAACACCGTTCATAAGAATCAGTCTAATGCAGATGCGATATCACATTGGAGTAGTTGTACTGATTCGTCTGGTATATTTTTCTTATTGTTGGATTTTTGCAATCATTCCATAAGTCATTCTCAAAGCCTTCATTATTTTATTATATTATATATATTATTATATACCAAAAAAGATTATAAATTCAGTAATTCATTGGAGAAATAATCTCGTTTAAAAATTATAATTTTGTTTGACATACATGCATTTATAAAAATTGGATTTGCGATTAATTATAAAAAGTTAAGTGGTATTGTTTTTTATTTTTTTAATGTTGTTTTTTATATTCTATGATTTCAAATTTATTAAATTATAGATGAAGATGAAGGTGCATTTCATGCTTCAAAATTGCGCCAACTTAATATAAAACCTATTGGCGAATCGATTAATGTATCTGTGGATGAATTACGTGATGCCGTAGGGCGTATGAATTTCGCTAATTCTTTAACGAGGAGTTCGACATTTGATACAGTGAATTTCATTATCTTATAGGCAATTTTTAATTTTTTCTTTAAGATTTTATTTATTAAGATTTTAAACATTTTTTTGCTTTCGAGGATCCGTGGTCTGCTACGAGTCGATTACCATTCAGTGCTAGTTTAGGAACCAATGTACCTCCACTAAGAACTGCATTTACTGGTGACGAGCATTTGAGGAGAAAATGTGGTATAATTTTCATTTTAAATCAGTCATAGGTAATTTTCTTTAGGATTTTAATAAATAACGGAAATATGTACAAATATTTAAAAAAAAAACCTTTCTTATCTTCTATGTATAGTGATATGGGTCATTCTCTTTTATCAATCACCTCACCTTATTTTTGGTTCTTATCTCCTACCATGGTATTTAATTGATTTTTGTGAAATAATAGAAATATTTAAATACTGAAATACATTTGTTATTGAATATTATTTAATGAATATTACAGATGGTTTAGTAATATTCTGCTTTTTTTAATCAATCCAGAAATATATCATTGCGTGATTCTTTAGAAAAATTTACTGAGGAATAAAATATTTCTAACTGATTGTCCAATAAAATTTTTTTTAAAATGATTTCAAATGATTATTGAAAAGTTCTAAAAGTGCTTTAGATTCAAGTAGTAATATTCCATTGCCATTTTCGTTGTCAATGACTGGTGGGAGCATTGCTCGAGCAAGACCCCGAAGTATCACTCCAACTCCAGCAACTTCCTACTATTCCTCGCATATAAATATACCTACTACAATTCTAGATGCAGCTAGAAAAGTAAGCTTATTATGTCCTTTGATTTCTATTACAGTAAAGCTTTTTCTCGAGCAACTTTACGTTATCATTATGAATTCGAATTTGCAAAAAAAAGATAATAAATAATGAGAAAAACAGTTTAATATCTTAAAAAAAACCATGTAGAAATAAGGAACAATATTAAATTTTAATGTAAGAAATATATTAAGCGAAAAAAATTATGGTTAAGAAGTTGAAATTGAAGATTGTGCATTATCACAAATAATTTTACTATTAATAGTTATATCTTCAAATGATAACTCCGAAAGACTAGCAGTTATGCTTTCCAATTTCGATGTGAAATTTGAAACACCAAAGAAAAGCGGGAGTAGCTGACAGCTAAATAAAGATATTTTTATAGTACTTTCTCATATTTTATTTGTTTATCAGGACTCCGCTTCCAGTGAAAACGCTGAATCGGTCTCTTCATTATCAGCCAATAATGAATTTTCATTGAGTATGTCAATACCCAATCTTATACCATTATCATCCACCATAAATGAACAGCATATACCAATTGCCATGGCTATAAATGAATATATTCACGCTTGGTTCAAAGGATCCAGTTCTTCAGAGTATATGGCTTTTATAACTTATAGATATTTAACTAATTGAATTTTTGTATTATTTTTTAATATTATAATATTTTTTAGTATTTTTGATTTTTATTGATATTTACCGCTCTATAATATAACATTTAAGGACTTTAATACGTATATTTGGTAGTGTACTTATTTCTTTCCCATCAACAGTAGTGTCTCTATTAACCGACACTGAACGTGATCTCAAGCCGCTAAAATTTTCTTTATTGAATTTTAATAAAATTAAAAAGGTGCTTCCTAATAAGCAGGTTAGCATTTAATTTTAAATTATCTTTTATGTAAATATTCTTGTAAATAAATATGTAAATATTCTCTACTCATCCAATATGTAAAAAAGATATATGTTAAAGAATAAGAAACTATTTATAGGAAAACTCATTATTCAAACGAATTACATAGATTTTTTACTATTTTTGATTTTCATGTGCTTCACTTACTTATTTTTTAATCTGAATCTCTTCCAAATTTTTATTTAAATTAAGGACTGAAATAATTTTAATTAATAAGATAGTCTTCAGATATTGGATATCGAAAATTGTGATGAACAACTTAATTGTTACACTATTGATAGGTCTTTAGTGGCTACTTGGCTAAAAAAGAAATGTGCTGAAAAAGCCGACACACTTTTCTTCAATACAGAGGTAAACTGATTATTTCTCGATCAAATATTTTCAATCATATTCAGTTGTGTAAATATTCATTTTGTTTATATTTAAACAATTTTTTTATTCAGCTTCCTGAATTGAAAAATTATTTAAAAAAGAAGTAAAAACTGGACAAAAAGTTTTTAATTGCATGAATCCAATTCCTCGCTCCTTGATGTAAGTCGATATTGCCTATCATTAATCATTACTGACTATTAATTATTCTAAGCTGAGAGCCTTTTTAGGTGCTTCGTTATGAATTAGAAGATATGAACGAAGCGCCATTAATAATGAATGCGTACTGGAAAACTGAAGAGGAGAACACGGATCTTAGAATCGATTATTGCATAAATGAAATGTGTAGCATAAAAAACCCACTATTGAATATTGTATTCAGCACAAAAGTTGATGGGGTCGTATCAAACATTATTTCCGATCCACTTGCTGAATGGTGCGATTTATTTTGCAATAAATTCATTTTTATTTTTATAGACAAGCAATCGAATCCATTCTGCTCGCTCTTAGTTGAGTTTATTGTAGAGATAGATTTAAAATCATCTTAAAATCTTCTCCTATAATTTATCCACATGTCTAGGTCAGAATCTGCGCAGACTCTTGTTTGGAAATTAACTGAATTATCACGTCATGGCGACCGTGCTGGTTCTTTAAAGGCTAGATTGTCCCTTTCGAATGGTCCATCGCATGCTACTCAATCATTTGTACAGTTTCAAGTGAGTATCGAATGTTATATCTATATCCTATTTATTCGAGTGAAATATTATTAATTTTTAGGCCTCTGACGCATCTCTGTCCGGTCTTAGCCTTATACTCGATGACAACGCTTTTTATCATTTATCGATGTTGCGAAGAAAAGTACTTTCTGGAAGATACTTTTGTGATCCTGAAATTCGAAAATAACTTTGATTTTATTCACTAGACATCACTTAATTTTCTTCTTCAAATCAAAGCAGAAACTTTCCAATTTTTTCTATTGTTTCGAAACTCATTTTTGCCACAGTTCAAGGTAGACTTGTTGGAGCCGATTTCACAATCTTTCAATTTCACTATTTGTTTTTCTATTTGTACATCTACATTATAGATATTATAATTAAAATAGATATATACATGTTGAAAAACAGTCTGAATGAACGTTAAAAGAAATAAGTGAGCATAAAAAATGTTGGAAACAATTATTAAGGACAAAAACCATAAATTTAATTCAATCATTAATTATTCCTGTTTCGACACTCGTTTGCCATATCTTGCTTTAATTTTTTTGTAATGCTCACGATCTGACTCAGACACCGATGGTCTGATTGATTTCATTGCTATTAAAAAATGTTTCATGGTTAATGCATCGGTTTTCTTGTTCAACATCCTTTCTTGTAACGCGATAATGCTTGCTTCGTGAATTAAAGCAGCAATGTCTGCACCTCTGAAATTCACCATGTGAGATTTTGTTCTGCACTTTAGAGTATACAGGTGAAGAGGAATATGTTAGCACTTTAAATTAGGTATCTTACGTAAACCACTCCATTAATGGGTTTTTAGCGATTTCTACCAGAGATACGTCATCAGCAATCCGTGGGCGTGTACCATTTTTGGTCTGTTTAAGCAGAATATCAACGCGATCATCACTGGTAGGAAAATCGACGAATATAACCTTGTCAAGGCGACCAGGACGAAGAACAGCAGGGTCCACGATATCTACGAAAATACTGTAAGAAACTACTGTATAACAATAGAATATTTAGCTTGAATAAAACAAATGAAATTGTTAAGGGAAAACCTGGTCGATTTGTAGCTCCTATAATAAAAATCTGTTTTCGATTGCTCATGCCATCCATTTCAGTCAACAGTTGATTCACTAAACGAGCGCTTCCAGACGTCTAAAATTTTTATGCCCTACTTATAAATTTTGACATTTTTTTCCGCCGACTTCTCACAAACCAAAATCGCTTTAGGTTTACCATCTGAAGTTTATGGAACAAATCTTAATTGACAATGGCTAACTCAAACATTTAACAGAACAAATAATTTACTTCAATTTTTGATCGTTTTGGACAAAGGGCATCAATTTCATCGAAGAAAATTACACAAGGCGAAGAATCGCGGGCTCTTTGAAATACAGTTCGGACAGCTCTCTCACTCTCACCAACATACTGCAATATTTTCGAAATAAACAAGGAAATAGCTTCGAAAATATTTTAAAAAATTTCTGAATATTTATGTGATAAACCAGAAATTCAGATAAAAAAAAATAAATATAAAATATAATGTGGATAAGAAAGAATCGAAGGATATGCTATAAAAAATGCGATAAAAAATGGACAAAAAGTGCTAACTTAGGTAAAAATATAAAATCTTTACCATACACAACAGTTCAGGTCCTTTGATACTGATAAAATTCATCCCAGTTTCGTTAGCAACTGCTTTTGCTAGTAAGGTTTTGCCACAACCAGGTGGACCACATAATAAGATTCCTTGAGGCTTACTTTCAATCGCAAGTAAATTGAAATCTTCTGGATGTTTTATAGGGTGCTAAAAAAAAGTACTAAAGTAATAAAGATGCACAACAATAGCTCTATACACATTTGGTTTAAATACCAATCTTCATTATTATAGCATTAACCCCATTAAAAAAATTTTTGAATTTTTACGAACCAAAATGCTCCATTGCAATTCATTTCGCACATCACATAATGCACCAATATCATCCCATTTCACGTCAGTGACCATTGAAAATCCCTCTCTTAACGCTGATGGTTGAACAGAAGTTAGAGCATTTTCAAAATCATAATTAGTTACTTGAAGATTTGAGATATCAATATAATCAAATGAATCTTTCGATTTTAGCCACACTGTCCCTTAAATAGAAGTAAATAAATAAAAGTAATGTAATTTATGACACAATTTAAAAATATATTGTTTGTTATTTTAACTGTATTTCGAAGGCTGAAAGTAATCTCCTAGAATATATGCTAAACTATATATATATATATAAAACTAACTGTTGCGAAGTTCTTCTTTTCTTTCCTGAAGCGATAAATATTTCAAACCGGGACTGGAACTTATGGTTTCACCAAATATCCTAAAATTTAACAATCAGCTTTAGCAATAAGCTTTACCTTACAAGTTTGCGAAATTATTAGTTTCGTAAATTATTAGTTTTTAGTAAAACTTTCTTTTATGTCCATTTTCGAAATATATATATATAAAATATTTATATAGCAATAAACATATATATAAAATTAAAAGAAACTCACCGATAAATTGCAGAAAGTGAAGCTTCTCGGGCGAGGGCATTTAAATCGGCTCCAACATAACCAGGTGTTAAACGGGCAATTCTTTCAAAATTCACATCTTTGCCCAATCGAAGATTTCTTAAATTCTGAATAAAATATATGGGAGTAATATTGGATAAAGTAAATAGAAAAAAACTGTTAATGGAATAAGCAGCTAATAAAAACTCTTGAAATAAAGCCAATGAATACCTGCTCACAATCTCTAAAATACTTTTTCGAGCCTCTTCATCCGGTATACCCAAAGCAACTTCTTTATCGAAACGTTTTGCTCGCCGTAAGGCAGGATCAATGCTATCCAATCGGCTAGTAATGCCTTTAACGAAATATAATCATTATTATAAATATGAAGCTTACTCAGATTTGAAATAGAACTCATGAATAAATTATTAGTGTCATATAAAAGAACATGCAATAGAATGTAAACAAAAAAAACAAACCGATCACAAGAACCTGTTTAATCACTGATCGAGATTCTCGTTCCACATTCTTAGCTTCAACTTCTGAGGTATTTGATTGCGACAAAACTTAACGAAAAATATTCTATTAGTTATAATAATTAGAACAAACGACATATATTTTTTCTATTTTTTTAAAAAACAAAATTTTATGAAGGATCTTTAATAAAAAATTCACAGTCAAGGCACGCCAGCAACTGAGAAACGATTCGACGTTCCATTTCCCTTGAAGTATATTCGCGTCTTGGCGTAATAGCATCGATTTCGTCGATCATTAATATGCAAGGAGAAGCATCATAGGCTTTACTGAATAAAGTTCGGATTTTATCTTCAGATTCACCAGAGACTCCACCAATTAATTCAGTAGATGTAACTTCAATCAGCGGCAAATCGAATTCCTACATAAACTATATGCTCTAATTAGAGAACAAATAATAAACTAAAAAAACGCAGAATAAAGAATAAAAATATTATATCCATCACTTGTTCTCCGTCATTTAAATATTTAAAAAACTTACACCAGCAACAGCCCGACCAAACAAGGTCTTGCCACAACCAGGAGGACCATGTATTAAAAGACCCACAGGTGGCGAAACACCGAGAGTCTCATATATTTGGGGACGTTTTAAGTGTATTAGCAGTT
This sequence comes from Dracunculus medinensis, assembly GCA_900625125.1. Taxonomy (NCBI): domain Eukaryota; kingdom Metazoa; phylum Nematoda; class Chromadorea; order Rhabditida; family Dracunculidae; genus Dracunculus; species Dracunculus medinensis. The sequence goes on along the minus strand of UYYG01001152.1, from coordinate 2,908,468 downwards.
GACATACTTCCTGGAAATGAACTGTAAAATTTTAGTGTTATATAAATATATAAATATATATATATATATATATACATATATTATTACGCATCGGTTGATAACAAATGAATAATTTAATATAAAATAAAATAATTTCGAATACCATAAACTGCGATTCGCAACCACCAATATCGTCAAAAGTGACAAAAGACCTTTTTGGTTCGAATGTCGAAGATTCAACAGAAGATGTAGGAAAAGAAGCATGCATTTTGGGCTTTACCTGAAACCTTGAAATTTTATGCATTGAAACTGATATTGTTGTTAAAATTTTCTCGAAATATTACAACGAAAGAATGATAATATAGAAAAATTTCATATTCACATTTGAATTTATAGGAAAGGAAAAGGCAAGAAGAATGAAACACAAAATTCAGTAAATATATTGTAAAACATTACTGAACCTTCGGCAATCCATTAATCCTATCCGTATGTATCCGTTGACCATGATTTTTATACATATCCCTCAGAAAGCGATTCGGCAAATCAGGAGTCTGAAGAATAATCATTTTCAGAAATCTGTCAAATTAAAATCAAAATTTTCATATATATATATATAAATTTCAAAAAAATATTTCGCAAAAAAAGAAAAAATAAAGAAAAAAATAAAAAAATTCTAACACACTTTAGTTTTGTATTCACCATGTTTTCCGAGACTTATTTCATCATTCTTAAGAACTACTGGATTGGCGAAACTTCCCACAGCACTGAAAATGGGTAAAATAAGATTACAAATAAGAAAATAAAATAAGCTCATAATAAGCTCATAATCTCTGATTAGGCTCATTTTTTAGAAATCGGAGTCATCTAGTGATAGATGTTCGGATGAGTCGCAAATATTACGATTTTTTAAAGAACTTATGATTTCTTTATGACCTTTTAAATGGAAGGATTTCAAATCTGAGATTTAAACTCCTAACGTTGGAAATAAAAATAAGGAAACAAAAAAGGATGATAAAACAAACTTCAATTTTCTTTTGCGATTTTCATTGCTTTTTGCACTCTCTTCATGCACATCAACAATTTCATCATTTAAATTTAAATTTTTTTCAAGAACTTCGGTTAACGCTTCAATAACATCATTAGAAAATGATTGACAATGACGATATTCCCTAAAAAAAAAATAGAACATCAACGAAAAAGAATATGAAATTAATATGATATGAGAAAAGAATATGAGAAATTAATAAGAATAGAAACTCACGGAAAACGTTCTCGTAAAAGTTGAGCAATAAGTTTGACATCAGCTGCACACTTTTCTTCCAAAATGAGCTGAAAAATAAAAATTTTTTCAAAAAATTATAAATCCAATATAAATTGAATATTCATTAAAAATCTGACTAAAAGAATCATAAAAAATATGAAAATTAAATAAGAAAAATGATGGAAAAAAGTCATTGCTATTCACCGATAATTTGGGTTTTATTTATTGTTTTTTTTAAATTTTTTTAAAGAAATATTTGATATGCCTATACATTTGGTAAATAAAAATTTATAAAAATGCAAATTTATAAAATTTACGCAAATCTGAATTTTCATATTTTTCTGTTTAATTGTATTACATGGCTATACTAATGATTCTGAAAATTTTATAACAAATAATTTCCATAAAATCATCTCATCTGAATCCAATATTAAAAAATTTGTATCATTTTTTTTAAATTTTAAAACTATTCCATCAATTACTTGTTATAATGCTATAAATTTTATTTGTTATAATCTATTAGTTGTTATTTAATGTTAAGCAATCATTTATTACTGCTAGTATCTCTATCATTATCATTATTATTATTATTACTATTTTTAAGTAAACAAAAATTAGAATAATAAAATCAAAGTATTAAAATTATAAATCCAAAACAATGCTTTAGTTAATCAAAAAATATATTTAAATAAATATTAAAAACTAATGCAAATAAAATATTTATGGCAAATAAAAAGAAGTAAAAAGAAAAAAAAACGAACATTTCGAATTCGAATGATAAGACGTCGCCCATAAAGTTTTTGTTTCCTTTCCATTTATTATTTCTTATTTTCTAAAATGATAAAAAATCATTGAAATCTGATAAAATCGTAAGAACTCACCTAATCAGTGATAAGATAACCATCAAAACAATCGCTAAAAGAATAGAAATCTTTCAGAAATATTTCCCGATTACAACGAGCCGAAGCTGCAAAATACAACTTGATAATTCAAATTATACAACAATAAATAACAGCTCAATATTTCTATTTAGTGTTATATTATCATTATTATCATTATCACTAACATATTAGTAGAATGTAAAGCAAAAATTTGGAATTTGCTGTAAATTTTGATCGCTAAGCATTTTATTTCTATGAAAACGTCATATAAATGGCCTTTGAATATATTTCAGAATCGTTGGAACCTAATGATTTATGTTAATGTAACAATTTTGAATATTTATTAAACATCACAAAAGAAAATAATATTTATAACAATAATAAAATAATAATAAATAATAATAACACTAATAGTGACAGCAATAATAATAACAATAATAACAACAATGATAATAATAATAAATAATAACAATAATGATAAATGATAATAACAATAATAATAATAAATAATAATAACAATAATGATAATATAAATAATAATAAATAATATATAACAATGATGCGTATTAATTAACCGACCAGAGTCAAAATGAATAGTGCATAATAAATATGGGATGAAGGATGGACACCTCTAAATAGTTCGGTTCAAATCTCAACAAACCATTAGTGGAACTGAGGTGACGCCAAGTGCTCCATATTATTCATTACATTTTCCCCGTCCCTTAAATCATCCGATCTCAAATAACTCGACGTTACTGATAATAAGATGTGTGGATTTTCTGTTTCTTGTTTATATAATGCTGGCTTTTACATAAGATTTTCAGATATGGAATGATAAGCGAAAACTTTTTTTTCTTATAAGGATTTTAAAAGAGCCCCAAGTAGGTGCTAAAGAAATTGAAGTGTGAACCAAAAAGGTCTAAATAAATCGAGAAAGAGTTAAAACGTTTACGTGGAATCGTTAGAGCTCACATAGCGCCTTACTTCCATATTACTTCCAAAGCGAAACCATAGGATATGTGTGCGTCACCAATAACTTCGCCAATAAACCATAGTTAGTCAAATTCGCCCTATTGAATTCTATCTCCCTTTGGACTCATTGAAATGCTACTCGTATTTGATAATCGATATGATAATTTTACTTTTTAAAGTTTTTTAAGAAAGTGTTCGTAACAAGGCTTTTCTTCGCCTGAATGAATGATGCTTTATTCAAGAAACATGAATGAACCAGTAGAACGAAAAGATTTTAAGCTAAGTTTTTCAGCTGAACTGTAATATTTTGAAACATTCAATGGTCATACCAGTGTTATCAGCCAAATTCTTAAAAATTAGCAAAATCGTTCCATTCTTAATTGATTTTGCATTTGCATGAATATTTCTTGCAGTTTAAGGCACCCAATTATAAGCGAAAATGAATGGTTAAATAAAAAGAAAACCTTTATCTTGCTTTATTAATTTTAGATTATATGAAAATTATCAAACCTACTAGCAATAAACCAAAAAAATATGACCTATTTGGCAATTATGATAATTTAAAACGACACTGATAATACATTCAGTAGAAAATACGATGAGCTATTCAAGTATTCTTCCTCATTCCTATTCCTATTCTTTTTTTTGCTGGCAGTTATAATGAAATGCAAATGTTAAACAATGTATTAACAACCGCTGCGGGAATTGAACTCAGAATCAATAAATAAATAAATAAAACGAAAGAGTTTTCGTCTTATCAAGGTGCTGATAAAATAAAATATTTATATTTATCAATTCATTACCAGGTTGAGGAAGTGCTTGACTTTAAATACCTTGGATCCACTCTAATTCTAAATGGCCAGGCAAAGGATGGAATTATAACCCAGATAACGACAGCTAGAAATATGTTTTTCCGGTTGATGAAACCTTTTAATTCTGCTGATAATGCTTTGATTTATGTGGATCTCCTATATTGCAATTCAGCTGATAAAACTTCAGAACCTCAAACTTGAAAAGTACCAAAATTTATCAAATTATCATTTTGTTTTTTAAACTTTAACACAAATTTAGGGAAGAAAATTGAAATACATTTAATTAAAAATTATCAATGCAAATCAGTTCATAATTTCTTTTGTCGAACACTCTGCAATCGCAATCGATCGTTGATTACTGCAGAAATCGAAAGAAATAAGTCAAATTCCGTCGAATACATATTTTTTGCAAGTGAAATTCCTTCTCTTTGGTTTTCGCCTGTGCTTGACTTAACTCTGCGATAAATGAGATTAGTTTTGCCTTTGCCTTTCAATTTTAATTATTCCCGTCAGAAATGCCAATAAATCAGAAGACTGAAATCTAAGCGAAAATTGAAATTTCTTAAAAAATTCTTTCATTTTCTTGTTGAAATGTTATTCGCTTGAAATTCAACTTGATTTGGACAAAAATTAGTGGTACTGCGGAGATATAACAGTAAAAAAGATGAAAATTAACTGACGGAGAGAGTTTCAGAAGTATATATAAGAATATTGCAGATATATCTTCAAATTTCAGCTCGAATTTAATTGACAAATTGACAAATGACAAATGATTGTCACCTTTATCACCTCAAGCAAACTGCTTATAACAATTTAGAATGAACTGATTTGATCTGTTATATGGATGGACTGCAACTAAATTTGACAAAATTGGCTTCACAACAACGGATGAAAATAAGAACAGGAAGTATCTCTCTTCATATTCTCCTGGGGAAGCAATCTTGTATTGCTTTGATTTTCATTTAGGTACCATTATATTCGTCAAAATGAGGTGAATCATGGTGAATTTCAGGAATTTACCATCCTTTCGTTTCGCAACGATCCTCTGATCTGTGAAATTCATCTTTTGTGGAAGTATTGCATGCTGAATTTCCAGTTTATATGCTTTCATCTTAATAGTTTCGGTAATCATTTAATTAATTCACTATCAGAAAAGAGGTAAATAAATATAAATGTTGTTAATTCACCTTTAGCTTCCTTTAATTTGAGGATATAAATGATGATTCGTATGAAAGAAACTATGACCTTCTAATAATGAGCAAAAGTATATAACTACTAAAAAATTGCCATCTGTTATAAAATAACTGATTTCATGTTTACAGAAATTATAAGCATAACATGCAGTAATACGAGATTGCATGCCCTTTTTAACTTTGGAATCTCATTGGTACTAAAATCAAAACCAAAGTTGCGTCACAAGACAGTTTAAGAAGCAACGACAGCTGATCCACTAATTTCTCTAATGTTTCCTCACAGTTCCGTTCAAAAGATTCAAAAGATGTCTTCTTTTTGATGAAGGATCAAAGAGTTATCAAAGGGTTTAGCAATAAATTACAACTTCACTTGCCCATTTTTTCGATGCATTCAATTTAAGAGACGTAAGCAAATTCTTCGGCGTTTTTTTCTTGAAACATCTCATCATACTTTGGAAGAATTCAACCATCTGTATGGATATTGATGATTACATAGATTTAGGAAATTATCATTATCATTACCAGACTTTAAATAAACATTCCACTCTCATCCTAAATGGCTACACAAAAGACGAATTTACGTCCTGAATAATGGTAGCTAGAAAAGCGTCCTTGCGGTTGACGAAATCTTTATGGAGCAATCGCGAAATCACCGCAAAAAGTTCGCGCACACATAGCTGCAATTCTCTCGATCTTGCTAGAATCTCAGCGATGAAGGCTGCGAGATATGGCCAATGAAAATAGAAGATTTTAAAAATTCCATTTGCTTTTGACCATTCATGATACTGGTTCACCGAGCGGATTGCATCAACCTTCACTAATGCAGGGTTCTTCGTCGTCTCCTCACTTAAAACGAACTGACACACCTTTCATTACTTGCTAAACGACGTCAAAAGCGAGGTGAACCAATCAAGTTTTTAACTAGCAATATATGGACGGTGGGGAAAGGAATGGCTTCTGGTACTATCAGCGTGAAGTCAGATCGAACGACTTCTGGAAACGTCTTACTGTTGTAGGCAGTGTAGCCAGCCTATCCAGTAATAATATTCAAAGAAGAAGAACGACTTGTATCAACTAACTAATCACACCGCAACTGATTAGTATATAATGAATTATACGGAAGGACCCAATGCCAATAAGCGCAAAGCCTTTCTTCAAATCTCAACAAACCATAAGGAACCACAAAGGTGATCTTAAGTAAATTTTTTTCAAATATTTATTTATACATTTATTAAATATTTATTTTTATTTTATTTTAGCGGTGCATATTTATTTAGTTCATTGGCTCTAATTATGAGAGCGCTTATAAGCCTTTCAAAGCTTAGAATTTTAACAAATTCAATTTTTGGTGCAAATCATTCATTCATTTCGGTGCAAATAATTATAAATGATAAACAATGAAAAATATCAATAAAAAATTTCGTTGGAAGTTTTTTTTAGTTTTCAAATAAAAAAAATTTTAAAAATTTAATAACAAAATCTAAGATAAAAATAAATTAAAATAAATTTAATTTAAAAAATAAATAAATTTAAAATAAATTGAATAAAAATTCAATTTTCATTAGCGATAACGATTTTTTCAATACTTATTTTTATACTCTAAAAAATATCTAAAAAACTCTAAAAAATTCTAATTTTCTTGTTTTTATAGTTTTTGTTTTTTTATGTTTTTCAATAAAATATTGTTCAATGAAAACGTGAATTTCGCAAATTTTTTTAGAAATAAATTATGGAAATCCATTGTTTTTAAATTATTTATTTAATTATTTATTTTATTCAATAATTTTATAACATTTACGTTTATATTTAATTATAATAAAATAAAATTTGACAATATTTGAGCGAAGAATTACATTGAATTTTTTAGTGCATAACGATAAGTGATGAGTGATAAGCACAATTTCAAGTGCACTCTCGCGTAATATGGAGTAAGCGCGTATTCAAATTATTCGCGGAGCAAATATTGCGCGAATTTATTACACGAATTCGCCGCACAACGATAACTATCGAAATTAACACAAATTCTTATAAATTCTTTAAATTTATTTCAAAAAAAACTATTTTACAATAACATTTTACAAATAAGAAATTCACGCATTCAAATTTAATTTAAAATCTAAAAATTCGAATTTCCAAAAAATTTAGAAATTTTTAAAGTGAATTTAGTTGGATAAAAATCGAATCGTTTTTTTTCCTTTTCTTTTTTTTAAAAAATTCAATTCATTTTTTAATGAAAATAAAGCGATTCGTTATTTTTTATTTGTTTCAAAATATTACTTGTTTTTCGCTTTTCAGCCATAACAAATAAGCCACAAAAGAAAAGCGTACTGATTGGCGGCCACAAGCAAAACCCTTCGACTAGGCCGCACTCGGTTGATATTTTCTCTCCTAAAAATACCGCTCATTGGCTTTTTCGACAAACTTTACCCATTCGGCGATTTTATGCATAACCATAATGGTGCCCCTAATTCGATTCTTCTGAATAGATTTGATCCCTATTAATTTGATGCGATAAGAATCATTTGGAACTATTTCATTCCAATAAAACGACTATTTTTCGAGTGTCCTTGACCTGAAAGAGAAATTGTGGAGACACGCATCCCGAAGGTCAAATGTCACATACTTTCCACAATCGCATGCCGAAATCTCAACTGCTTCGAGAATTTCGAGAAGAACTCTATTGACCTCTGCTGATAACAACGGCGATTTATGTCTCTGCGAGTCTATGAAAAAAGTATTCTACTATGACGCATTTCTTTCCCGTTTTATTGGTAAATTAAAATTAGTCGAAGAGTACAAAAGCCACTAAGTTGGTTAAAGTCGGCTTCATAAACAATCAAAATTCCCTCATAAAAGAAAAGCAAACTAAGGTGACCACGAACTTCACCCCCCCCCCCCTACCTGTGATTCCAACACTCCAAAACAGATTTTGGCCACTTTGCCTGCCAACCGTGCAAAAGCCTACGCTAGGCATTTATGCATCTTCTGAGATAATAATCACCTTCCAAATTTTCCTAAATTTTCTTTAACTTTTTTAATTTTTCGATTGATTCTAACAAATTTGAAACAACTTTTTTGTGCACATAATTCACATTCTTGAATTGTATAAAATTTATTTTTTTCATCACTGGAATAATAATAAGAATAATAATAGCAATAATTAAATGCCAATCAAAAGAATCTCTTAAAAAAACTTCATAGGTATTACTGAAAGCATAATTTTCAAAACCGCCTCTTACAGTTTAAAATTACTTTAACGATTGTAATTAGCATTTTCTAGAAAAATTTTAAGTGCTTTTTCTAAAAGCAACTAAACGAAAAATTTTTCTTTCTTTCATAAGTGTGCATCTCCCTTCTAAAATATATCCTAAAATATTTTTCGTCGAAATATTCCATTCTGATTTTTTAAAAAAAAATAAAAATAAATATCAATAAATACAAAATCGCTAACCTTAACCAGCACCAATGGAAGAGTAATTTAAAATAAATGATAATATACGACGATTACAATGGGAAGATTTTGGAGAGAGAGAGAGAGAGAAATCAGCAAATTCTGCACATCCGCACAAGGTAAATTATTCGAATAGCCAGATTTGTTGCGTTTCAAATTTCCTTGAAGAAAACTCGAAAAAATTTTTTCCAATAGAATAAAAATAATTTTCCCTCTTGTTTTATTTTCTGGCCATCCGATGACAAAAGCAAACTGAACAAAAGAAATTATTGGTGCTCAAACGGTAAAAAATCCAAAGAACAAAGAAATTAATAAAAAAAAAACAAAATTTAAAGAGAAACAATGAAAACATAAAGGCAAAATATTCTCATCTATTTTTTAATAATTTTTTCCTCAATAAGAAAAATTTTCTTCCCCACTTTCTGAATGTTTCTTCCATTTCCTTTTTGGTAAATATGAAAAAATCAACGTAATCAATTTAATTAAAAAAAAAAGCAAGAATAGTAAGCATAAAAAAAAGGAAAACTGGCGTGAAATGCGTATTTGGTGAGACAGAAATAAATTTAGGGAAGACGAATCTGTTGCACTACTTCTAATGAAAAACAGTCAATTATAAAACATGACGGCTTTAAGTCTTATCGATGCATTTGGTTCACTTCATGGACCACTAAAATGAGTGAGACCACACAAAAAATCATTTTGGGACAGGAAATCCCTTGCACCATCCCAAATATAGAATACAACACAGCAATAACTATAACGCAAATTAAAACTATTCTAAAAGCTTTCGAAGAAAATATTAGATCCAAAATATCAAAACTTAAAGTTGAAAAAACAATCAAGAATTAACTTCCTTGCAAGAAAATGTTCCAAGAAAAATTGTTATTTGGTCTAAAAAAGTGAAGTTAACCACACCAGGTGGCCAGCAGATCAGATTCTTATCCAATAAAAAAATGCGAAAAATCTATGAGATTTCTGTAATATCAAAATATTCTCAAACCTAAAAGGTCCACAAAATCGAACTCGTAAAAAAACCATTCTTCTCGAGCTCCCATTTCCATTCCAAAGTGTTTTCCCTCTTTTTTTAATGAAATTCCATTAAAAATATTAATTTAAATTCAAAGAACGGGCTGATGAAATTTCCAGACAACAAATTTATAAATTCATTTGTTCGTGATTCCAGAATTCTTAATCTTTTCATGGAATTCGAATTTCAAAAGATTACAACACAAAAGAATAGTGGAGTACCTAAAAATAAGAGGAAATGAGGTAACCCCTGAAACAATTGGATAAGAGTTCATAATCGGATAGGCGAATTTTGCTTACGTTCGACATGTAAACGAAAAAAATCTATACAAAAACAGTGATGAGGTTATAATATTTGTGTTTGGATTTTGACCGGGTCTCATGATAAAAAAATCAAGACAGACAAATTGTATAAAACTCTGAAGATAGACAAACAATCAATGAAGTGCCGAAAAATATCATTTAAAGACGACGCTTCTCTTCAATCAGATAAACGTTCAAGAAACTGAAAATAAATCTTTTCTATGCCAGTAATTTGCATTCAGTGAAATATCTTCATATATAGCTCTAGATATCCACTTTGTCAAAATAAAAAAATCAAAATGTACAAATCCAAAACAATGGAACTTGCTTTTGGCCTTCTATAAGGCAAAATTTTCAATAATTCTAATAGTTTTTATCAGAAGAACAAAAAAATTACTTCTCCTTCCTATGCTATTAAATTGAAGAAAAATCGGAATACAATGAGAAGATCAATTAACCATAATATGCGAAACAAGAAATAATAAATACATCAATAACCAAGTTACAGATGTATTTAAGCATAATCAGCTGAATTTGATGAGAGTTGAGAGATTTCTCTCATTAGGTTTTTTTCTCTATCTCAATTACCTTCTTTAAATAACATATAGTAAATATATTTCTAAAAAACACAGAAATATTTAAGGAAATCTCCCAGCTACTTAGTTTCCGGGCTTATTTGGACCGAATAAATTATTTCAAAACGTATTTACAAACAATATATTCGGTGTTAATCAAAATTAGCGATCAATAATAATTTAATGACATCAATAATTAAATTAGTGATGAATAAAATGAATAATATATTGTGCAAACTATTTTCTAAAAACAATGGAAACTCTTGGTGATAATAATGCAAAATGAAAAAATAATATGAATAATCGAAATAATAATAATAATAGAAAACAACAAATATAATAGTAATAATAAAATTAAAATGCAGTTGAAATAAATTTTCCAAAATTTCTGAAAGTAAAAAATGCTATGAAAACCGACTGAAACTCAGCACTGATAGTTTCAAAAATATAAAATAAATATAATTTTTTTATTTGGAATATGAAAAAAATATGGGAAAAAACTTGAAAGGGAAATTAGCCCATTAATTTTCATATAGAAATAAAAACAATATTCTCACAGCACTGAAAAAAACTGACTGGCGCACTTCAAGCAAAAAATCAAAATTTTGTACTGCTTAGGAGCGTTTAAACAAGTGATTTCTCTACGTTTCGAACTTTTCAAGAACTGTTTTACAAATCCATATTATACTATTCACATAAATTATGATGATATTTACCACGCTGAAATAAACAGTTCACGAGTAAATTAACAATATGTGGAAACTAAACTGTAAGAACACTGGATAACGTTTGCTCGGAAGTTCCAGTTATTAGTAATGTGAGATTCACAAAACGAGGGAAAAAGTGGAAAAAAAAATACCTCCTTCTTCTTTTGCGTTAAAAGGCTTCAAATTCAAACCATCAAATAAACTTTGCTTGATTTTCGAAATTTCGGCTTCATCCTAAAAGATTTGTTCTTCATAATCAACTGTAATTAAATGTTAGCTTTACTGCAAATAAAGTCCCAAGTAAAGATAGGCGAAGCGACGCAATGATTTATTTAACGTTTAGCAAATTTCATATTTAGTTCGAAATTCAGTCAGAAATTTGTCAATTCATAGAGGGTCGTTGGGCTGATCCGACAAGATGTTCAACTACCAGGAGATTTCCAGAAATGCCACTTTTTGTGAATTTCGCTAATTGTCATTATAATTAATTTTCCCGAAAGAATGAGTATTAATTAATTTTTTAATTCCTCTTCATAATAAATGAATGAAAATACAAACTTGCCCATCTCCACCAGTAGTCCCTCCTCCGGGACCAACAGCCTGCCCAGCACCACCACCACCACCAACTGAACCACCACTTTGTGACTGAACAGAACTCGGCCCACCAACGCCAGCCCCAGCTACTGATCCAGGTCCACCGACTGCCGCTTGACTACCTTCAAATATTTGAAAAAATAAATTAATTGCCGCGATAACAATGAAAATCAGTCAATAGACCACAAAATTTTGAAACTACTTCTGGATTTTAAATTTTTGATGAGGAAATAAGCTTAATTACTATGAGAGATGAGTGCAAATTGCATTGGAGAAATGGCAGATCTATGATCAGTGCCATTTATTTACGATAAACGAGTGTTTACTACTTTTCTATTAATAACAATTCACTGAAGAATGAAATCAGTACAAATTAAAAATGCTATACTGATCCCCGTCAATGAAAATTTTACGCAATTATTCCTGGAAAATATATGGCTAGAGGACTTACATTACTAATAATTATTAGTAGTAGTAAAAGTTATTAGTAAAAGTTAAAGGGAAGTTATGCTCTTGGGAACATAACCCGAAATCCGATGTTATTTAAAACAAATCGTTGAATATTGATTTTAAAAGCATAAAAAATATTTTACCAGGCCCACCAGCTGTTCCGGGCGTACCGCCATTTAACCCACCCTGAGTTGAGGCAGGTGAAGACTTCATTTCGTCGCCATTAAGTAAAGACACCATCTGCGACTCAGATCCAGGACCCTGAGGACCCGCCGACCCCCGACCCCCCGCACCAGGAGTCATACTGCCATCTGAACCATGAACACCGTACTGAAATAATCGATACTTTTTAATAACACTGACTACGAAAGATCTTTTAATAATCTAAAGAAAAAAGGAATCCTTTTCTTTGAGAATGGTAAGGCCAAACCGGCATGCTTGAAGTTGATGACATCATCATATAACTTCTCGGATCTGGTTGCCCATCAGGACCTGTCGGCATAGGAGCCTGAGGACCAGGCGAGGACATCATTGAAGGAGCCGAAGAACACATCGCACCGTTAGGCATCATCGCGTTCTGAATAATCGAATTTAATTTATCGGCCTCCCGGTATTTTGAATCCCTCATTTTTAATATTATATTACTATATTAAAAACTTTAAAACTTACAGGGGCAAACGGTGTTCCAGTTGGAGAATCCATATACATTTGCGAGCCATATCGCATCGGACCATTCGGCCGCATTCCAGGAAAATTCTATAAAAAAAAAACAAGTTAATAACAATAAAAAACAAAAAACTGAAAAAACTTAAAAAAATTTACTTAAACCCTAAAAACTTAAACCCTAAAAAAATATTAAAAAAGTATAAACCCTAAAAAAATTATTTTACCGTAGGCATGCGCATTGGGCCTGCACTAGGAGGTAGACGCTGTGGTTGCATTGGTCGCATTTGATCACCGAACATATGCGGTGCTCCACCAGGAAATCCAGCACCCGGTGGTATCCCTCCAGGACCTGGTGGTCCACTCCTTACTCCTGGCATGCCATATCGGGGAGGTACCGGAGCAAAATTTCCTAAATATTCTAAATTACAAAAATCATTCTTTTGTCAAATTAACATATAACAATAAGGTTGTAAGAAATCATTACCAGAAATTGGTGATGCTTGACTGGTCGATCCTGATGGTCCTGGTTGCCCAGAACGTGGAGGATAGTAGCCCGCAGCCATCATTCCATCAGGCCCAGGACCAGGCCCCATTCCCAGCGGGCTTGGTGCTGCTGATGGAAACTGAAACATTCCTTTGGTTCTAAATCTTGGAAAAAAATGGACTAGTAGAAAAAAATTGCAATGTTATTTAAATTTAAATTAGAAATAGGACATAGGATATGAGTATTTGCTCTTATTCTTTATTATTATTATAAATATCATTCACTCTGCCTATTATTACAAATATTTATTTCACAAATAAATATGTGAACTTTAAAAGATTCAACGACGTAAAAACATCAATCTTACCATTATAGAAAATTTTTTGATTCCTCTTAATCTTAAAAAACCGATAGAGAGGAAGCTACTTTAATCCACTTAAAGAACAAAAAGCAGAACGAATGTCAAAGCTAACTTTACTTTAAAATGACAGAATATCGACAAAGTCCACAAGTAAAAATTAAGTCGATAATATTCACAAATTCGTTCAAATTGTCGTAAATAGGATAAGATAAATTCCCCCTAATAGTCATTTGGAAAATAAAAATACAGATTGATTCTCAAAACCATCAGGAATTCTGACATGCTCACGCCTCTTAAAGAAAGTAACTCGATATACTTGATATAGAAAAACCATTAATATTCTCCCTTCCTTTAAACAATCATTACAGATAAACAGATAATGAAAAAACCTTTTCCTAAAATTTTTACCAAATGGAAATTCTCAATCTGTGCTCTCACACATGTATTTATTTAGAACGAAATTTATCAAAAACTTTGTAGATATTCTATTTTTTCTAAAATTTATTCAAATTTATTTATGGTCCTATTTATTGGCTGTTATGATTAACTTTCACATATTATTTTTGATAATTGTATTTAAGTGCTTATTTAAATATTTGATAAATCTTAACATAAAGATGCATGATCATCACAAAATAATTCCCTTATCTATATTCTTTCGTAAAAGGAAACTTCATACGGAAGAACGAAAGGAAAATGATCGATGACCATTAAATAATTCATCAAAAAAAACATTTGACAACTTTTGTCTTTTTAATTCACAAAGTCCCGACACCACCATTTCCATTTCTCAGGAAAATCCCCTTTTCCCTCTTGTTCCAGTTTACTGCATAAACGCAAAAACGAAATAACATAGCAAACTAAATAAATGCAATCTTCGTTCATCACTCTCTTCAAAATCGTTCTACTTTCAGTAATCACCCAATTCATCATCAATGTTCTCAATGTTGTTGTCGTCGTCGTCATCATCGTTATGCTCGTACATACTATTTTCTGCCACTAATTCTCATCCTCATCTATTCTCCACTCCGTTTCCTTCCACATCTCAATTTTCTCAATTTCTTATTTGCCCACCCTAATACTAACTAACCATCTCTTTTCTATTAACGGTTGTTTGTTTGTATGTAGTTTAATCACTAATCATCCTTCATATCCAAATCTATCTTCTTCCTCCTACACATACATATATTTGTATAGAAACCTAACCTTTTCATCCATCACAACAATACAAATGCCATATCTTTATTCCATCATTCATTTCAAATTGCCAAATCAAAATTCTTTCATTTGCACTACCATCTACTTTCTTGATTTAAATATTTATTGGCTTTTGGTCTTCTTTCTATCCTATTTTCATTTAGGCCAAATATTTTGCACCAACCCAATCACATTACATATTTTGCCATTTTAATAAACAAATAAAAATTATCTTTTTATGTATTAACTCTCCAAGAAATAGTAAAAAACCATCAGCGAGCTCATAAAATTTGTAAATTTTAATGCCCAAAGAAAAAGAATAAAACGAGTACACAACTAACAAAGATTCTAAACCAATTTAAGAGATAGTAAATGGTTAATAAAATTGAAAACTTAATTAAGATGCGTCTAAAAAATCTTTAGAAAACTATAATGACTCCAAAAAAATTTTAAAAGAAATTGTGGTGCTCTTTCTACAAAATTCTTGGTAAAGCTAAAAAATTTAAAAAATAAAAAATTCAACCAGATGTGAACCATGGATTCCATTTATCATTGGTGCTCCAGCGGGACCAGGTGGTACACCATGATTCGCATTCATGAACCCCTAAATTAAAAATCGGAAATGATAAGAATTTACGAACAGTAACACATCCATTATTGAATCTTCCCTTTACTAATATGAAAATCTTGACAAAAAATCCATCCACCACCCAAACAACAAAATTATTTACGTATTCATGAAAAGCCTTTGCTTCCTGCGAAGGTTCACATTGATCCCTTCTTTCAGGGGCCGCTGAATACAAGTCCCAAAATAATCTAAAAGTTCCAATATTTAAGCACATTCTTCTAAAATATTAAAATTATAGAGTGCAAGAATCGTATACCAATATGAAGAATCGTAGACTCAGTAATAAATGAATAGCCTGAAGATAAGTTTGCACATTTCTTTTTTCCGTTTTTTGAACTATACAATGCAAAAAAGAGTGGAAATTTGATTTTCATATTTAAAAAAAATGCTTGATAAAAAGATAAATAAAAATTTAATTTCCTTGAAAATTTAAAGTTTATTTAAAAAATACTTCAAATCTTTATAGTTTATAAAATCTAGGGTAAACGTTACATTCACGAATTTCAGGAATTTGGTTAAAACCAAAAATAACTGCTTAAATTAAGAGATTCAATATAGATATTATGCCCTAAAATGAAATTCATTTCAATTTTCCATTTTTTTTTAGAAAATGAAACTCATATGGCTTTGTGCAATTAATTTTCTAACAAAAAGAAAAAGCGATTGAACAATCTTGAAAAAACGTAAAAACTTACAAAAACCAATTCTGAAGAAAACCTGGAGCATCGCCAATACTGATTTGCTTTGAAACGTTATTCTGTTGCAGAAAAGCCTGGCAATTCTGAAAAAGCCACAGATGGAAGGAAAGATCAAACAGTTGCAATTTAAACCAAATGAAACATGAGAAGTGAGGAACATCTTGCAACTTAGATTCATGATTTAATAAGAAAAAAAATTTGTAAAAGTTCAACATAAAGAACTAATATTTTATCCTCTTCGGAACCTTATTCTAACGATGCAAATAAGATTTCATAATAATAAACATAACATCAGGAAACTAATGCTTATTTTAAAACTCTGAATGAAAATGTGAATATACCATACTATGCTTAATTTTTAAATAATTTTTATCAAAATTTTTAAAACGATCATATCATTTTTTTAAAAAATCATACTGATAGCACTTCTCCTTTAAATGATTCTGCAGTTTTTGTAGCTCCACTATGCACTAAATACTCATAAACGAAGCCAGCCAATCTAAAATATAAATGAATTTTCCTAGAAAAATAAAGTGCATATATTTCTAGATCAAATTTCGACATATCAGTGGTAGAATATATAAGAACGTCCACGGTTCAATAAAAGCCAAACAAGTTTAGAAAACCAGAATAAAAAGTTCTAAATGGCAAAAATAAATCAAAAAATCCTTTCCAAATTCAATCGTTTAATGAGGCGAAATATTTTCAAAAATTCCTTAATTTTAGAATATTTTAACTAGAATATTTTTTTATTAAGAAATATTTAAATTTTTTCTCCTTTTAATTTATTAAATTTCGAGAAAATCACGATAAAAGATTTCATAGATTAAATGTAAAGGAACATAATTGAAACGAAAATGATCGCTATATCGGTGAAATCAATCAAAAACAAGGAAAAAACCATGAAGAAAAACCTACTTTTCTTTACCTACTTGTTCACTTTGGCTTGTAAGGTTTTGCTGCGGTCGTGGAATCGGTGGTCCTTTTGGTTGTTGTGCAAACATCGTTCAATATTTCCAAAACGTTCTCTTCCACGTTTAAATTACGTCCATAAAAACAATTTTATCAAATATCTAAAAGCAAAAATATCAAATATCAAACAAAAAATTTCAGCGTGCCGATACTCCTCTGCGCCAATCTCATAGGTAAATTCGTGAATATTTAAACTATAAATGATATTCACGTGATGAACCATTTGTTCGAAGAGAAATTATTTATTGGCGCTTAAAATCAAGCAAAAAAAAGAAATTTATAAGACGAAGAAAAAACAAAATAAACCCATAAATGAAATCGCATTCATATTATTCAATAACAAAGTTCGATAACTCAATTTAACTCCAATTTTTTTTACATAAATGGTGGAAAGGAAAAAGAAAAAGACAGAAATGGCTTTTTCTTATGAAGAAAGTAATTGAATGAAGAGAAACAAAAAAAAGTCGGCTAAAATATCAAAAACAACTAGCGGATTCCCAAAAAACAAAGATCATAGGAATACAAAACATAAAAAAGAAAGAAATACTCTCGATAAAGAACAATAACCAAAGAAAAGCGCTCATAACGCGATTTACGGACGACAGTGAGATTTTTGAAGTAGGCGAAGGTTTTAAACCATTGACCCACGACCTATGACCCCATACATTCCTTTCACCAGCCTTGAATAAACCAACATCGACGATTATCTGCACGAGGAATAATTTGAAACTTGGCGAATATCCAGTCCATTTATCGATTGATCCTGATAATCAGGCGACAAGAAAATTTAAATGACTACGATATACGCCTCGATTTCAACTATAACAGCACTCTAATCCGATGGGATTCCAACGATTCACGGGGTTTGTTGTGACACTCGGGCGCAGTGCTTGAATCTTCAGGATTATGGCGTGGCAGGAGTAGATTTGTTGTTGGTGGTCGAACCTGGTTACTGGGACTTCCAGTACTCCCAGTGACTCTCTGGCGAAAAACTCATTCGTAGAAGCCAAACCAAACCAGAACTATTGAGCGCAAAAATTCACGCAGTCATTTCAATGGCCTTATTCACGAAAATTTGAGGAGTGTTGAGACATAAACAATCGATGGCGCCGAAAACTATTTCTCTACAGAATAACATGGAACATCCGAACTTTAATCCAGTACTGCCTGATTCACCACAGCAGTCCCCTTCCCCACAGGATTTCGAAATCTGGCGAGGTTTTAAGGGTGCAGAGTTGGGCTCGATGGTGTTACCAAGTGAGAGGAATGAAGTGGTAAAAATAGGTGTGATGGTGATTACGATAGTGCTGGAATTGTCAACGAGTTCTTGGAGGACCTTGAGGATACCACAGGATTATCCGTCAATTCATCGTTCATCTATGTTTTTAACCCAGAAATTGTCGCTTGATTGAAAACTATAGGGGAGATTGAGGAACCTCGCAAGATTGTGGGATCAACTTTCGAATGGCTGAAGCGGTATATTAGATGGCAGCTCACTACGTCGTACAAACAATCGCAATGAGTATGGACGAATGTTTGGAGTGGTAAAAATTTTAAAGGAATATGGCAGAAACATAAGAACTAAATTAGCTATAGCCGGATTTTTGGTCAGATTTACTCTACTGGGACTGACGAATTTTAGAGTCAACCCCCCGAGGAGTTTCGAACTCAAGCCTGTGGCAATGCTCTTATCACTAAGCCACCAATGCACCGATGGAACATTAGGAACTTCTTATTTTACGAGTCCGTAAATTCCCGGCCATGTGGTACTAAAGTGCTTGAACGTTATTAAGCAGAAGCAGAATACTGCTAATATAGCCTCCATTTAGTGGCCAATCGTCCCATGAAGTTTGATGAAATTGTTTTGCTGAAAAATGGCTCTTGTTCTATTGAAAGGAAGAAAAAATCCTTCAAGACGATGAGGCGTTTCCTTTCACTTTAAAATACTGAAAAAAACCCGTGGATTTTTAGAAATAAACAGATGAATAAATTTCCCTAAGGCGATAGATCCACAGAAGTAAACTACCAAATTGCTTTTATCGAAAATTCCCCAAATTTCCAATGATCCAACATTCATTTTCTTGCTGTTTTCTTTACAAATTTTTTTATTATGATTGTGATAGATAAAAAATAGATAAAAAATATTTACAAATATAAAAACTATATAATTAAACTCATAAAAATATATAAAATAGAAAATTAAATCAATAAAAAATATTTATTTTGTAAAAATCGAATTTTAAAACTTAAAACACAGTCTCTCGTATTTTCCTCCTCGATGTTGTTTTAACAGTATTATTGGCTTCGAAAATAAATTTAAGAAAAAAATTTAAGGTGATAAAAGATTGATAAGTCAACAACATACGGCAAATAGAAAATTTTAGCTTCCGATACTTTTTTTTAGAAATATTAATAGTAAATAGGTAAAACACACGAAAAAATACCACAATGACAAACGCCTCAGCTCATCAGTGGTACTACTGCTTTAAAAAATACATTCACGCTTCGAAATGTCCTTTAAAATCCCTCCTCTACGCTTTCGAAAGTCTCGATTTGCTCACAGAGGTATGGGTTTTTGGCACTTTTCATCTGAACCCTCCCGTGCAGTTTTCATCAACTTGGAAGAAAAACGCAGTCTTTCAGTTCTGAATGAATGCAAAATGTCCTGTTCGCTTATGGCAGGAAACACGATGCTATCACTGAACAGCTTGCCAATAAAGTTGTTTAAAATTTTTGATCTTTCATATGTTCAAATATCTCGTCTAATTTACGTGTTTTACGTGTCATATAATTATGAGCATAGAATCAGTATGAATGAATGTACTTAAAGTAAGAACTGCACGGGAATCTCCGTTTCCGCGAAAACATTCCGGCAATACCACGTCAATTCTTGAATACTTTCAAGTATTCCGTCAAGAGCGCGATGTTTTCCACTTTTTGCCGGCATCGAAGCATATTTTTCTGGATACCATCTTTTGACGATCTGCGATAAATGCCTTAGTGATTATTTTAAACGCAGTAAAACGGAGAGTAATGGGAGAATACTTGAAATTAATGCGATTTTATAAAATGAAAAAGAAATTTCTTAAAATTTACCTCATTAAAACTGGCCACATCAATTGTTCGATAATGAAGATGCGCTGCGAGGTTTTGCATTTCTCGGTTGATGAACATTCGATCAACACTGACACTATTTCCGGCCAAAGGGCACTTTCCCTTCCTCGTATATTTCGTCAGATGATTGAGTATCTGACAGAAGAATTGCGAAAATTGGGAAAAAATATAAAAATAAAATAGATCTAGTTTTGCACTTCAAAAAAGAAATAATTTGTTGGCACTATCACAGCATGCGATCTAATGAGCTGCACTTAGACTACCAACATGTTTCTTATATGGCTCAATCGCCTTGATCACAGCTTGATCACAGTAGTGAAACGAATGCTGGAAGAACGCATAAAGAACCAACAAGCAATGGAAGGACCGAGCAGGAAAAAATGCAAAGCAAAACTCTCCATGGGATGTACCATCAACATAAAGTAATTGATAATGAGAAATTTTACCACTGTTTAAAAAAAGCTGGACTAAAAGACAGCATTAACCCATTGATCATAGGTGCACATACTAAAGTGCATCCACTGAAGCACAGACCTGTTATAAAAGATAAGGAAGCCAGTCTGTATAAAAGATATTGAAGTCTGGCACAATCTGAATAAAAAAGCCTGAGAAATTCTTCGAGACATGGTGGTTAGTTGTAAGATGAGGGTATGAGAACAACAATGAATGAAAGGAATAAGAGCATTGTCTATCTATTGAAAGGAATAAAGAATATGGCATAAATCCTTGCAGGATCAGATGGCGGATCACCATGAAAATCGCGGAGATCAGTAATGCCAAGCTCTGCGGGATTTCTCGCTCACCCCGACAAAGAAATACCAGTCAATTAACCAGATATCATAGACAAGAACCAGAAACTGGTGAAAATATGTATCAAGTATTAAAAGGAATATTAGATAAAAGAGATATGAAAGGCTAGACAAATACCAGTGGCTGAAAGAAAAGCCTAGAGAAGAAGTGGAAGAAGTGGAAAGTAAAAATAAAAAGTAGTCCCAGTGGTTATAGGACCAGAACGGATTGTAACTAGAAAAATGGCTCCACGAGCAACATTGGAAAGGCGCATTTTCAGGAACAATTAGAGCAGAGCTCTCGAACTCTTAGGCTTCTAACGAGGGACTCGGAGTTGACATTGGTCCCTATCACCCATGCGAATGATTTTCACTTTGCACAAAAAAAAAGAACTTGTTTTTCTGCTTCTTTTATTGAGATTCTTGAGATTCTGTTGGATCTGATACTATCAAGAAGACCATTAGCAGCGAAAGTGTTCTTATGCCATACCTTCATATCTGCAAGAACATTTTCAGGTTGGTGGACAACTATATCAATTTGCTCACCGACAATCTAAAAATTAGCAGAAAAACGAATTTAATTTCCAAATTACTTCAGTATTTACAGTATCAATGATACGAAATGTGAAGTATTTTTTATCATTTTATCACTCCTATCAACTCTTTTTTTAATTTTTTTATTATCACTGTATTAAAAAACTTATTTAATCATTACCATTTAATCTCGGTATTTTTCTTGTTTCTGTTTGAATTGAAAAATACCAAAAAATTTTGGACTCATAAATCGCAAAACGTGCGCTGGGAGGGGGGAGAGAGTTGAGTGGTTCGATAAATCATCGAGAAATGAATATTTCACTGAATCTGTAGAAGCCTTCACTTAAAGACAAATTTCCACGTAAAATCAAATCCTAAGAATTTATGTGAAGTCACCGTTCAATCTTATACAAAAAAAAAATGAGTAATGTATTCAGAGAACCGTTAAATCGGCTCACTAACGACACAGGCGATTTCAATTATTTTGTCCTTACGGCGTAACCCCGTCATTTCACAGTCGATCCATATTATGCGTTTATCACGGGCAGATAACCAGTTCTGACTCCAATTCACAATCATCGCATCATTTTTTTCAATTATTGCTCGTTGCATTATTCTCCTTTAGCGAACTCTTAAAGCATGAAACATAAAATTGCATGAGATTTTCACAACATCTCTGTGAATACGAAATTCGTTCGTCTCTTCTTTTAGCGCGAGTAAACCTAAAATCCGAGTGGCTGCTGAAGATGTATCAGTATTCCACAATCAATTCAATATTTTACGGAGACGGTACCTTTTTTTTTCTTCAAAACGCTTGACACCTTTTTATAAAAATTTGGGAATAAACGTTTTGTTGCCAAAGTTTTCATTCGGATATGTTCCCACTAGAGCTTTAAACAGTTTATAAGATATTTTTTCACCGCGGTCAGCCAAATTGAAACCTCAGAACTGGTGAGGTAAAGAATGAAATTATGAATTTACGAGTGGAAGACAACGATTGAAATCCCAGAAATCATTTATTTATGGAGAATGAATTAAAATTGACTTCAACGACAAGCATGCATAACACACCGCTACTCACTCAGTATCTGTCGACCGTACACCATCACATACAGTAGCCTAAATGATCTGAGGAAGCACGAGAAAGAGATATTAACCAAAATTTGAGGACTGTTTAGACAAGCAATAAACAAGCGATGGCGCCCGAAAAATATTTCTCTACAGAATAACATGGAATATTTAAACTTTGGTCCAGCTGATTAATTTGCACAGTAAATTTGAATGTGATTGTCCTCTCTGATTGGCCAGAGGGCCTCCTCTCACCACCAAATTGAATTTCTGAATTTGGCGAGGTTTTTAAGGCTTAAAGTAGTGTTGCCATAACTACCAATGAGTTTGAGAGGAATGGTGATAAAAATAGGTCAGTGATGTCAATATTAATAATAAAAGAATATGAGCCCGACAGTGCTGGAATTATTCAACGTGCTTTAAGAAGGCTTTGAGGATACCGCAAGATTATCCATCAATTCATCAGTTCATCCATCTTCATAACCCATACTATTGCGTAATTGAAAAATATAAGGGAGATGAGGCCTTTCTTAAGATTGTCGGACAAGAGCAACAACCCATCGGGTCATTCTATTCACTCTCTCTGTTCTCCGTTAGGCAACACGTGAAGAGCGCTTCCTCGGTGGATTCGAATCCAAGCCTCGTGGCAGTTAAAGTAAAATTCATTGAAAATGAAAATTTTTTTATAGGAATTTGTAGAATTCTCTTCTAAAAATTTTTCACCACTCCTCCACCATTCATTAAAAATCTTCATGGAAAATTTTTTGCAAATTTCAAGCAATGTAGATTGTAATATTTTAAGAAATCCATGGATTTCCTTTCCGATTCTTTCAAAATGAAATTAAATGCGTTTAATCATCTTGGAGGACTTCGCTTTTTTTTTCAATACTTTTTTCGCTTTCGCTTTTTTTTTCACACCAATTACCTGGAAAATAATTTCATCTAAGTTCATAGGGCAATTGGCCAATTGGCTAGTCGGGGCTTATAATGTTGGTATTTTGCTTTAATATGTTCAAATAAGTACCACATGGCACAAAATTTATAAACTTGTTGAATTTGTTTGGTGACAGGAATAACAGTAGCCACCATCAGACGGACAGATTTACTCCATCAGGGAGAACCTCAACATTGGCGCTCTGAAATGAACAACAAACCACTGAACTATTCTCCTTTGTTTCCTCTCCGTTGTGCGATAATGCCACCGGGCGATACTGACGGAGTACTCCATGGGATATATCCACGGCGACAAGCCAGAGGATCGAATTCAAGCAGTAATGGTGAGTGAACTCTTATCTCTGAATTGTTAGAGAATATGGAGAATTTAGAACCTAATTTCACTTAATAAAACTATAATATTTAGAAGCAAGCACTTCATCAACCATCATATTTATATCTTCAAATAAACCTTAATTTTCAATAAACCTTAGTGAGTGGCATTGAAAGTGGCACCGAACACCCCTCTTCCGCCTGGTTCCAGAACGTTTAAGGAGAAATTCTGAAGGGATGACCGGCCCAGTCAGCTGTATATGGGTTTTTGTGAATGCCAGCAAGTATATTGACTTATACGTTGAATACATTATTTCATAAAATTTTTCCGCATCCCATTGTTCGTTTTTATAAATTTATCCTTTTTTTTTTTAATTTTTTTTATAAATTTAAAGTTCGCCTAAAGCGATGGTTTCACAGAAGAAAAATGCTAAATTGCTCGTCACAAAATTCTCCAAATTTTCGATAATCCAAGTTTTTGCATTTATATTTCTTGCAATTTTCTTTACAAATATTTTTGTTGACAAAAGATAAAAATACACCCTTATGACTGTGACACAAGATAGAAGAAATATTTATCACGATTCTGATAAAAGATAAAAAATGACACTGGAAAATTAACAAATTAACAACAATAATATTTATAAGGATCGGATTGAATTTTGAAACTTGATACACGTTTATCTTCCTCCTCTGTGGTATTCTTGTGGTACTTCAATAGTATTGGCTTTGAAAATACGAGAATTTGCGATAAAAATTTATAGTGATAAAAAGCTGATAAACTCAAAAACATAAGGCTGATAGAAAACTTTAGCTTGCGAAATTTTTTTTCGGAGTTGTTAAATACATAATCACAGAATTCTTCTTTTGCTCATCTATGGTACTACACTGCTTCAATAAAGTCGGCTCCGAAATACCCTTTAAAATCTTACTTCTGTGACTTTTGAAAATCTCCATTTGCTCACGGGAAGATATGATATTATTATTAATCAGCCTGCCGATAAAGTTGGACAAAATTTATAAAAATTTTTAGACTTTCAAATGAAAAATTAACTGTGTCGTTTTCCCATTAATATCCAAATATGACGTCTGTGTTTACGTATTTTACGTGTCATGTTTATGAGCTTAGAATCAGTATGAGTTAATATAATTAAAGTAACAACTGCACAGGAATCTTCGTTTTCTCGAAAACATTCTGGCAATACCACTTTAATTCTTGAATACTTTCAAGTATTCCGTCAAGAGCGCGATGTTTTCCACTTTTTGCCGGCATCGAAGCATATTTTTCTGGATACCATCTTTTGACGATTTGCGATAAATGCCTTAGTGATTATTTTAAAACGCAGTAAAACGGAGAGTAATGGGAGAATACTTGAAATTAATGCGATTTTATAAAATGAAAAAGAAATTTCTTAAAATTTACCTCATTAAAACTGGCCACATCAATTGTTCGATAATGAAGATGCGCTGCGAGGTTTTGCATTTCTCGGTTGATGAACATTCGATCAACACTGACACTATTTCCGGCCAAAGGGCACTTTCCCTTCCTCGTATATTTCGTCAGATGATTAAGTATCGGACAGAAAAATTGCGAAAATTGGGAAAAAATATAAAAATAAATATAGCTTTGCCCTTTAAGATTTCTCGTTCCCCTAGTAGTTAGGATTATCCTCAACCTTGAATTAACCAAGTGCTCCAATTATCACTGGAATTACTTCAGCCTTATCTCGAGAAAAATACGTTCATTTTACAAATAAAAAAAGTGCAGAGTATTGGTTAATATTGAATATCAGTGCTTCGATAATAGCCAAGCCTATCTAACTTCCCGGTGAGGCCTTGAACAAGACCTTTTGAAAATATGCCCTATTTCAAATATCAGAGTGTCGTCCAATTAACGCGTCAGCTCTTAGAGAACTGTTATTATCTAAGTAGTAAGTAGGCCACTGGAATTGCTCTAGATGGGATCCCGGAACCTGGAAGAGTTGCTGGAAACTTTGCAGGAACAGGATACGATAATCTGGAGTTAACCGGGTGTCAATAGTAGCCTCATAGGTTATACATATGAAAAAGATTAAAATGAGAAATAATTAGCGGTTCAATGCTTCAACGCAGGGAGAAATGCATCTCTCAACTGGAGATAACTCTGCGGTACAATTCCGGACTCAAAATGATTACAAAAAAGAGAAAAGATATGCATGCAAAAAATTCAGAAGCTGGAAAATTCCTTCTAACATCTCCGTTATAAAGCAGAGCAGTTGACATGTCGCAAAAAATAAATACACATAAGTGGTGATAGAAGCACAAAAGAATACAAACCAGAAAGGTGGCCCCAATAAATTCCATCGATAAAAAATAAAAGAACTTGTGTTTCCATTTCTTTTACTGAAGTAATGCTGGATTTAATCTGCCAAAAAGAGCTTTAGCAGCGAAAGAATCCTTATATAAATTCTTCAAATAAGCAAGAACATCATCCTCTTGCTGAATATATCAATTTGTTCACCAACAATCTAAATGAAACCAGCAAAAAAGATGCAACGAATTTAGTTAGCTTCAAAACTATTTGAGTATTTACAGTTGTAATGATTCGAAATGAGAGGCATTTTTTATCACTTTATCATTTTCCTTTTTTTTAAATCTTTCATTATCACTATATTTAAAAACTATATTTAATCATTATCACCTATCAATTTTCCTATTTCTTTTTGAACTAAAAAATAAAAGGAAATATATATTTTCAAAACTGTCAGTGGAAGAAAAATCACCGCTCAACTTTTCTACATAAGAAAAATAAGTAATTTAGTTGGAAATGCTTTTATTATTGCAGAAATCAGCTAACCGATAAATTAGCTTCAGTAATGACATATACAATTTCAACTATTTCCTCCTTATAGCTTGGCCCCGTCGTTTTACAGCTGATCCATATTATGCGTTCATCAAATTTAGCGAAACATTTCTCCATATCCATTGCTTCAAACTTTAAATATTTCATAATGCGCGTACAACAATCTCGACCAAAATTTCGCGACCTTCTTTTAACACGAGTACACCAATAGGAAAACTAAAATAAAATCCGAATGGTTGCTAGAGATCCATCCGCAATCAATCCAAAAGAGGTTCCATGCAGAAAGAATCGAAAGATTTAGATATTTTACAGAGACGGTATCTTTTTTTTTTTCAAAACGCTTGACAAAGGGAGAGGAACTTTGGTCCAGTCGAATAACTTGCGAAATAAGCATGAATATTGTTTTTAGATTTGTTATCTCCAAAGCCAAATTCACCAGAATATTCCCCCTCAGCCCTCGCCCCTCACCCCCTCCCCGCTCCCACTCCTCTTGCTCCCCCTATTCCCCATTCTTCCTGTCCTCTATAAATCGAGTTGTCATGTTGGCGAAGCATATTATGGTAGAATGTCGATGCTTTCACTGGCACTTACAAGGAATTGCAAATATCAGTAGATATTAAATAGATATCAAATATTAGGTGATTCAGTAAATGTGTTAATATACCTCGATAAAAGCTAATAGCCAGGCGAAAAGTGGATCAATGGAGCCAAATTTTTTCCTTTTTTTTCGCAAAATCACTTTGGACATCGCGAAATCACTATTAAAATCACTATTGCATATCAATTCGATTGTGTATTTGCAATCCTGTGACTGCATAATATTCCCAGTGAAAGTGGAATATATCAGGAAGTTGTCTACTGACCATTCTTGTCTAAAATACTTCCAACTTCTCCACTAGGAAAAGTTACTGAACCTCTTATAACATAGATCATCCTCAGTCTCGAATCCTCTATTGGAGGCCTAGGATATTAAGCCAAGACAGATCATCCTCAGTTTCGAGTCCTCTATCGGAGGCCTAGGAGATTAAGGCAAGATAGATCATCCTCAGTCTCGGGTCCTCTATCGGAGGCCTAGGAGATTGAGGCAAGACCGACAAAATTTCAGAAGATCTCGTTTAAGGATTTCCGCCAGAAAGACAGGGAGGATTGATTGCGATTCAAGCCAAATCACAAAATCTGTGCTGGCTAGCTTAATGTTAATTGTCCATCAGTGGAAATGCATATTCCCTAAGAAGGATGGCGTTAAAAAGTCGAGAACCAATTGAGAGACATATGTACTAACATCGTTAGGGAAAGATTAAACGGTATAGAAGGACCAGTGTGACAAGAATTTGCACTGGAAAAAAAGTGGCTATAGGTATTTTCATGGCACCGGAATCTTGGAAACTTCCTAGTCACCAGAGGAGCCAACCAAACTAATTATTGGTGTAAGAAACAAAAAGCATTTAAAATATATAAAACAAAAGAATGATAAGAAGACAAAATTATAATTAAAATTATCTCACTGAATTTATAAAATATAGTTTTTTGCAAAATTTGGTAGATCTTGAAAGAAAACTTTGAGTTTTTTTCCGAGCACATACAAACTACAAACATTTTTTTTTGAGAGTATTCACCTTGTAGCTCCGCTGGTTCATCGTATAAAATAGCCCATGACGACAGAAGTACAGGTGAGTGACTAGCATCACTCGGATTTTTGGACAGG
The DNA here is from genome assembly GCA_900625125.1 of Dracunculus medinensis. NCBI lineage: Eukaryota > Metazoa > Nematoda > Chromadorea > Rhabditida > Dracunculidae > Dracunculus > Dracunculus medinensis. The sequence goes on along the minus strand of UYYG01001152.1, from coordinate 2,879,941 downwards.
TTTACTCCTATGGAGAGTAGAATAGGTACCAGCGCTCCGAATTAAGCAACAATCCACTGAGCCATTCCACATACACACCTCTTATAAATATATTCAAACAATTTTCATGTGAAAAAAATGCGTCGCTGAAAGCAAATGCTGTAAGGTAATTCTTTATCATTGTTGCGGTGCCTAAATTTAAATGCAGCGGTGGTGAATGGTGTAAATGCAGATTTGCTCCTACCGGGAATAGAACCAATCAACACCGGCACTCTGAAATAGGGCAGATTTCTGCAGTCATAAATACTATTTAAAGCACTATTTCAGGTTTAATTAGCACTAAACAGTCGATAAGAAAGAAAGAATTGCTTAGGTGGATCTCCAGTGGCAATCTTGTCACTCCTTTTAAGCTAAGAATTACCAAATCCTTTTTGCTTTCACGTCCGCTCTGTAACACATGTAACATATAATTCAATCACCGGTGCCTCGTCACCTTCACCTTTGGTTTGTTGGTGTTCTAGCCTACCAATTTAATGGCGGAACCAACTTCTCTGCTTCGCCTCATTTAGTTAAATTTACTTCGGCTTTTCGACAACAGCAAATTTACGCAGCGCTGTAGTATTACTATTTTGCAGTTTGCTCATATTTTTTTTTATGAGAATTAAATGCTATTTAGTCGTTATTGTTAATAGGTCGGCGGTCGGGGAAATACGGTGAGTTGTTTTTTGTATAATTTTTAAAATATTAAAAATTAATTCTTATTTTCCATTCATTCTTATTTATCTTATTTTCCTCTTATTTGTGCTTTTTTAATTCTTTAAAATTTAATATTTTTAATTTTTACAATTTTTAATTTATTATTATTATTGTTAAATTATTTTTAGTAGCGAATATTTATATAAATCATTAATTTCAGCAATAAACTTAAGAGAAATAAATTTAATAAAAATTATTTCTATAAACCAAATTTTTTTTTTATCCGAAAATTTTCAGAAAAATTGGTATTTCAAATTTTCTTTTAGTCAAAAATTTTTTCGGAAAAAATTGGTATTTCAGTTGTAAATAAAAAAGTCGCTGGGATATTTTCAACAATTTTTAATTTCAGGTTTTCTTTTCATATTTCGCATATATTTCATTTGAAATGAAATATAAATGAAAATGTTCGATCGAACGATAATATGGAAAATTATTTGTGCGATTGGATTATTTTTTATGGCTCAATTACTAATAATTTGGTTTAATTTGGAAAATCTCGATGAGAAGCGTTTATTTATTGAAGCCGAATTGGAAACATTTAAACGAAAACGCGATAATTTACAAATTAAAATATGGAATTTACAAAAAGATATTCATCGTATGGAAAAATATCTTTCAAAAATCAATAATTTGTTAGTTGTTTTTTTTTTAATTTTAATTTATTATTTAAAATTTACAATTTACAATTTATTAAATTAAACTAATAATTTTTTTCATTTATTTTCTTAATAAATTATAAAAAATAAATTATAAAACAACTTCGTCATCTCCACTTTTATATTTATTAGTGTTTGGCTAAAGAAAACTAAAATAGCGAAAAATTTATAAGATGTGGACAGTTGCCATGATTGAAAATATGTTATGGTACTGCTTTTTCGCATAACACACATATATGTCCAGAATCTTAGTTCCAGAGGAGTATTCGGATGGGTACAGCGAAAATGCGGACTCCTCAGGCTTCCAGGTCTTTGATATAGGATCCAAGGTTGAAAATACCTATGCACATGCGTGAGAAAGGGAAAAAAATTTAACATTTTTATAAGCACATAATTAAAATATATCTTTTCGCTGATAAGTATTTATATATATCTATGACACTCTTATCAAGTAACAATACTTTTTTGCTCAGGCCAAGCCTTTGTCCAAGGCTTAGGATTAGGCATATTTATTTAGTTAAGGCAAAATTTTTTATTGTTAATTGATATAAAAGATTTTTCACATTTCCCATAAAATTTCAGTACATTTTCCTATGATTTTCGCAATCTTTGCATATAATTTCGTAAGAAAATAGAATAAAACACCTGAAAAAAGTTGTTGAAAGGATTTTTTGCGATGTTTTTTTTTGTATCTCTATAAAAACCATTTGTAAGTAAAAAATGGAAGTGAAAAATCTATTGTGTTTTATGTAAGTCGAAACCTAATCGAACAATCGTCGTCTTTTAGATAAAGGTGGAACTCCATGTATTCAGAATTTAGTTCGCCGTCGTCTTTCACCGTCTTTGCAACCCACTGTTTTATCCGCTCAATTTTTGCACTGTCCGTCGATCTAGATATAATGGTATATATTATTGTATGTTTTTGTCCTCTATTTTCTTTCTGGACCTTTGAATTTCAAATCAAATCAATTTCCATAGATTCTTGGTTGGTACCATTCACAAGTAATGCAAATTTATAAAGAAACAATTTTCTGGTGAATTTTTGGTAATTTATGTTTTGACATATTCAAAATTTTGCTTACATTCTTCGAAAAGATGCAATAAAATGCTTGCATTAGAATATGATAGAATTTTTGCTTACATTTTTTATTTACATATAGTTTTTACAAACACATATAAACAGGTAAACTAACAAAAGTTGTTGTAAATTACCCAATTATATGCAAATTGCGAAATTATTTGGAAATGTTTCGAAATTTCTTACATATGCTATCAATTCATGTGACAAACCGTTGCGTGTTGTTGATGGTAAATTGCTTGTAGTAAATTGTCATTCAGTCATTTCTTGCCATGTTCACTCATTCAAACCTAATTAGCAATTTCTCAAAACCGTAAAATTAAGTATTTCCATTAAATTATTCATTGTTATTTTTATCAATATCTTTATTTTTTTTTCGGAAATTATATTATTCCTCGTTCATTTTATTGATGATTGTTTTGCAGAATTCGAGATCGATTACTAATGACAGAAAATCCGAACAATCTTCCAGTAATCTATTTCATAACACCTACTTATTATCGACCAACGCAAAAAGCTGATTTAACACGACTCGTTCAAACATTAGGTATAATTCCTAAAACTTATAAAATTTATAAAACTTTTACAATTCCTTATAATAACTATAATTCTTTTATTCATAATTTTAATAAAACTTTTATAATTTGTTCGGCACCAACTAGATTTAGTTAAAATAGGTACATAAACTTGCTGGTTCATCGGCTCTTGGCAATATTACAATATTACAAAAGTGAATAGAAAATATGAGTCGATATAAAATTATTCTTATTGAAATTATTTATTTATTCTTTTAGTTCATGTGCCGAATTTGGTTTGGATAGTTGTAGAGGATGCCAGAGAAAAATCGCAATCTGTTGCTAATATTATTCAACGAAGTAGGATTCAGTCCAGCCATCTGTTTATGTTGACACCTGCTAATAAAAAATTGAATGAAACGGATCCGAACTGGAAGTTACCTCGTGGTGTTTTGCAGCGAAATGCAGCTCTTAGTTGGCTTAGGTAATTTTATATTATATTTTTTTTCTTTTCGAAATTTTTGTGATTATTATTAGTTCTTTTCAATTTAGATTTTTAAAAATTTCACAGAATTGTTCAACTTTGGAATTTTAAAGTTTCAAAATTTACTTTGCCATAATATATAACGTCATTCCGAGTTAATTCAAATGATTTCAAGAAATTTAGGACGAATTTTGGCAGCTTGAAACAAGGTGTTGTATATTTCGGTGATGATGATAACGCTTACGATTTGCGCTTATTTGAAGAAATGAGGCAGATTAAAAAAGTTGGTGTTTGGCCTGTAGGCATCGTTGGTGGGTTACTGGTTGAAACTCCAATAGTTGATGAAAGTAATAGTTGATTTTATTGTGAAACAAGAATTTTAGTAGGATTTTCGTTTTGGCTAGAGGGATGAACGCAGAGGATTTGTATTAATGTATGTAATAATTGGCAAAAATTGCAAATCCAAATTAATACTGGCTATTTTCTAGACTCCAAGAAAGTATCGTCGTTTAATTCAGTATGGAAGCCAGAAAGACCTTTTCCTATCGATATGGCTGCATTTGCTGTTAATTTATCATTGGTGAACATCCATAAGAGTGCAATGTTTTCGTATGATGTTCCAAGAGGTTATCAGGTTGCAGTTTTGACATTTTATGGTTATCCAATGTATTATAAGTTTTTCTATCATCTAATATTCTTTAGGATCGATATATCTATTTTCGATTCTTTCAGGAATCGCATTTTTTGAGATCTCTTGATTTACAAGTTAGCGATCTCGAACCAAGAGCCAATTTTTGTCAGAGTGTTTACGTGTGGCATACACGAACTGGAAAAGTTAAGTTAACGGCTAAGGAAAGGGAAAAGTTTCAAAACAGATCTCTTTCCAAACTTGAAAAAAGTTCGGTTGGTTAAATCTTTCAATAAAAATTCCATTTTATTTTTGCCATTTTGCAGAAACTAACATAGGTGTAATTTTTGGGTGAAATTGAAAAGAAGGCGAATTTATGAATTTATTAAAAGATGGCCCATAGCTTAAAAAATTAATTTCGCTTCAAACCAATAATTTTTTAATGGAAAGTATTTTAATAATTTTTTTTCTTTTTTGCTATAACTTTTTATTATATAATTGATGGTTTTTTATTCTCGGAGATATTTTACATACGTTTTAACCGTTGTTAAATATGTAATTTTTTTTGTTTAAATTCTGCGAATTTGCTTGAATTCAGCGGTTTTTTTTTATTACTGCAGGTCTCTTTAATTTTTATTTTTTCATATTAGATTATTTGCCTATAATTGGGGGTAGAATGGCTCAGTGGGTTGCTCAATTGGGAGCGCCAATGCTGAGATCCGATTCCCCGCGGAGGTAAACCTGTGCAAAAATCTAGGTGATGTTGGCGACTCACCTGTATTTCTATCGCCTGGGGACTCTCTGGCATATTTGTCCAATGCGACAAGCCAGTGGAGCAAGTTTAACCAATAGTGATGACTCTTTAAAATAAATTTGCTTGTAATTATATTCGCTGAAAATATTGTATTGAAAAAATTGTTTGTTGTATAGAATTTAATTGTTAAGAGTCAGCCATATTTTATTTTCATTAAAACTGGTACTACTTATTTTTTTATTTATTCAAATTGATATTGAATTGTTATAAATATTGTTGTAATTTTTAAAAATGGAATTTGATTTAAATGGTAAATTGAAGAAAAAAGCCAAAAAATTTCAATGTTTTGGTTTTTTTCACCAAATCTTTGCAATTTGCAATTTTTTGTATTTTCAAAGCTATGAAGGTCAATAAATTGCTGCAAAAGAAAATTTTCATATATTTTCATCGTTCAGGTTTTCCCTTCTGATTTCTTTTAATTTAATTTAGTTTTCTTTCGAAAAAGTTTTTTTAGATTTCTCGAAATTTAGATTCATTAACTTTTTCGGGTTTTGTATGCATATTTCTATATTTCTGTTTTTATTTTCTCACCTTACAGTTCATATTTTTTTTCTAATTTTCATTAGTAAATATGGATTTTTCAGAAATAAAGAGTAAAATAATTATAAAATGGGCGAAAGAAAAGGACAAAACTTTTATTACCCACCAGATTTCGACTATAAGAAGCATAAAACTTTAAATAGCTATCATGGAACACATGCATTACGTGAACGCGCTGCAAAAATCAAACAAGGCATTTTGATCATTAGGTATGTTTTTATTTTATGACTATTCTTTGATTTTCGTTTTAGTTATCCAATTTTTATTTTATAAGATATCTAAATACGTCAATTTAAAGATTCGAGATGCCATTCAATATTTGGTGCCTTGGCTGCAATAATCATATTGGAATGGGTGTACGTTATAATGCGGAAAAGAAGAAAATAGGAATGTATCATACAACACCAGTTTATGAATTCAGAATGAGATGTCATCTTTGTGAAAATTACTTCACAATACACACTGATCCTGAGGTATTTGTCATTTACATATTATGTTAATTTTGTTTGATGGTATTTTATATACGATTTTAATTTTATAGTTACCGTCATTAACAAAATTAAAAGCTTGTGTTAATTTTTAACCGTGTAATTATCTTCTCTTTTATTTCCATATTGTTTTTATTTTGGAATTTCGATTATAAACTTGTGGAAGGATGTCGTCGACAGGAAAAGCGATATGATCCATCCACTATCGATCAGTTAGGAGCAGTTGACAGAGGATTTAGTTGGCAGCTTGAAAGCAATAAAATGCTAAAAGTAATTAATTTGCCATTATTATTGAAAAAATTTCTAAATTTTTTTTTTTCTTAGATTTTCTTTCTGAGATTTTGCTAAAAAACTGATTTAGGTTGAACATGTTGAAGAAGACAAAGGTAAAGGAATGAGTGCATCCAATCAGATTGAGAAGTTAGAATGGATACAGGAACGAATGCGAGACGATTTTACTGCAAATCAAGCTTTAAGACGAAATTTCCGAGTAAATTTTTTTTCAAATTTTTCTTCATAAATTTAAAATTTGAAAATTTAAATAATTTCTAATTTTTTTATTCATTTATTTAGGCTTTTTTTCTGAGTAAAGAAAATCAACTTTTCCAGTCTATTTAAGAAGTGCTACAAATCTATTATAAATGAAGTATCAAATGTAGTTTGTCGTTACAGATGTCATTTTTTTAGGTCGAGAAGAAAGAAATGAAAGATCGCGAAATAGCAGACGATGATTTACGAAAAAGGACATCCCTTACCATTAATTTACTTCCTGAAACTTCTGAGGATAAAAAGTTGGCTTCATTGATCAGGCTTCATCAGCCTAGTAAATGTATGTATATTTAATGTATGTATATTATTATCCTATTTTTATTTTGTATATTTTCAGAGAAACTGACCTTTTAATTCAACTTTTTTAGCATATGAGGAACAAAGAGAAGCGACACGACTTGCTATCACAAATCGTTCTATTTTTGCTTCCTCGAAAAAATCATCTGATCAATCAACTGAACGTATTTCGAAGAAGAAGAATCAAATTAAAATAAAAGACAACAACGCAGATGCTTTTTCTTCGCCTTCAAGTTTTCAAGGTCCAAGCAGTGCGCGAAAACAGCTCGGTATTGTTATAAAGAGCCCTTCAAACCCTTTAACAAAAAGCAATTTCGAATCTCAGGAGGTCACTTCATGGTTCTTTCTTTTATCCCATATTATTTTTTCCTTTCATTTATTTTTATAAACTGGTAGAATGAAACAACTCAAAATGATTTAAGAATTTATGAATTTCCAGAAATAATATATATATATTTATATGTTTTTATATATACATGTATATTTTCCTAAAAGCAATTTTATAATGGATATCGATCAGTTTACCTTTACACCATTTATTATTTTTAAAACTTTTATATCTATATAGTATTAATCAAACTGATTTGCTTTTCAGGTAAAAACTGATATCAGTGATCATTCAACACATGCAGATGATATCAAAAATGCTAAGGATCAAGAAGAGTTTGCGTCCAAAAAATCATTAGTTGATTATAGCGATAGTTCGGATTGACAGGCTGTTAGGTGGTACCTAATTTGGTACCAATGTGGTAAACAGACCAACGAGTTTTTTGGTCTGCTTAATGTTGATATTTCCATCTATTATCTACTTGATCGATATGACGAATATGATATCGATTTTGGTATGAAAATTGTATATATCGACATAGCCGTTAATTTTGAAAAATAAAAATTCTTATAAAACAAACCATTTAGTACAATGTATATAAAAAATAGATGGACCTAGTATTTGTCATTATTTGCGAGTGAAGATGGTTAGTATAGAATAGTTCTGTCGAAAATGATAAATTTCATATTCGTGAAGAATATTTTTATGGCATGGCAGAACGTATGCTCGTTTGTATTGATAAAACATCGTAACCTTGTGATGGATGACATCAAAAGCAAAGAGGACCAATTAAGACCTGGAATGATGTAGTTAGGAAAAAACTTAGAAAGTGACCAGCGATATATGGACTTAGACGATGGAAAAAGGAATGGATTCTATTATTATCAGCGATGGCATCTGATCGAGCAGTCTGGGAAAGAAATCTTATTTCATAGCCAGCGGAACTAGATTAAGCAATTTTATTAAATAAGGTAAGTAAGGAAAGATATAAATATAATAGCATATAATAGTATAGTGCAATATGCAATCAACCATAATCATAAGTTTTTATTATCAAAATTTTTATTAAAAAAAACTTATCAAGAATATTTTCATTGATAATTATAAATGTTGATATATTTTTATAAAACCTCTTCGAATTTTAAATACGTCCTTCAAAAATAATGCAGTTTTATCGACGAATAATTGGTTTTACAAATGTTTGTTAATATATCGATAACCGAATAAAATAAGGAAGAAAGGAAAGAAAGGTTTTTTTTCGTATTGCAACTTGAATTTTTCAAATTTTTTTTTAATATGGAAAGCCATTTCATTCTTTCGGTTTTATATTTATAAATGCAAATTTATAAAAATTGTGGAACTCCAATTCTCGAATAATATCATAAAAAGAATCATGAGAATTGTTATGCTTGGTGCATTCACTTGTATTTATTTTCCAAGTTTTTCGTTCAAATGTTTCTAATATTTTTAAAATTTAAAAACTAGGTTCCCAACAGGTTTCATGCGTTGTTCGTTCATGAAAAAGGAATGATAACTGATTGGTTGATTGATAAGGAGGAATTCTAATGATAATTTACGTTGAAACACATCGATTGCGCTATGAATTGGAAAAAATATAAATATTTTTTCTTATATTCAATAATTTCTTTTATTATTTATTACACATAAAAATATTTATAATCGGATTATTATAAAAATAATAGAAAGTTAAAAATTTTTTGTTAGTTTAATATGTTTTTGTTTTGGATTAAAATGGATTTGTGGACGAAAGGAAAGTAATTTTAATGTAAACTGGTTTCCTTGCTATCGGATTAAATAATTCAAAAAATTTGTTTCAGTTTTATGTCGTGTCGTTCAATTTTTTATTTCATAACTTTTTTGAAAATAAAGATTTTTGTGAAAAAATATATATCCATATAATGAATGTCAACTTGGTCAATATTATTCCATTTGCGTAAAAATTTAAGTTTTTAAAAGCAAAGGATTGTTGAAAGATTGTTGACGATTTCAGGATGCTCCACTTGTTTTTGGAAATATCTTCCTGATAAATATCTTCCTAAAGATCCTGAGGACATTGTTTTTGGCAAATTATTTCCTAATTTTAATTGCGCAATTATGTTAAAATTCGTTACACGAGGTTTTAGTGTGGTAGATTGGATCAATCTTGTAGACCACTAAACAGCCTTTCAAATGAAAATCGGATTTTCACGTGGATCCAAAGAATTCATTCTTATCCATTTGTTGTACCGCCATTTTTATTGTCGTGCAGAATTCATTTTTCATCACAAGAAATATTCCCAGAAAGGATAATTTATAGCACTTTTCCTTAACTCAGTTAATTCGTGTGGTATATGCTAAATTCTTCCTTTTTTTCGCATGCGGTTGATTTCACATAATAAGAATTTATGCCAAGTCTGCATATCATTTTGGGGAATCCAGGGAATCATTCAATATGAGGACCCAAATTTGGGGCATCCTAGGGATCTTAGGGAATAGAGCAGAGACCATATTTCCAGCCACGAATTTCGCGACCACTTTTTTATTGTTCTTTTATTTTTTGTGTTACTATACACTAAAAGCATATTGCGAACAACTGTCCGTTGGTTGATATAAAAGTGTCAAAAGTCGAAAATCACTCGTCGCTCTATGTCGAATTTGATCGACTGATTGATAAATCGAATTTCTCGCAGAAAGAGGAGACACGTGACGGGCATGAAAACGAAAATATGCGGTCGCAAAGCCTGATAAAAGCCAAATGAACGAACCTTCTTGGAAAGGGTTATTCCAATGGTCCGAATAATTTTTATGTTTATTATGAACTTCCTTAAGTAGTTGAGCAAAGATTTTTAAATTCTTTGATTTAAGTGAAAATTATTTCTTATTGGGCATTGGCTGGAGCGACTAGGCTGGCCAAGATAGTCAAAAACGCTTAAGGCATTTCCAAGTGACTCGATTCGCTATCATAGCTGATAGGTGTCAGAGAACTGATAAGCTATAATTTTTCCATCGTCTTAGCCCACACTCTAACTGATTAAAAATCACTCTCTCTTTAATAAATAAAAATTATCGCCTTTTTTTAAAATAATCGTATAATCTACGAGTTAAGAATTAATAAAATAAAATTATTAAAAATCTTTTCATAATTTTTTTTTTCTGAAAATTTTTGCTATTTTAATTAAATTAAAATAAATAAATAAGAGATTATTTGATTTTTATAAATAATGAAATTATTTGTTAATCTATAAACGTCGATCGTTGTTTGGGTTTTGTGCTTTGATGTTTAATGTTTTATTAGAAAATTTCATTTCCGAGCCAAAATATCTTTTCCATTTCTATAAATTATCGTCTTTTTTCCTATTGGATGGATGAATAGCATAATAGTCGGCTTTTTTATTCCTTAAAACCCAGTGGAATTTATTATTTTACCATCGAAGTGAAAAACATTGAAACGTTATTATTAACGTTTAGAGACGACACAATAAATTTCTCCATAATTTCCAAATATCCAATATCAATTATCATATCATATCTTTTGAAATAATTATTTTCTCTCAAAATAATTAAAATAATATAATAAATAAAATTTTCTTTTGCTCCAGATAAATGTTATCAATAACTGTTGTCATTCTATTTATCAGTATTATCAGTATTAATAAAGTAGAGTGTAGAGTGTTTAAGCTAAGCATTGATACCATTTATTATCTTCTTCTCACATCATTTATTCATCATCATTTATTCATCATTATCATCATTTTTTAGAATTGATTGGCTCTATTACTAGGCTAGAACCATAGAATCATAGAGTTTTGCCATAGTATCACTTGGAATTAAAAGCACGCATGGATCATTAAATCTTTCAATCTTTATTGAACTTATAATTATGAACAGCTGAAAATGATTTCAATGAATAAAATTTTTAGTTCGTTAAAATTCGTAAAATTCAATATTATAAAATCTGATTATTATAATTTCAAATTAATTTATTTAATTTATGAAATTATTGAAAATTAATTTTATTTTGGGAATTTGTGTGAAATAAAAGGAAATAAATCGTTTGTTTATGATTGTTAAAAATTATTTTCGGAAAAATTTATACTCGATTTCTATTAAATAAATTATTATTTTGAGAAAATATTTATGAAATTTGAAAAAATTAGAAATTTTATTATATTTTCATCATCTGACAATTATTTAAATTTTTTTCTATTTTCACTTTTCTATTTTTTTATTTCTTATTTTGCGAAAATTCCTATCTTTTTAGAAATAATTTTGCCTATTGCTTATTGCTTTTTTAAACATTATTGGCATTATTAAATATTAATGGTATATTATTATTATTGTATTATTAGTTATTATTATTGGTTATATTATTAGTTATTATTATTATTAGTTATTATTATTTAATTATTGTTAGTTATTATTCTTATTTATTGTTATTATTTTTATTATTATTGGTTATTATATATTGTTATTTATTTTTATTATTATTATTTGTTATTGTTGGTTATTATTATAATATTATTATATTATCATTATTATTGGTTATTAATCAATACAATTATTATTTTTAATTATTATTATTTGCTATTATTATTATTATTATTGCTATTATTGTTATTATTATACTATTATTATTTATTATTAACTATTACTAATTTGTTACTATTATTATTAATATTAATTTTATTTATTATTTATTATTGTTGTTATTATCGTTATCGTTATTATTAATAATAATTCGTTAATTCGTTGATTTATAATTCTCTGAAAAATTTCATTTTATGATTTAACCAACTTTTAGCCAATTGAAAAATATTTCTCTCAAAGTGCTCAATATGTCCCTATCGAACAGAAATAGTCTTGTTTTCCCGTGCGCAATTTCCACTTCGCCTCCTTTCTAAAGCTCGTAATCTATCATTAAATCTAAAATTCAACGAAATGGCAAATGTTTGTGCGACGATTTGAGCGTGTGGAATGGTCATTTTTGATAAAATTTTTTTCAATATCTAATGGAAATAAAATTATCCGATTATTTTTTTTTAGAAATTTTTATTTCGAAATAATAGTGTGCAATTGGAAACTAATTTCGAGCTAATAGTAATAAAATCAGTTATCAGCAAATTCACAAATTATCAGCAAATTAAATTATTTTTCATAAATAATATTTATTGTCAAAGAAATCTGCCCAAAATTATTTTCTTTTTTAAATATTTTATCGAATTTTTCGATTGTTTTCAAGAATCGATTTAGAAAAGAAATAAGCAAATTCTCACCATTCCAAATTCCACTAACTATTTATATTTATTTAATGAGAAATTTTAGCCAACTGAGCCGTTGGCAGTCGAAATAGAAAATGAAAATGGGTTTGGTTTCCATCAGATTTTTAGTTGAATTTTTTTCCCGGAGGCGAATTCCAGAATTTTCTAGGCTAAACGCCTAGCTGCTGAAGGCCATCAACTCATCTAAGCAATAATCGCTCAGCTGTTCTCCAAACAAAAGAAGAATTAAAAATTATTTTCATTATTAATTATTGAAATTATAATAATTATATTTATAAAATTATTGTAATTATTAATTATAAAAATTAAATTACAAGGAAGGAAAAAATATTATAATTTTAGGTTAAATTTGAATCCAACAAGAATTAATGGGGCTAAAATTACTAAAACCTATGTGTAAAACTAAACTAAGGACTCATGATTTCTTTATTCGTAATATTAATTTCTGGAATAAACGATATTTCTTATGCACCATCCTTAGCTATCTTTAAAAAAAGATTAGATAATATAATATAATATTTTTTCATTTATGATATTATTTAAAAAGTTCACATCATGCAGGAAGGGCGAAATCTCGATTTTTTTACCATCCGATTATAGTTATTTCGAATCTACTTTATTATATTATTTTGTAATATCCTCTTTATTTCAGTTTTAAATTGTTAATTTTATTTTATTTTATTATTTTTTTGTTTTTGTCATTACTTCTTATTATTTTAACTGTTTTTTAACTGTTGTTGACATTTTAACTGTTGTTATTAATACAAGCACATGGCGTTTGCGCCCTGCTGGTTTTCAATAAATAAAAAAATAAATAATTTGAACCTTTATATATTTTTTTTATGATTTAGTTGGCGGCTCAATGCAAAATAATTGTTATCAAGAATCGAAGTTTGGATCCGAATTCGGCTGACGCATCAATCACGTTTCGTTGTCGCCTAATGGAGAAAGCCAAGGAGAGTAGAATGGCCTAGTGGGTTGTTACTCAATCAGCTATGCTAATGCTGAGGTTCCGCTCTCTGCAGAAGTAAATCCGGGTGGTCATTCACCTGTACTTCTTTTGCCAAAGAATTTTGAGGCATTTGCTATTTATCTAGTACGACGAGCCAAAGGAGCGAGTCCAACCAGCAGTGGTGAGTGCTCGTAGAAAAAATTTTATTATTCGATTTACCATAAGTGAGAGAAAATTTTATATTTATACTTAAAATTTTATATTTATACTTTTATATTTTTTAATTAAATGCCTCAGAAGTTTTCTAAATTTTTTAAAGTTTTCATATAAAAAAATATTTCAACTTATAATTTTTCAATTTTTGAAATTATTTATATTAAATTTATTATTTATTTATTTATTTTACGATAAATTTTATTTTAAATTTTAAGATTGTAAATTTTTTATTTTTTTTTAGAAAAGCTTTATTAATTGAAAAATTTTTTATCTAAAATAATTTTTTTATAATTGCACAAATTATAAATTTTCCGATAAAAAAATTTTATATTATAAATTTATATTATAATTTATATTAAATTTTGTATTATATTATATTAAATTATAAAAAAATTTTTTATAAAAATTTAAAAAATTGATCTTTAAATGTTAATTTAAAAATATATTTTGATAATTGATATTTCTAAATTATTTATCTAATGTATTACTAAAAGTTAAATAATACAAGTAGAAATAAGTAATACAAGTAAGTGGCACAAGTAGAAGTAAGTAATACAAGTAGAAGTAAGGAAAATCTGCAAGTAAGTAAGCATATTGATGAACAAGCATAGCGTAAAACTGAATATTAGTTATTCAGGAATTTAAGTGTAAAAATAAACGAATTTGGGAAAAATCTACTTGTGTTAAAAAACTATACACAGTATATACTCATTCTTAATGTACTTAAGTGCTGAACAACATTCCAATATAAATTTCCTTTAAAACATCTTCGCTGATTATAGTAGTGATTCCCACATAGTCACCTATTTCAGCCTTAGATAATACCGATGGTCCACCTGTCACCAAGTAATTCAGTGGTTAAAAGTTTTTCATTGAACTATAATGAAGAGTGTGATAAAATGAGAAATGGTTAGAGCTCATCGCGCACTATAATAATAATTTAGATCATTAGTCCTCAGGATTTCGCCTCGATGATGCCTTAAAAATCTATAAATCCCCAAAGCAGTGTTTAAATTTTGAAACTTCAAAATATTTAAATTTTTTCATCTAAAAATTTTGAATAAATATGATAAACTATACAAAATAATCATTGAAAAAAAAAGAAACGAGTTATATTACGAGATATATTTAAATAAAATTTGAATTTCTAATTCGAATTAGATTCCCAACCTGAGGATCACCGTGGATCCCAAGGAATCCGTAGAGTTTTCAGTTTGATGACCACTAATTTAGTAACGTTCATTTGGAATGAACTGATAAGAAAAGTATTTGTTGATATTTGATATTTTTATCTGTTAGTAATAAATACGTATAAAACTTGCACTAATGAAATTCATTATCTTTACTTTTCAATGTTGGAATGATTTTAGTTGTTAAATCAAAGTTCAAAATTGTAATTTCTGTTTAACCATTATTTTCTTTATGATCAGTTTTATCACTATTTGTTGCCAATACACTTTGATAACAACATAATATGTTGAATTGTTCTGGACAGTGGTCCATTTTTCTAGTTCAAGAGTCATATTTCCAAGTGCTCCAACTATCACTGGAATTACTTTGACCTTTGCTCCACTTCCATCATTTGGTGTTGCTATATTTATCTCCACTTGCATAAGAAAATTAAAATTTGGAACTATTAAGCAGAACTTTTTCCAGTTCTTGCATTCTGCTAAAATGTGACGCTTTTGTCCATGAATTGTCTGGGTATCGACGATTTTCAACAGGCATCTGTTTTTTTAATAGTAGTTTCATTTCGCTAAACTGTGGTACTTCCACGGAGTGATGTGCAATTCAAACATCATTTCTCGATTATCCTTGCTTCATTGCATCATATTTTTAATTTTATAAATTTATATATTAAATATTCATTTCTGAAAATGTATCAAATTTTTGAAAGTGCGCTTTCATAATTCTAAAAGCGCACTTTAAGTGTTCATTAAAAATTTATCAATAAAGTCTTTAAATTGATTTGTTTTTTATAATTTTTGATCTGTTAAATTGTTATCACGAAATTTGATTTGTCGCTGATAAAATAAGTTTGGTCGAATTACCTAAATTAAAATTGTAACCATCACATCATAAATCCAGTTCGTTGTTTCACTTCTCACATGTCAAATAAGCTTATCAATCAAAAAAAATCTATGGGTTCATTTTTAGGGTTCCATTTTGCATTGCTAAATGATTTACTACCAGAATTATCCTCATTCCATCAATAATCCATCCACTCGAAAAAGTTTGAACGAACTGATTTTTGTTCGGTTTAGTATAATTCTTAAAGAGGGGAGTAATATTTCAGTATTGGCGCTCCTTATTCAATAACAACCCACTAAGTCATTCCATTCTTCTTTCTGCTTCTTTTCTCCTTCCTTAGGCGACACTATCACCCGACGAAGAGTGGTTTTCTCTTTTCGTTCAGCTTATATAAATAATCTTACATAATTCGTTGCCAGTTGAGTCCGACTTTAAATATCTTGGATCTACTCTATTTTCAAATGGCCAGACAAAAGACGGAATTATAACCTGGATAATGGCAGCTAAAAATGTGTTTACTTTTATTTTTGTCCATATTTAATTAGTTTGATTGACATTCCTTTTGCGTTCGTGACTATTCCATGATTATCAAGCATGAGCATCGTTTTTTTTTGTTTTTTGTCAAAAACGGCTCTAATTTTTCTTCCACTGTTTGCATGACTTAATTATATCTCTATGCATTGATTATTCGTATTCTAAAGGTCACTAAGGTCAAATATCAGAATATTATTAGTTTTTTGTGTGTTATTAATTTGCTTTATTTATCTTTCTTTATTATTATCTTTATATTTATTCTCTTTACTTTTATCTTCTACCTTGAAGCGGCTCTCTGGTAAAGGAATCTCATTCTATTAACCAGATTAAAACCAATCGACCAAAGGAGGAATGGTGAACTCTATTAGTAGAAGAGGTAGCGAAATTTCTGAAATTCGTAGTTCACAGCAGTTTTACTTTCGAGTCTATTGAAAATGTATTTAAGAAATTCATATCTAATCGAAGCATTTTATTCTAAACACATGCATTTACCATGAATATTATTTTATCCGAGTGTTTGTCACAATTTTCAATTTGCCTAAAGGCATTTAATATATAATCATATTTAATAAATAATTGTTAGTGAAGAGAAATTTTTTTTAAAATTTTATATTACTTCGAATTATATTTGCGTTTCGTTAAAGCCTTAAGGCCTAATTGTCCACCTCGAAAAAAAGGCCAAGAAAAATTCTTGGCTTATAGTTATTTCCTACTTTATTCTATCGTGCAAAATTCAGTATTATTTATTTGGCTGATTGCACTGACTTAAAATGAAATCGGAGAGTCAGCTAGTCAAGCATTTCGGAATAGAAATATAGATAAATTCCGAATTTGGCTGAATTTGGCTTTCTTTTTAGCAAAGTTTCCATCCGCAGGCTAATGAAGATAGTCTAAGCAGTACAAGGCTCGGCCATAATTTCTTCTTATTAACAATACTACTATTAAAGATTTTGGTATTTTTAAGGTTTTAGCCATTAAGCCAAAATTAACTAATAGATTTTTTATTATTAATTAATTCTTTTCTAGAACTATCAAAAATTATAAGGAAATAGCAATATTTTATTCTGGATTCTTTTGTAATATCGAGCATAACCTCCGGTTTGGCTGTTCCTTACTAATATAAGACGTCGGCTATTGAAATAAGACATTTTTCCAGGACTCCCGATTCGATTCTGGTCAGCGTTTAGTCCAAGTCGCCTCGATTGCCTCGATTGCCTCGATTTATCCAAAGTGTCTTCTCATCAAATTTTGATTTTTTTTTCTTTTAAGAACTTAATAAATTTATTTGATATCTACAAGATTTAATATTTTTCATATTAAATCTGAAGAGCATATTGTAATTTCTGGAAAAGCTAATAATTAACTTCTTAAAAGAATTAACTTCTTAAAGCTAATGATTTTAAATTTTCTCCTCGACACACTGCCAAATTTTTGTCCAAAATAGTTATTTTTGTGATTACGGTGATATGATAATCATATCATTGGCATCATATTGCTTGAGAACATCATAGGACTTGAAAGTTTCGATTATACTCTTAAGTATCCACAAAATTATTTGATTATTTCATTTTTTCATTTCGTTTTCATTTATACATAATTTGTTATAATTTTTAATTAGGCAATTTAGCTATATTATTTTATTTTTTTTATTATATAAATATTATATAAATATTTATTTTACTTTTTTTACTTTATTTATTATCATAGTCGTTTTTTATAAAATATTTAACAAATTTGTTGGCAAATATGTAACATTGAAGCAAACTTTTTTTTTTCATTCTTATATTTTATTCTTATTTTTTATGATTCATAAATATAAATTTTTTTTATAAGGAATTTTTTTAGTTTTTTTTCGGTCTTTTATATGATAACATGTGATAAAATTTCGTCGTTCCTACAAATTGTCAGGAATTGTCAGAAAAAGAAATTGTATTATGATAAGGCTTTTAGCAACGTGGTATAGGCAGCCTGATTTTTTAAACTTTATAAATAAATTTTAAAGGCAAAAAAAATATTGAAAAATAAAATTTTTCAATTTCATAATTTTACAAGCTGAGCAATTTTCAAAATTCAATAAAAATTTTAAAAATTTTAATTTAATAAAACAAATTTATAAAATTTAATTTAAAAAATATTTTATAGTTTGACGTGCGTGTAATTAAAAACTAAAGGAACTGAATTGTTCGGATACATTTCCAATAGGAAACCTGTTTTTAAATATTTTAATGGCATTGGCAAACCACCTGTGCTTCCGGCCAAGTGATTCCTTGAATTTTTTAGCTGCCAATGGCCAACAGAATTAGCATAACCAGAAATGATGGACCATTCATTTTTTTCTCCTCATTACTGGTTAGGCTGGCTCCAAGGGTAAGACGCTTCCAAGTGGCGCAGTCTGATGCCATCGTCTAAGTTTATATATTACTGATCCAGCTATAAGTTCAAAATCTTTTCTGATCGTATCAGTCTAGGTTTTGATTGGCCCACCTCGCTATTGACGCCACCCATCACGGTTTTCTTCTTTTAAAAATTCTCGCCATTACTGTTTAGGCTTGCTGCTTTAGCTATAAGAATCTCAAGCTGTTTGGTCCGACGCCATCGCTTACAATAATAGAAGCCATTCCTTTTTCTATTACCAAAATTCACGCTGGTACACCATTCATTTATTTATAAACAATTAATTATTCTTCTTTGATAAATTTAAATTTTTTGATGATTCTAAGCCCAAAATTAAACGAAAAAATTGTTATCAGAAGATGATAAATTTATTTATTGATTTGTTCGCATTTAGAAAATATTTATTAAATATCTAATACTTATTTAGTAAATGTTTAATTTTATGGTTTAAATATTTATTGTATTATTAAAATATTTAATCAATTATAGAACTGCAAGTTGTTTTTATAAAATTGCATTTACAAATGTCTTTGTTGAAATGCTGTAAATTGCGAAAATTTCGACGTTAAAATGCTGAAAATTGCTAAAAAATTTTTTCCTAAATTTGAACAATTTAAAAAATATTTTTAGTTTTTTACTATTTGTTTGTTGATTAGAAAAATTGGAAATTATGAAAGGTATCAATATTTGTTGTCGAAAATCTAAAAAATCTCCACCATATGAACCACGAAAAAATAAACAAAAAGGTTTTATTTTTGTTATCATTTATTATTTATCATTGTTATCATTTATCATTTTTAAAAAAATTGCAAAACAAAAATTTCGCCGATAATTTAGGATTTAGAAAAATTTTATATTTTATATTTGAATGGCTTCAATTATTTATTGTTTTATTAAATATTTAGATCTCAATTTTCCACAATTAACGCTGATTAATTTTGAAAAAAAATTTGCCAAATTTTTTAAATATTAATATATACCAAATTTTATAAATATATTATATGGAAAAATATTTGATGAAGAAATAATGATTAATAATTAATGATGATTAAATAATTAATAATGAAAAAATATTTAATCACTTACAAATTTTTTTCAATTTTTCAATTTTCTAGCAATTATTTTAGAAAAATTCACAAAAATTTTCAGTAAATTTGTATAGAACTAAAGAAAATCAACCATCGTCATCTTCGCTAAAGGTAAAATGATTGGTAAACTTGAGATAAATGATAAATGATAATGATATTAGTTGAAGCTCTTTTAGTTTCGAATTAATTTGGCCTATTTGCCATTGGAACTAATAAAACTAAATGCAATCTTTGCTCTTCGAAAGGCATTCTTGCTTGGTTGATTCCACTAATTGCTAGAATAAAACTTATCGATAAACGATCGATGTATAAGAATCAAAAAAAGCAATCCAATAGTTGAAGCAAAGCCACACTAAAGAACTATATTTATTATTCATGAGATAAAACTTTTTGGAATCAAACAAATAAGAATTTCGATATCGTTCTTCCTTACTTTATTTGATAATAGTAAGAAAGAACGCAACTGTATAAGATGGTATTGATTTTATCACAATTAATCAAGACTGATAACAATATGGGATGGCAAAAAGGCTCGAAAAATAAGATTTTATTGTAACTTTTCTTTTATCAGTTCAATTTTATCAATTTCAGGAGACATCTCAAGTGGAAACCAGGATAATATTTGATGCTTCAGGTATAATTCTTTTTTCCTCTTATACGACTAGTTAGCAGTCACAGCCTGAGGCTTCATTCTTGACCGTTTCTCTATCTAATAGTACGCATCGCTCCCTCCCAATTTGGTTGGTTCCATTGACGGTCAGCGATAAACGAACGATCTTTTGCCAAATAATATTCAATAATAGAGGATTTTTAGAAATCACTTGTTTATTTCATCATTTTTTTGCCTTTTTCATGGTTTTTTAAAATGAATTTCTGCGCTAAAAATTTTTCTGAAAATTTGCAAATTTGCCGAAACTTTTCGGTATTTTTGATTTATTTATAATCTATCTTGTATGAGCTTTAGTTTTTCATTAGCTTTAATATTTTAAAAGCTATTTATTAAATTTTCTTGTCGATAATTATTATTATTATATTATTATTATAATAATATTATATTATTATATTATTACTATTAGTATTACTTTTATTATAAATTATTATTATTACCATTATAATAAATTATTATTCTAGCATCAGATTCAATAGATACGCTTAACATGATAAATTTCTACCAAAATAGCTGCAATAAAGAAACGGAAGATGGATGGGTTGCCGTTGCTGTTGAACAACAACGAAATCACGGAGATCCTTATTCTACCGAGATTCATAAAAGTAAATTTTCACTTAGTGGTATTTGCGGTAAAAAAATGCGGTATTTTTTTCGTATAATATGAATAAAGCAATTGGTTATTCGATGTATAAATAATTTATACATTTTGTGAATTCACAAAAATAAGAGTAATTCTATAATTTTTTCTAACCAATAATTATTCCTAAATCTAAGCGAGTTAATTCTCTATGATAAAAATTAGGAATTGAACCTATTTGCAGACTAATTCAAACTAATCCTATAATCCAAAAGATTATTTACTTTTTGATAGCAAAAAAGGTTGAAAGATTTTTTTAAAAAAAATAGGTTTAATTATATTCGATAAATGCAAGATTTGATAAAGATTCCTCATGCTAGTTATCTGATTATGAGATGAGTGATTGAAAATTGCCGGCAAATAACAAACAGGAGACATTTCAAGTGGAAACCAGTATAATATTTGATGCTTCAGTTGTGATTATTAAAAATTTATCAATTTATCAAAATTTACTACTATCACAGTTGACATTATTTAAAAAATATTTCTCTTCCATCCATTCTAATTTCTGAAACAAAATTTGCTAAAAAATGGATAAATTATGGATAAGATGGATAAAATGAAAATCAATCATCTTTTCACTATTCATTAGTTCAGATTATCATTATCATTTAACCATTTAAATCTTCGTTAAAATTATAATTATATAAAATCGAAGAGAAAACAAATTCTATAAAATTATATAAAATCGAAGAGAAAATAAATTCTTTTTGCTATTATCATCTAAAATTAATCATATTCGATAAGTTAAGTTTTAAAGAATATCTCGAAATTTAACCCTATAGTTCATCTCGTAAAATTAATTTTTATTCTAGAATCTTTTGACTATTCAATATTATCGGAATCGGAAAAGAATACGGAAATACGACAGAATGCTTCGAACAATAGAAAACTCTCCATTAATTCATTGGACAAAATTGATTTTACAAGAGATCTTTATGATATAGGTTATCTTTTATCATTTTCTTCTCTAAAAACCAATTATCATCTCCGATTCGACTAATCGAATCGACCTCTTGCAAGAATATCAATTGAAGTGTGCGAATTCACTTCTGTATATGTCGAAATCGAACCAATGATTTTCACTTCTTTCGAACAATATGCTAACATATTTTTTTTGGAAAATATTAAAAACAAAAAAGTGAGAAAACAAAAAGTAAAATCGAAATTAGAATCTGAAATCAACCAACGTTAACTAAAAAATGATAAAGAAATATAGATTTATCGCTTAGATTGATCAGAAGATAAACCAAATTCCCGATCTTATGAGCAAGCACTATTCTGTTAATATATAAGCACAATCCAATCCTAGAAAATCAACAAGTCGTTAAAAATAAAATCCGAGTGGAACTGACTATATCATCTTGCGAGACTGTATTCTAAAATCTAAAATAAATTTTTTTTAAAATCATCACATTGTCGCGATGTTTCTTTAATAATTTATGATTTTGTTTAGGGAAAACTCATTCAGCCGGTTCAAAATATATTCAAGAAAACATAAGGCGACTGGCTCGAACTGAAGAATTTCAAGACATTACTAAAGCAGAACCGATATTTTTAATGAATGAAAATGCTTAAATTTTCGCAGATGCATTTTGTTTCATGATTTTTGACCTTATATTTACCGAAAATATATCTATTCTCATCTATTCTTGTCAAAAAACTTATCAGTGCTGCAGAATGCATTATGCATCAATGCATATTATTCCCACATGCTGATAAATAATAAGACTTAATGTATTTTCAAATAAAAAATTTTAACCCAGATATACGCTGGCTACAAAAATCCTCCATTTATATAAATATCTGAGGAAAGTACCCATCCTTTTCCCTTTCTCTTCTTTGAATGAAATAAATCGATTAATTATAATGAAAAAATGAAATAAAACAACATTTAAGAATTAATCAGACTTTGCGAAAAATTGAGAGCAATCAATTTATATTACGAAAAATAGCATTTTTCAAAAAAAAATAGCATGCATGGATAACAAGGAAGCAAAAAAGGTGTAACTAATGGAAAGAAAAGCATTGTTTTACGTTTAGGAAAATATTGTTTCACACATCAACGTACTGCCATAACCTGAAAATGGTGAATGGCGAAATCAATTAAACGAAACTTTCATCATTTAAAATGAAAAATTTAATCGAAATGACTTACAATGTCATCAATTTTCAAAATGCATCGTACACATTCAGCTGCTTGCTTGATTGCTGAGGAAGAGACCAACAACGGCTGTAAAACATTTTCTTCTCGTATATCGGTAACGAAACCCTGCAAATGTTAAAAATTACCTTACAAAATTTTTTCCATACTTTATTTAGAAATATTCACCTAAAATATCAATACTACAGAAGTTATTATTACTTTTTCTTCAAGCTCTTCTGACAGAACTGTTTAAATTAGATAGTCTAATTAAAAAAGATGAATGCCAACCATTTAATTATTGAAAAAAATGAATCATAAAACTGATAACCTTTCGCACATTTACACCAAAGTTCTTTTTTCCGCTTGCATGCTGACTGCGTAATTCAGTTACAGTTGCTATAGGATTTAAGCCAGCATTTTCTGCCAAAGTATATGGAATTTGCTCAAGCGCATCAGCGAAAGCCTTCAAATAAGAATGGTGAGGAAAATGGAAATTTTGATTACTGAACGTATCTGCCGTTCAGTTAAACAAGTTTTAAAAAAAAAATATTATAGTAGGAAAGAAAAAACCTTCCAGCAATACTGTTCTGCTCCCAGTTTTTCTTGTGCAAGTCTACGTATCTGCACTGCAACTTCCATCTCAGGTGCTCCTCCTCCTGAATAATAAATAAATTGGATAAAACAGATTGGATTGATAGGTTTATAAAGAAAAAAACCATAGCAAGCGATGAATTTTCTGAGAAATCATTAACCAGGAAGAATTGCACGCTTTTTAACAAGGCATCGAATGACACAAAGAGCATCATGCAATGATCGTTCAGCTTCTTCAAGGACCATTTTATTTGAGCCCCTAAGGAGTATAGAAGCAGCCTGACCACTATTTTGTAGTCCTGTCACCTAAAATAATTTGATTATAGAAAATAATAGATTCTGAAAATCAGCGGACTTCCAGGCTTCACTCATCTAAGATGACTGTATAACTCTATCAATTCAAAATTCTTTACCTGAATTACTTTATCATCACCCGATGTGCGGATTTCTTCTACCAGTTCAGCACTGCCTAAAGCTTCAGAAACGAAATGATCTACAGAAGCAACAGGTCTGCAGCCTAATATTCGAGAATAGAAATCGATATCACTTCTTTCGATATCTTTGATTACCATAATTTTCATTTTGGCAAAAAAATGCAAGGCCATATCATTGATAGCATCCCTAAAAAACAAAAAATTAAACAAAAGAAAATAATAAAGTTAGGTTTAAAAACCTTAATAACTAAAGTAAATTATAAGCAAAAGCAGAAACCTCAAAATGCTTTTCTGAATTAACAACACATTGCAGCCTGCGTTTTTGATCTGCTTACACAAATCCAAAATATATGTTCTTTCCTCCTTAAGTGCTCGGTCCATTTGAGTGTAATCGGAAAGAATCACTTGATTTTCCATCTAAAATTTCTACAGTTGAGATTTCTACAGTTTGCACTAATGTACTAATCAGTTTACTTCCAGTTAACCACCAGCACAACCAATAGTCTGAACCATTAAAGCATAGAGCTTGACCTTATGGTTCTTAATTCTTGGACGTGAAAACTCTGAGGACTCCTATGAAGATCTTTGGTTAATATGTGTCACAAATCTCGATACTAAGCATATTAGTTAGATATTAAAATTAAGGAATTCTCCGAAAGAAATGCGAATATTAGTATATTATTACTAAATATTACTACATTATTATAATAATATGAAAATGATTTGACTTCGAGGATCTCAATTTAGGACCCACTGATCAAGATAAAAAACTTGCGACTTTATGATCAAGAATTCCATTATTTTTCTCTCTTATCCATACCCCTTCATAGGCCACAAACACATTGAGTAAGTAATCTTTGAGTAATCGTTACAAAAATGCTTTTTGCAACTGCTTTCAGTTTTGGTTCATACTAATTGTTTTTTATCATTGGTACATAACCATCCTTATTTCTTCAAGTTTTTCTTCAAGTTAGCCAGGATTTCAATTTTTATATACAATTAGCTGGATGAAAACCAAATAAACATTTACGTCAGTTTTAGGAGGGCTGATCTGAAACTGAATAAGACCAATTTTTGCTTTCTCAATTCGAACTGGACCACCATGACCCATAGATTTTTGATCAATCAAAGCACCCTCTATTAGCTTCGATTCTTCAACAGTTTCGCCAATTTTTTTAACGATTTTTATTAATTTCACATCGACATTCGAATCATCTTGAGAACTCACCTGAAAACTAGAAAAAATAACATTGTCAAGAGCAAATGCCAGTAAATGGAAATTTGATTCATAGAAAAATACTAAAAAAAAAAATTTGCAAAATTTAAAATCTATTTACTGTTAAGAACAAAGGAAAAGTTCTAAAAAAATCAATATCATAAAAATCATTAAAACAATGAAAATTAATTATTCATTAGAAAAGAGGAATTTTCATATAAGACAACAACAGTGATAAAAAAAAATAAAAATATTGGATAAGAATTGAAATGTTTTATAGTGCTAACCATTTTCACAGCTTTTACGGCCATTGGTGCAAGAAGCCAAGAATATTGCGACACAACCTTAATCATAAATTTAAAATAAATTTTAAGTTTAAAAAAAATAAAGATTAAAAAAATAGCGCTCACCAAATTTTTTGCTAAATGAGTGAAATGAAACATATTTTAAGGCAAATAAATTGCAAAATAAAAATATTTTTTATACCTTTGAATTCAAACTAGTTGTAGCAATTTTAACCAATTGATCATTATCGTTCAAATCAACTGGAGTTGCCATTGCTTCAAGAATTCGTTCACTCTCTAAAGCAGCTCTTTGGAAAGATTCTGAGATAACTGTTGGATGAATACCTGAATATCTTTAATTAAAATATTTGACTTCTTCACGCCGAAAATTTTCAAAATTTCAAGAATAAAAACCTTTATTAAGCAGTTTTTCACTAACATCTAAGAGTGCACCAGCGATAATGACGACTGTCGTCGTACCATCACCAGCTTCAACATCTTGTGCTTTCGATAATTCAACAAGCTGAAAAAAATAATTCATTAGAAATAGATTTCTTCAAAGATTCATCCAAATAACAGTTATAAAATGTAGCTCAGCTTTTAAAATTAATTCATACCATTTTTGCAGCTGGGTGGATAACACTCATCTGCTTAAGAATTGTAGCACCATCATTCGTAATTGATACATCACCTCGGCCAGTTTCAATCATCTTATCCATTCCTTAAAAAAACATAAATAAACGTGAAATGAAAGAATTAATAAACTTTATTAACAGATGTTATTCAAAAAATGAACGATAACCTTTTGGACCTAAGCTAGTTCTAATCGCATCGGCAACTGCTTTTGCTGCAGTAATATTGCTGCTCCTTACGCTGTCCGGTTTATCTTTATCCTAAAAATTTTTCAGAAATGTTTCTCTAAAATATGAAGTAGCAACAAAAAGAAAAAATCCAATATTCATTGTGATGGCGATTTGAGGCTAAAGCTAATTTTACTTCACGGATATAAATTCCCATAAATACAAATATAAAAATTATCAAAAATATTTAAGATAAGCCCAACAAAATTTACATAATTTGCTGAAATGACTAAGAAAATAAAATTTCCTCGCATTCATTTGGCACATAAGAGAAGCCAAGCCTTCTTAGCCTTATGAACCTTATGAATGCAATGTTTGGTACCTTAGCCTAATATTAAGATTTATATTTGGCCTTAGACTTAAAGAAACGAAAAAGTTTAAAACTAATACCAATTTCTACTAAGATAAAGAAATATTGAATACCTTGAATATTTTCATTTTTTCTTTATTTGGTTGCACCATATTATCAACTGCCATCGTTGGATTATTCGCACTTATTTTACTCGTTAAAATTTCAGCAAAAACTGAAAATTCTGAGAAAATATAGAACAAGAAATAAATTTGCAAAAGACATTTGGCTCAAAACATGTCCAAATAAAGTTTCTATTAGTTTCTAACGAAATTTACAGAAATAAATTAAAATATGAGTATAAAGAAGAAAAGGAAGCCTGGAGGCAATCATCGAGAGTGCACTTAACGATCAGTGGAACCAACCAAGCTGAGAACGGTACGAGTATTATTAAAGAAAGGGAATTAATATTTGTATAATACAAAATGTTTCGAAAAAATTATAAATGAACACAAAAAAGTTAATATTATGAAAAATATAGAATCAGAACAATACAAAGGTATGCTAAAGAAATTTTTCGAATCTGAATGAACCGAATCGATCAATAAATTCGAGGTCCAAAAAATCTGTGGAACCTCTACGATTCGAGAATTTCTGGTGACCGCTAAGCGACTGGTACCCCACTCTACCTAAAATAGCCACACGCAAACCAACCCAAGTAAATCTTATCACAACCTCTCTTCCTTAATTTCGTTGCCATGAATTTGAACATGAACTTGGACTTTCGTTTCAAGACCAAAAGAACAAATCTTAATAGCACTAAATTTCGAAATTTAATGGAACAGTGATTCGCTTCATTCGTGGAAATTTGTTGTTTTGTCATTCTCTTCTTTTAATATTTTATGCTTATTTTTTATAAATTTGGTAGAAATTTATAATTTTTTTCAATTTGAATTTTGACTTGAGAGAAATTTTAAAATTTTTTTCATAAAAAAAAGAAATTTTCGGCAAAAAATTCTTTCACCAAATTTTTTAAAAAATTTATTTTTTGCTTTTTTTTAAATCTAATTTTTTTATTGCTTTAAATTATTTTTTAAAATTCAATTCATTAAAATTAATCAAAATTTTCTTTTAGGAAATTATCGATTTTTTAATATAATTTTATTATAATTTTTATTTATAATTTATTATTTTTATTCTATTTACGTGTATTTTTTTGCGTAAATAAATTTTTAGACGTATTAATTTGATGAAAACGATAAATATTCGACGTTTATTTTGGCGAAAAGCGCATTTCATCGTAATTTAGCCAATAGATTCGTCGCAGCTAACATTTAAGGTTTTGGCTTTGGTTTAATTATTACAAAAAATTTATCTAATTTTATAAAAATTCATTTTGTTTCTCGTTTTTTATATGAGAAAATTTTTAATTTTTTATCGATTTTTTTACGCATAATTTTTACGTTTTTATTAATTTTATTGTTTGTTTAATTTTTGTTTTTCAATTATAATTTTTCAATAATTAAATTATTTTTATTGAATTCTTATAAGGAAAAGCGTTAATTTAATGAATTTCCTCTTTAATGCACATTTTCTTCTTGTTGGGAAAGATATTTGATGAAAGCTCCTCTAATTTCGTTAGTTTTAAATTAATATTCTAACGATATCAGAAATAAATATATTTCTGATAAACTATCAGTTTCATAAAATTCGAATTGAAAGTAACAATTAGAACCACATTATCATTTTCAAATTGCCCCGGGGCGAACCCTGTGGTATATAAATGAATTTAGAAGAAATCAAAATTCTTCCATGTTATTTTTATATAATTACATAATAACCGTAATTTTTGCATTTTTAGTATAAACAAATGGACGAAGACGAATTGATTATATATGAAAATGAGAATGCTTTAATTAATTTATTACCGACGAATGAAACGAATACAAATACTGGCGAACATCATTTTTCAATTTCGCTTCAATCGTCCAATTTACAATCATCGAAAAATCAGCTGTTTGGAAAGTGCCAACGAACCGGATATGCTGATCAGGCTTGTTTTTTTTTTTTATTGCTTTACATTCATTTATAATTCCAAGAATTCATTTGAATGGTTGCAGCTGTAATAGATAATCAATAATTCTTAGCAATTCAACCCTGAGTAGTTCTGAGTTTCTGCGAAAATTTAATATATAAGATCCTTTTACATTAGGACTCACTACTTTGGGTTTGGTTCTGTTACTGATGGAGCTGTTTCAAAAAGTTAGCTAAAATTTATTTTAAGCGCAGTTTTATTTATTGAAAAAGCGAACAATCGAAAGTATGCTGTTTGGTATCAGTTGAGCTTGAAGTTGAGCTTTGTATCACTATTTAGATCACGTTTAAGAGTACTGTAATTGGACGTCTAGGAGATTTGAAAAAGGATTTGATCATTGGACTATACTTGACAAAATTCTGCATTTGAGGTGTTAATTTACCAAAATTAGGTTGAAATTTGAATAATGATAATAAAATAAAAAATTTTCAGAATTCAAGTAATAGAGGTGAGAAACGGTGTGGTTTCGACGAAATAACCGATGTATATACGAACACAGCTCATAGTGAATTTGTCAATTCGTTTGAACAACGTGATAACACATCACTCGTTTCATTTAATCATAATAATTTATCGAAAATTGCTAATCATATAAGAAGTGAAGAAAATGAAATTAATAAATCGTTGCAACTTGATCAGATGAAAAGTTTTGATGATGAACTCAATAATGGCTCAATAAAAGTAATGGATTCGGACTCATACAATTTTGCTTCTCGACAATCGTTTAGATTAGGTGAATCTTTTCATTTTATCAGTGTCAACATTTTCGAAAAAATGTGTAATATTTTCCTTTTTATAATTAAAGTCGATAAGTTATTCAGTCTGATTTGTTATGTTGTTTCGATCATAGATTCAAGCCATAAGACTATAGATATTATAAATTTTCCTTCACTGAAGTTTTAATAAAATACTTTTCGGATTATAAAGCCATTTTTTGCATAAAATTGCTTCTTCAGTAAATCTTAGCTTAGAGCAATGGTTTAAGGATAGGGATATGTTGCAATAGAATTCAACCGTTCATTTTGTTAGATTCAGTTTTAGATTCTTTTCAGCAATTTTAATTTAAAATTTAAATTTTTGAATGCACCATTCAATATTTCGATAATGATAAAATTTTTAGATGAAGCACCCATGTTAACATATGAAGGTGAATCAAATCATGTTGAACCACCAGGAAATTTTTTTGAATCTCAGCCATCGGTATTTTTCATTTATAGATAATACTAATGCTAATTCACGAAAAAATTATCAATTAAGAAATTCTGGGATAACCGTAGTGAAGATAAAATCTATTTAAGTCATTCCATTGTATTCATACTACTTTTTAGTAGGTTAAGTACATTCTCAAGAAAAATTTTTATAATTTATATGTTATTAATATAAACTAATTCAAAATTTTCACATATTATTGTGTTTTATTGTAATTTTTCATTTTTTTTATTACTTCCAATTTAAACATGTGATCGGGTGGTGCCAGCGATTCATCTGCACTTATATTGCCAAGGAACCCCCTGGCATATTTGTTTATTCTGAAGCGAGTCTAAACCAATAATGGTGAGTGCTGTAAAAAAAAAAAAAAGCACATGCTCATTTTGCGGGACATATGTAAAAATAAATAAAAAAACAATCATAATAATTATGAATGAGAAGGGTAAGAATCAATCTTATTTTATTTGATCCTTCTTTATTCAGATCTCTCATTTTGACGAATCATTGGATGTTTCATGCCCAATTTTGGTTCATGAAGAAAATGAACCTTGCTGCAGTGATTCTGTAAATTTATTTTTAAATCTTTTTTTTGCCGCAAATGAACTTCATCTTTTTTGATGTTCTTCAGTTCAGATTTATTGTTTAGATTAAAATTGTTGCCATGTTTGTTAATATCATATATTATTAATATAGAATAATTCAAATTAACAGTAAGATTATGTAGAAAATATTCAGACTCTTTCACAAATATTTTTCACCATTTTTCAGATGCCATCTACATCAAGAGAACAATGCAAATGGCTAGGAAAGAATCCTCTTCAGCGATTCTCCGTACTTATCGGGAAGCGAAAAATGACCTTCAAAGTAATTGATCGTAAGTCAGCAGAAGATCGCCGTAAGGATGGTTAGAATTAAATTACTAATATCATAATTAAAATAGATTTCTTATCCAATGAACCAAATGAATTAAGGAATCGATCTTTTGTTAATTGATCTTATCTTTGAAATCCTTATTTTAGACGAGAGATTAAAGGTGGGAGAGAAGGAAATGAAACCACGTACAGGATTGGCTTGTAAGTGCTTCATTTGTGGGCGCGTATTTACGAGCAATATGGCTTTAAGAAACCATCAAAGTGTACATACGGCGGCAAAGTCGTTTGCATGTTCTTTCTGTGATCGCTCATTCGCCCACAAGCAATCTTTAAGGATACATGAACGGATACATACAGGTATGCAATAGATATTGTTGGATTATTTAAATTTTCTAATTTGTGGCAATACTGAGAGTGATTCAGTTGGACTAATTTTATTAGTTAGTTGCACACTTCTTTCAGTTTTTCTGTTGGCATTACTTCTTCTGTTCTTTACTGATTAGACTGGTTATAAAGATTTCTCTATTTCATAGTCAAAAATAGAAACCATTTTTTCTATTGTCGAAGTCCTTATATTGCTGGTCCATCGTTTTTCTGATTACGTCAGTCCTGGTCTTGATCGGCCCTCCTCGCTTTTGGCGCTATCTATCATAGAAAACAAGTAATGAAATTTGTCAACTTCTGTGGTGAACCACGGAGAAAATACCCCAAACAGCGAAGGCGACGCTCTGATAGTGATGGTATTCAAGTGGTACTGAGCGACGGTAGATACAGTTATGTAAGGCTTTATCCGCTCGACGAATCTATAAAATATATATCTTAGATATATCATGGGTGATCAAAGGTAGATAATATTCTTCATTCTCATGGTCATATAGCAAGACCGAACGAACTGCGATCACAACTGCAACTACAACTACAGAGACGCGGGCATTCGTTTTACAATTATTTCGCAACGAGTCTACAAGGGTTTTATCAAGCGGAAAAAATATTTCTAGCTACTCTTATCACTCTTATCCGGGTTATAATTTCGTTATAATCTCGCCTTTCGCTCGCCCGTTTGGGATCAGGATGGATGGAAGATATTTAAAGTCTTGCACTTTCCCAACCAGGGGTAATGAAAATATCTCATCAGTTTGTATATAAGACGAAAACTCTTTTATTTTATTCACATTCTCGCCGAATTTGACACCTTATTTTTTGCATTTCTTTCAGCAAAACGGACCAAGTTGTTGGCGTATTCAAAGTCTATAATGCTATTTATGCTTTTTATTGATTTGAATATCATTTGAATGCCGACAAGTATCCATTTCTATGTTCCAAATGTCCATGTCCATATCCATGTCCACATCCAATACATCACATAATTGAATATTATAGCCTATTAGCACTATTATTTTACCATTATTATCATTATTACCACTTATTTTTATTTTCATCATTTCTTTTTATATTATTAAATATAATAATGATATAATAATAATATTAATAATAATAATTATATTATATAATTATATTATATATTATATTTTTATATATTTTTTTATTTTTAATAAATCGCGTATAATTCGCATAACCTGGCTTTTAGTAGCACTGATCAATGCAATCATTCTCTTAGGAAAACCTTTGCCAGATATTTCATCCAATCGGCTGGATGTTTTATATGGATTGATAATATTTTGGTCGGTCGAAATTTTGAATTTTGCTTATTAGTCGTAAGACAAGTCCTCACCTTAATGCACCAGGCTGTGGTTATTTATCATTATTATTGCTATAGTGAAATGGTTCAGAGCTAATCGCTCTCGTATGTCCCATAATATTAGCTACCGCCTCTTCTAGATATAATAATTGCACGAGGCTCGGAATGATGAAGATGGATAAGATGGATAAGCAGATGTTCACATCTTATTTGGACCTTGCCGCTTGTGCATAATTTCTATAGTTTTTAATTTCCCTTACAAATATTTGTTCTAATTCGAGAGCTTATTCTATTTTCAAGTCCTGGAATCATTTTACCTGTCTCGGTTCGTATATTTACAATGTACTGGGTTAGTAATGTGAGTCAGATGATGCCGACGCCATATCAGTATAACCAGATTTTTTCATCATTGAGTCATTTGGAGATAGAATATACATATGATTCCCAGTAGCCGCGTAGAGTTTTAGTTTTTTGAACAAGTTTATTCCCGTCAAAAGAAGTGACAAATAAATTTTACAGGGATCACGAAATTAGAATAGAAGAGTGATGAAATATTTATGATACTGTTGCCACTATTATTATTTTATATTATTGTTAATAGGGAGAAGATGAAGGAAATATTGTAAATGGCAAATACATTTCGAATTAGTCGTTGTCAAAGTCGTTATTTTTATTAGAAATCACTGTTTCAAAGATTAGAATAACTCAGTGGGTTATTTAAAAAAAATTCTTTAAACTAATATAATATTTTAGGTGAAAAGCCGTTTCAATGTCCTATCTGTACAAAATGTTTCGCTAGACAGACGAATTTTAATATTCATATGAAGTTGCATGCCAGTGGTCGTCGGCATTTCTGCTCTGTTTGTGGAAAGTGGTTTAAAACAGAAGACGAAATGCTTGAACATCAGGTAATGTTTTCTTTATATACAGTTTTTGTTAGATACATAAGGGCTATTTTTTCCCTTAATTTATTGTATTATTAGTGCGAAAAATTTTAATATGCCACTAATTTTTAGCAGCAGTGCTTGGCTCAGATGCATGGAATTACTGTCCAGACTAATCGGCCATTGCGATACCAATGTTCATATTGCGAAAAAATGTTTCATCATAGAAGAGATAAAGTAAATCTAAATGTGTTTAAATCTAAATGTGATCTAAATGTGTTTAAATTCAACCTTCATTAGAAAGTTTGAAAATTTTAATTCTCGTCGGAGAGTTCTTTTTTTACCAATGATCTTGTTCCTAATAATAGGTTGTTGAAGGATATTTCTGATTTGATAAATATATTAATGGTTCAACTCCCATTCGGTTATCGATTATTGTAAATGTACGCATATTTGTGGCAGTGATGATATTTCTGTAAAAGCTGTTGTAAT
Source organism: Dracunculus medinensis (assembly GCA_900625125.1). Lineage (NCBI taxonomy): Eukaryota > Metazoa > Nematoda > Chromadorea > Rhabditida > Dracunculidae > Dracunculus > Dracunculus medinensis. The sequence goes on along the minus strand of UYYG01001152.1, from coordinate 2,845,957 downwards.
GAGACTGATTTCCTGAAGAATTGCGATTCTGAGCCACAAATACTTTTTAATACATATCGATTTATCAAGTTAAAGCGAATTTTGCCAAATTCAACAATTCGTTTAATGAATTTTTCTGGATTAAAACGTTTAGAACATTCATGAACGAACCCACACTGGTGAAAAGCCATATACTTGTGGATACTGTGGCAAAAGCTTTACTCAATCACAGGCCTTGACAATTCATATCAGAATGCATACTGGAGAACGGCCTTATACATGTGCGATTTGCTCCAAAGATTTTCGAGATAGGTAATATTTAATATTGGTTTCATGTATTTCTTCATTTACATTTTGTTCATTAATTCATTTTTTCCCTAAAATTTTTTCTTGAAATTTCTTCAGTAAGTAGTACATTAAAAAATATATTAAAATAATGGTCTTAAGCGTTGTCTTTGATCCTGAATTTTTTCCGGATTTTTTTTACTTTTAATCCCTTTGTTGCTTCGAAAACATTTTATTTTGTCCATTTTAGCTCAGCACTAAGAAAACACGAATTCCTTAAGCATACTCATGGTCGTGCTTCAACGTATTCACATGTCGATGAATTACTGATGATGTCAATGGCTCGTAATTTAATTCAAGAAGAAAACTCTCGTTCGCCTACATATCCCTGATAAATTTTTTTTTTTTTTTTACAATATTTTACCACCCGTTATACTCATCGAAAAATTTGTAGAAATTTAGTAAAAACAATTTTGATTGGCAAAGAAATTCGTTTGTCATTCGAATTATTTGTTTAAGAAAGAAATACTTTTAAACATTTTTTTTTACTTTTTAACTGTTTTGATTGGTTATGGGATTATTTTCACTCCTTTTTATCGATTAAAAGTAAATTCTTAATTTTTATTTGAATGAAGAAATCATCTTTCAATGTATAATAGTTGTTTTTTTTTATTTTACAAGCATTATTATTTTCATGTGCCAATAGCTTTATTTCAAATTATTTTAACGACAATATGAAATTAGAAATGATAAATGAGAAAAATGGAGCAAGAATTGTCGATAAGATTATCGCAGTTTTTAGTATCTCGGTAATATTTGATAATAAACTGATTTATTACGATTGAATGCGACTACATCAGTTGTATTGTGTTTTGTTACCTGCAATTTGAAAATGTATTATATGATAAAATTCATGTATTTTTTTTTAGGAGAATACTGGTACTCTGAAAATGTGTTGGGCTAAAATTCTATAAAGAGATTGGAACTGACCCGTCTTAGCTTAATAAATAGATGTTCGTTGGGATATATCCAAAATAATGTTTCGTTTACAGTTCCAAGTAGGCATTCAACCTGAAATTCAAAGGAAAACTTTGTTTTTTTACTATAAATGGTGAGTCGAAAATACTTAAAACGCAAAACTGGGGAAGATTGTATCACAATTTGATATTTTGTTTTATCAGTACCATTTAAAATTATTTTTGGTTTTTGGTTTGGTTAAGAATGATGGTGCATCTTTTAGTGGGCATTCCGATTTCATTTTTATAACTTCTTTTAAGAGACTAAAGTCAAATCCTTGATTTTCCGTGGTCTCGAACCACACAGCATATTATTCGACTATGTATATTTTGTATCGAAAATTGTTTAATGACTGAATGCCATGGCTAACTCGATGTTCTTTTTTTTGAGAGCCCTCACCATTACTGATTAGTCTCACTCCACTGATTTGTCGTACAAGGTACCAGAGAGTTAGTTATTTGTCTCACTGAGCCATTCACCACTTACAACTGATTTTCATATTAGGGAATTTTTATTTGAATTATTTATTACCCATATTGGAATAAACCAGCGAGAATTCACTTCACCACGTTTTGGAAGTTGACTTAGACAAAATTCATTTGTATTTGTATCGAAATCTATAAAAACGATTGGATGACTTCCTTGATACAGCCACGTCGAGAGAAATTTCGAATATGGAAATGCCTCATGCTGAAAATCGAATAAAAATTCATTTTTGCGAAATAAAGCTATTTTTATAATTAATTATTTCTAATGCTAACCGGAACAGTTTTATCCAAAATTCGTAAAAAATTTGTTGTATTTGCAGATTTCCATTGATTTTCTTGAAGATATATGCGAAAAACATTACGCATTTTAAATTTTCCAATAACATCGTTCAACATATTTACGATGATTGCTCCTTTCTTATAAATTAACAATGGAATTATACCAAATGACCAATTTCCATTAATTAATGACATTGTGGAAGAATCGCCAGCAACGTCGAATCTAATAAGGAAAATTAATTGTGAATAAGGGAATTCGATTAAATAAAATATAAAATAATATAATTGTTGGAAAATAATTTAAATCCAAAATTCTTTATCATTTAATAATCATTTCTTTTTATTCAATTCTCGAATGTTTTATCGCTTATCAGTTTATTTCGAGAATTTCACATTAAAAACAATCAAAAATAAATAAATAATAAATAAAGTAAATTTATAAATAATTGAAATAATAAATAATTTAAAAAAATAATTTCAAAAAATTAATAAATAATTAGATAATTTAACATAAATAATTTTATTACATAATTTTTATCTGAACATCTTCCCGCACTAATAAGCACAATCTTTAGGGTTCAATCTTTAGGGTCTGAAGACTACTAGGATGGTCTTTTTTTTTAGGGAATGGTAGAAGTGCGAGTAGACTTGTTAACAACCACTTAAATATCATTTATATAGTGATAAATATAGTAATAAAGGATGGTAATATAATAAAATATGTCTCTTTAACCATGAATGATCCAAATACACCTATTTATCCTCAAATATGAATCGAAATACTAAGAATGACTGTCGAATTTTTTTCTGGAATTTTTAAATAAAAATCGAAAATGTGTTAAAATATTACACTGGTATTGTTAGCGTAGAAATGAAAGATGTGATAGCTTCGGAAAGCCAAATATCACTCCACCATTCCTGAAAGTAATTTCAGCTGAAAGTCGAATACTTTCAATGTGATAGTTACTCACCACTGTGACGAGATTGCCAAACCTAAAAATAAAATTGATGTTCAAAAAAAAAATCTAAGTAATTAGATAAAGTAAAAATTTTTTAATCAGTGGTACTCATTAGAATGGGAAGAAATCCAGACGATTAATCTTCATTTATAGATTTAAATAATTTTAAAAATGATAAAATGATAACTGACCACTGATGAACCATCTCATGAAATAATGTCGCAATGAACTGAGTCCAATTTGAATCGGTCGAATCAGTTCCATTCGTAGGCCATAGCTAATATAAAAATTTTGAAATATTTATTTATATATTTGATTATATTTTACTTATATTTAATATTTAATTATAAATCAAAATTTTAGTTTTTATTCATTCGCTTATAAAAAATGGTACTTCGCTTTTGAAATGGTACCATTAGAATGGTATGTTCATTAAATCATGGTTTTTAACAGTATCTATTTCAGCTATGATTATTGCTTTCCTCTTAGAGTATGAAAACCTTCTTGAGGCATCAAATAAGGCTATTTTAATCGAATTCTTATATGAAAATTGCGTCATGCATTTGCAAAGGTTACTGGTAAAGGTTACTTTTAAGTCTAAATCAAGTGGTGGCTATCGATAAGAATGATATTTTTTAAGAGCCTATTACTGGTTAGACTGGCTTGCTGGCTTGTCGCACTGGATAAATATGCCAGGGAGTCCCTTAGCAATAGAAATACAGGTGAGCAGCCAGCTAAACCAATAACCCACTGAGCTATTCCGCTTAACATTAAATTACATACCGAATCTCTGATACTAATAAGACCGAAATTTTCCATGCCATTAATATCGATGGATATAAAGAGAAGATGTAAACGAGATCCCGTATCCACCAATAGGTAATCGAGCATGGATTTTTAAAAAAAAATTATAAAAATATATATATATAAATAAATATTTAAATGGAATCATTGGCTTTAAATTCATCAGCTAGAAATGATTTTTTCATATAACAATATAAAAATTTAATTTTAAATATATATGCCAAATGCAATCTTAAATTTTTCTCCTTTCTTTCAGCACCTATTAATGCTGGTTTGCTAAGGTGATTGCCTAAGGCGACTTCTAAGATGAGTCATTTTCACCTCAGATTCCTTCAGGGCAGAAGAACGAGTCAATCTCCAACTTTATTCGGATTTTATTTCAAGATAGATTTGCGTCTATTAGACGTCTAAAGTATCCACGCGGTTACAAAAAGAAATGACTCAATTGTTTAATAATTAATCTATCAATTTTAATTCCACCTAAAAGAACTGTGGTACCCGATGGGTTGAGGAACCTTTAATTTTTTTCATTTTCAATAAACGCTTGTAATTACTAGCAGTTTTTAAAAATTTGCTATTCAAGAGATTTGTTCTGAACATAAAATATTTCAAATATTCCATTGGCTAAGAAAAAAATAAATCTTCGCGACGTCGGAAAAAAGTTGAAATTTTCTTCACGCAAGCGAAGAGGATTTCCTAATGAATTTTAAACAATACAACAAACCTTTTCAAATCCTTTAAGCACCAAAATCCTATTCATCTATGGTTTCTAATCAAAGAATTTATGGTTTAAATTTGACGATGGCGAGACTTAGTCGATAAATTCGCCACTAAAAGTACCACTTAGGTCGAGGTTACGAGCAATAGGTTCGATTCCTGTCTTTTGATTGAATGTAATCATTAAATCGAAAAATGAAATTCGAGTATCGTTGGAGCATTGTTAATCTCTACTTCCATCTCTAATTATTTTCAACATGGAAGTTTTACCCTATTAATTGCCAACAAAGCAAACGAGCGGTGGATGAAGCTGAACTCCGTTGCATACATCACTTAATGTTCTCGATTACGGTAATCATTTGAAATAATCCATCCATTCCAATCACTTACCGATATAATTTTTTTTAAGAGTCCTCATTACTGATTAAACTCGCTCCGCTGGCTTATCGCACTGGACAAATATGCCAGGGAGTCCCTTGGCGATAGAAATACAGGTGAGTCGCCAGTCGAGCATCATCCTGATTTTTGGACAGGTTTACTTCCGTGGGGGATAGAACCTCAGTACTGGCTTTCCCAATTGAGCAACAACCCACTAAGCCATTCTAACATTTACCGATGCCACAAATATCTAGGAATAGCCAAGTTACTTATTTAGCCTATCTGAATCTGCTACTTTTCAAAAACTAGTGTTATTACTTATCTGAAAACTATAAATTAAATCGATAATTTTTAAAGCGAAATTTTGCCAATTTTCCAATACGGAATATCGCCAAATGCAAATCTCCGATTTAGTTATATTTGTCGGCAAACACACGGATCTAAAATTAATCTAAAAGTAAATCAATAATACTAATAATTTTTTTTAGGAGTCCTCACCATTACTGGTTAAACTCGCTCCACTGGCTTGTCGCACTGGACAAATATGCTAGAGAGTCCCTTGGCGATAGAAATACAGCTGAATCGCCAGCATCACTCGGATTTTTGAACAGGTTTACTCCTGCTGGGAATAGAACCTCAGTATTGGCTTTCCCAATTGAGCAACAAACCACTGAACCATCCTATCCTCCTAGTAAGTTAAGGCTGGCAAATTAAAGAGAATTCATCGCTATGATCCAATATAAATCTGCTGATCCACTTGTAAATCTGTTCAAATTTTTTAGAGAAAAGCGCAGTTATTCTCTTCCAATTGATCTGAAAAATCCAAGGCAATAATTAGAAATAATCAAATGATTTAAATCATACGAGAATTGGCCGACACTAATCGCAAATAAATAAGTCGGAATTGGTTGAGTCCTTTCGAATTTCCATATCGTTAAACGTTCATTCCAGCGTTTTTTAACGCCATTTGTATTTGATAAGGCAACATAACTGTAAAAAAATTTTTTTGTCTTTAAAATACAATATAATTTAGGTGAATATAATAATTCCACGATATTTTTTTCCTTGATTATTTCTGAGAGAAAATATTCAATCACCAAAAGTAGCTCTCTGGCTTAAACTATAAATCAGTGGGACTATCCAAACTGCAAATTCTATATGAAATGTATAAATTCACAAGAAATAATGATTTATGGGGTAATTTCTTAGTAAGGCTGCCTAATTTATTGATGAAGTTAAAAAGTCAGAATAAGCTAAGAAATGAAATGGTGAAATAAAATTTAAATATTTACGGAAAATGTTGCTGAAAATATTCCTTCAAAGGCGAATTTTTCGAAAAATGTAGAAAATATCACAAAAGTTAATCGAACTAGTAAAACAGCACCTATCCGATGCAAAATCGGCTTCAAGCCAAAGTTCCAAAGAGAAGGCACTTCGCCAGTACGGTTCATCGAAGCATGGAAAAAGTCTTCGAGCATATATCGGTTCAAATAAAGTCGTTAGCCAAACGCCACATTCCTGTTTCTATTCTTTCATACAACAACAACTACAAAAATTGAACTATAATTTTCCTAAAATAATCAATTTTACTTTCCATTCAATCTCGATAGCAAATCAACATTCTGAAATTCTAATATAATGCTAATTTTAAAAAAATTGGATATTCTGTTGATTATTTCGTTATGATAATGCTGATAATACTGATAAAGCATGAAGATAAGGAGAAATTATGGGATTACACTCGAACTTCTGGCAATCTCACAAGATTTCTTAGCATTAATAAATTCATTTTTTATACTTTTCTTTTATTCATTGCTATTTGTTATAAATTGTCGAATAATAAATTTGTAATAGGAAAAAAAACTTGGAAAATAATTTGACCATTTCTTAAAACATATTCAAATATATTAACTCTTAAAAATTAGCATTGAAATTAGACTATTTTGCAAACAATGCTAAATTTCATTAGAGTAATTGAGGAATAGGAAATTTTAAGACGATAAAACAAGGCAAACTTTATTCCGATCTATTCGACCTATTAAAAAAAGCACTGATTATTTTTTAGAAAACAGGAAAGCAACAATTCACCTCATCGTTAAATCTAATAAATCCTCCTTTATTACTGGTATATGTTGTGTTAAACCACAAATTCAAATAATAAACGCTTCCTTTCATTAGTGATATTGGTGATAAATAAGTGATAGTTTGATGCTTCCAATTGATAAGAGGATTAACCAAATGAAATTTTAAGCTATTTAATCGATCCTCGATTGTTGCATGCTAAAAATTTATTAAAATTATAAATATTACAAAATTCTTGTAAATTTGTGTTTGATTTGATTTGCTCAATTTTTTACCTTATTGAAAACTGAATTTTCATTAAGTTAAATGTTCATTAGGTAATTTATTAAATACTAAATATTTAAATATTATAATTTATAAATTGTTGAATAGACGAAAATTACAAATTACGTGAATTTTTATAAATAGAGAATTCGAATGAAGAGTGATCGCTGTCGCTTTATCGTCAATGCATAATACTTCGATCGTCGTCTAAAATTAAGGCAATACTTATTATTTTTTAGATGATTTTAGCGAAAAATTGAAAAATTGGGCTTGAAACAGGTCTGCTAGGAGTCATAAACTATTCAAAGACAGTATCGCCTATAAATGAGAAAGGAAAGTAGAAGTGGCTTGTTACTCGATTCGAAACGCCGATATTAAGCTCGTATTTTACGGCCAAAAATCGTGGCTATACTGGCGACTTACCCGTATTTCTATCGCCAGGGAACTCGCTGGCAATTTGTCGAGTGCGACAAGCCAGAGGAACGAGTTCAACCAGTAATGGTGAAAAAGAAAAAAATTCGAAAAAGTTTACCGTTCCATAAATTATAGGATTAGTGGACGAAAGTGTTAGATTTAAATCATATTTTACAGGATTTAATTGTTTTGGAAGACGATATTGATAATCATACGAATCCATAGCATTGATAAGCAGTGATGCAATGTTATTTATTAATGCGATACAAAGTAAAAAACTCATCGCTTAAATTTATCAATTTATTTGTGCGATTCTTCTCATAAAGCGATGGTACTTAACTTGCAATGGGGTTTATGATACGGAGTTTCTTGAAATTTAAATCGATATGATTTGATTTATATATAATTTTATACAATTTTTTTTATTCGAATAAATAATATTAAAAAAATGATTCGGTAAATCTATCAATTTTTTATCAATTAATGCGTTTTTTTAACAATTTTTATGTAACTAAAAAAATTTCTAAATTCAATAAATTCAACTTTTTGATGCAAAAAAATCGATCTTTTAGAATTTCAACTAATCAATCAGCGAATTTCTTATCAAAAGATTCAACTGATACGACTTGCGGAAAAAATCTTATAGAACTGTATTTCACTTTTGATGCGATGACTTTTCAATGAACAATAATCCAAATCCGTATCCTCCGAATTCAGCATAAAAAATGTGGAAAATTTAATATAATTAATTTTGGAATTATGAAAAATGAAATATTTATTTCTTATAAATATTCCTTTCATAAATCACTCCTATTGCATTTCGAAGAACTAAAAATTTATTTTGAATAAATTATTTTAAAAAATTTCAAAAAACAAAAAATCATTTAAAAAAATAAAACTTTAAGAAATTTTAAGAAAGATTCACAACTTTTCTCAGTACTCAGAAAACTCTCAACTAATTCACCACTTTAAATATTTTTAACTAAAAAATTTTATATATATTGATTCATTTGCAATATTCACTCAGTCATTAGCATTGGCAGTTGTTACTTCATTTCAGCCATCGTTCTCTATAATTTTTTTGTTTTTTGATTTTATTTTTAGATTAGGGATTAATTGAATTATGCAAATGCAAAATTTATACAGCGCTTAGCCATAATACTCTTAAAATTTATAATGTAAGAAAGTGAATCATAGAAGAAAAAAATTTTTCCTGCTTACTTTTGCATTTGTACCTTCACAAATATCACCAATATCTAGCAATACATTTCAATATATCGCGTTTAGTCCTGTTCAAGGAAATGGATAAGGAAAGAAAATTGATTATTCTAAATGAAAAAGATCAAAGGAAAAGGAAAAATAAAATAAAAAACGAATATAATAACGGAAATAACAACAAAACGCATTAATATAGCTAATCGTTATCAATTAAACAAATTTTAAAATTTTTTACAATCACGTTCCGCAACTAAAGATTTTTTTTTGGGGGAAAATTAAGTTAGAGAAAAAATAATGAAATAAATTTAATCAAATCGTCGATTTCTATTTCTATGGTATCCGCTCATTTGTTTTCTATATTCTTCGTACATATCTGGTTTCGATCCAACTCCTCTGTACTGATCAACATGATCACGTACTTCGCCTCCACTGATAGGTTCTTTGATACCCTTTAATTCAATTTGATTATATCGCTTAAAAAGTACCAAGAAACATTTAAATATATTTTTGTATAATAGTAAACAGTATGAAAGAAAAAAAACTAGGACGATAGCATAAATAGATAATTTTTTGTTAGATATTAAAAGTTACTTTAAAAAAAAAATAAAAAACTTTGTAATAGCAAATAATTTAAAATTAACTGGCAAACTAAAGCATAACAAAAAAAATTATAAAACATCAAAATGGGAGTGTGGAGAAAATGAATTATTTTCAGAACCTGATGTTCAGATCCAAGTCCTCCACCTTGCCAACCCATTTTTGCAAGTAATTGGGCGCCCTTGTTAGCAGCATTCAACCTTGGAGGTGGTCCACTGGGAAGTAAACTGAAAGAAGAATTCTGAGATTGTATACAAGAAATCTTTTATTTGCAACTAGTTAACAAAAAATATTTGGCAATCCTTTTTAATGTTTAAAATAGATTTTAAAAAAACCAGAATACTGCTTATATATTATGCTCTATTTGCTCTATATTTAAATAAATGATTTACAATTTGGGAGTAGGACTACGACTATCTCTTCTTGATGAACCACCAAAAGCAGGACGAGATTCTGGAGAAGCACTGCGAGAGCTTGAACGACGTCGACGTCGAGGCGATGGTGATTTAGAACGACGAGATCGACGACGGCCCCTCAAAATATACAAATAATTCAAAATGAAGACATTTTCCAATCTAAACCAATCATTTTCACAGAAGTTTACCGTGATGATGAACTGGAGCTGGAGCCAGAATTGCTGATAGAATGACTCCTCTTACGACGCCTTCTTCTACGTGATCGGCTTGATGAACTACTACTACTTGATTTACTTCGTGATGAAGTCGAACTACGCCTAGAAAAACCAGTCAACAATTATGGATTAATGATAATACAGATCAAATAGTAAAATCATTTAAAAAAACGAGAACCTGGAAGTCGAGCGCCTTATCTTTTCGTCATTTTTTTCTTCATCATTATCTTCAATGTAAATATTTTCTATAGCATCTTCAATAGTTTTCCCTTCAAGTTTTAGACTTTCTTCTAATCTTTTCTTTATATCGTTTTTTTTCATGTAATATTCAAATAAACCGAGACGTTCCCAACCATCACTAAAAAAAATTCGCATATTCGCAAAAATTCGTAAAAATTTCAACTTTTCAAAAAGAAATTAAATAGTATGCACAATAAACTATAAAAAAAGAGAGAAATTGATTCAACAATTTTTAGTTTTATGAAAATTGTTGAATCAATTTCTACAGTTTTATGAAATTTGAAGGTCTATAGTTTTATGAAATTTAATGATAATAATTAATTTGAAGGTCTACAGTTTTATGAAATTTAATGAAAATAACTAATTACTAGGAGAATAAGAAAAAGAAAAATAATGATGAAATTTTTAATAAATTTTGTAGGTAAATATCATTAATTTTTTCATTTGGAGATAATTTTTCAAACCAAAATCAAGAAGTTTTAAGTTTTAGTTTTAAGTTTTAAGTTTTTAAATTTCTAGTTTGAATTATAACTAAATTTAAAAGTTCAATAATACAACAATAAAATCATACGCATCACGAGGATTTTCAAAAGATGGTGGAGCATAAAATGCTTCAATAGCACGCAACAAACGTTCTGACGGTGGAATAGGTGGAGGTAGTCGCAATTTCGAAACTATGACAGGTTTATACTGAAAAAAAATTTATGCTAAAATGGTCAAATATGGTTAAAAGTAAAGGTATTAATTATATCAAATTAATTCAAAAAATGCTAACAGTAACCAAAAAAACAAAGCGAAAAAAACTTATCTCCACTCATTAATACGAAACTCACCAGAACATCACCCATTTCGATCAATGGCATCATCATACCAGCTGGCAAATTATAATATGGACAACTAGGAATAAGCGCTGATTCATCAAATATCTTTAAATAATTTTTTAATGATTGAATTTAAATTTTATTTAAACAAAGATGAAGCCCAAATCATGTGATTAATCGCAGTCCTGAATTCGAAATAAGATGAATATATACGTACAGGTGGTGGACCACAAGGAGGACGCATCATAGTCGGTCCGCCTGGGAATGGCGGCCTAAGATTAAACATTGCATCTTTAGGACCTGGTTCATTTCTGTTCTCATTTGGAAATTCTCTTTCATTATATAGGGCAAAAGGCGGTTCATCACATTCATCTGGCCGAGCGTGGTAGATATCTAAATATTGAAAATAAAAGAGAAAAGAGTTTTTGCTGTATTTTGCTGTATTATGTTACGATTAATTATCCCACATTACGAGTGGTCATGCCTTGGAAAACCTTTTCATTTCAAAGTAATGATTCATTATATCCATATTTAATGATTAATTTCTATCATTTGAAATCGATTTGACGTTGGGAGGCATTTTTATCCCCACAAGTTTACACGATCCCTGGTGCCTAGCGCAGTAGTCGGTGAAGGTAGTCATACCAGAAATGGTTCGCATTATCAAGAAAAAGTGTTCAATTAAACATATAAAGATGGTGCGTGATTCATCTGAATGAATTGTTAAATCACAGTAAATTATTAAAATGAAAATTCAAGATTTCATGCATTTCTCACCTCTAGGTGAAGGACATTTTGAAGAACCAGAAGGTGGAGCAGCAAAAAAGCGTCCATAATCACTTTCTGGTGGGAGTTCTGGTGGCGGCCCTGCCACTTTTTGATCAAAACGTGAACGCCTTTCACGACGATTCATAGGTGGTTTAAGTATAACTTCCGAGCAAGAAGATGCACCAACTAAAATAAAAGAATAATGGAATTGGAAATTTGAGAGAAATCTATAAAACAGAAATGTGAAAAAAAATTTCAAAAGATTTAAGCAATCGAACATTAAAATCACTAAGGAAAAAAAGATTACAAAAATTTAAACAAAAAAAAGGAAATAAATGGGAAAGAAACCTTGTTTATTCATTTGTTCGTCTATTTGCTGCTGAAGTAAAGCAATTTGATTACGACAATGCATAGAGAATTCAAGATGTTGCTGTTCATACCCGCGATACGCAGCCAACAATTGTGCATGAATTTCCGCCGATTTTTTTGAATATTCTGCTTGTTGAGCATTTTTCCAATTTTGGTATAATAAAAGAGGATTTCGAAGTTGCTAAATAACAAAGCATTAAATCTTGACACAAGGAAAATAGCATTTAATCTTGCTACAGGAATGTAAATATATGGAAAAATAAAAAGTGAAAGCAAAGTGAAAAATGAAAAGTGAAAGTGAAACCTTGTAGCAACCATCGTCAAAATATTTATGCCCTTCCCAAACTCCGATCAATTTTTCAAGTTTTTCATTAAGTGCAGCATCTTTTACTCCTTGTGCTGTAAATGCATACAACTGCGGAACATAGCGTGAAAGCATTTGCCGAATCGCATCTAATTTTTTTCTTTGACTAAAAAAAGTTTTATTTGTAGATTTAAAAAGAAAATATTGAAAATGTTGAAAAATTTTTAAGCAAAAATAATTTTTCGATTTGAAAATATAAAGCCTATTAAATAATTTTAAAAAAAATTTAATTTAAAGAATTGATATATTGGAAAAATACCAGTTTATTGATAAAAATTGCAAATATATAAAATATAAAATAAGAAAAGCAAAGAAACTATTCCATACCAATGATGCGCCCAGTCATTGATAAGATATAAGATATGAAGCTTGAATTGTTCAGTCGCCCGAGTTTCCTTAACACGATAAAGTAAGTACATCAAAATAGCTTCTCGAAGTCGATCTGTTGTACAGTGCTCAAATATCCACTTTTTACTATTCTGAAAATAAATAATGAGCAAAAAATATACTTTTTCACAAAATGTGAATAAAATAGGCTGAATGATAATTCTTTAAAACAAAATCTTCGTCATCTGACGTTCACAATTTCTGATCTGGCTGATTATACTAGAATGATTCTAATTACAGTGAATCGCCAGGAATGTTTGGGATGAAAAGAAGAAGGTTCATAAAAACTATTTTTATTCTCATCAAGAATTATGAAACAAACCTATGATGAAGCAGTATTTCCACAGTAGTTTTTCTACCTAATAGAAATTTTAATTAGAAAGATTTAATCTTTTAACCTTTACTAGAACCTTAATTTCGAATTTTAAATAACAAACATACCGAAATGACATCTTTTGAACAATGACCACTTAATTGATCCAATAATTTTGAAAGTGGTTCAACGTTGAGCGAAACCTGCTCACATACTGATAGAATTTTCTTCGTCTCAGATTCCTCAATTGCTGCAGCCAACTGCGCCTAAAATTAGAAACGATTATTTAATTTTTTCCTATAATTTTCTTTAGGAAAAATCCCAAAATAGCTTTCCTTTTGGTAACTAGGACAGATCATTAGATTATATATTTTGCTATTTCTAATTCATTCGAAAATCTCATTTATGAACACACTTCACGTCTAACTTCGATTGACTCAAATTGAGCACGAAGATTTGCTTCACTGTCGGCAATCTGCTGGTTTAAAGTATTAATCTGAGCTAAAACTGCAGATGCATCAAATTGGTGCACAGATGATGCAGAAGGCTGGATCGCTTGCGAAGGAGGCACAGTGCCTTGATTTACTAAAATTTGCTTTCTTAAAATATGATTTTAAATGAAAATAACATACAGAATTGCAGGTTTTTTTGATAGTATGTTCAAAAAATTATTCTCCCTCTTTATAGGCAAATGAGTAAGAGCCTCCTGAATGTCTCAGGAGTTAATAAAGACATAGCAACTTTGGGAGTCTTTTAACTACTGAACCAAAAATAATGCGCACTGTTAGAAGAAAAAATCTCAAGAATCAAATTTTTTAATCAAATAATGAAGGTCCCTCCTTGAAGACATTAAAGTTAATAAAGAATAAAACAATTTAAAAAAATTTAATATCAATTGAAGAACGAATTTACATTGTTGTACTTCCTGCATCACTCGAAAGCGATAATAATCACTAAATTCGCCACCGAATAGAAAAGCAAATCTTGGATTGCCGTATTGTTTTTTGCGAGTTCTTTCTTCAAATTCCGAACCATTTTTTGCAACAAATTCAGCCAAACGATCGATTATATTCCGCGTATCATCATCTTTAAAAAAAAATCTATCGGAAATTCCAAAGCTTCAAAGAATTATTAATGAGAAATGAGTATCGAAAGTTGAACGATATAATAAACTTAATTCAAATACCTTTAAATATCGGTAATAACTGATAAGAAGTTTCCTTTATTGGTCACCTACATTTTTCTCTCAATTTATTCATTCCATTATTTCATAAAAAAAATTCAGTTCGTCAAATTTCGTAAATTAATATATTATAAGAAGTACAAATATTGTCAACAGTTATTAAAAATAAATAAAACAAACGAACCAGGTGGTACTTGTGGAGGATTATTATTGATATTATTGAAATTTGAACCAACATTGGAACCTTGAGGTGGAGCTAAAGTTCTCTCCATTTTGATTTATCAGTTGATCAACTAAGATAACTGATAACAAAAGTTAAGATGAATTAGCAACAAAATCTTCTATCAATTTTGTTAGTAAATTTGTCTGAAATATAAATTTATAATTAAATTTAAGAATAATAAAATACACGAAAACAACGATGTAAATTATATTCGACTGGAATAGGAACGAGAAAAAAACAATATTAAACGTGAAAGTTGAAATAAATCACTGAAAATCTGACGTAACAAAAACATGTAATTACACGCAAAAACACGTAATTGCACGTGAAAAAAATTTGATTGAAGAAAGTAGACTTTTGCAAAAAAAACCGACCCATGACGATTTTGCAATTTTTTTACCATTTTTCTAAAAAAAATATTTATAAAATTTAAAATTTGATGATTAAACAAAATTCAAAAAAAACTATATTGAAAATAATAGGTAAAATAAATACAATTCCCGCCAAAAGCCCTCCCCCCACCAAAATTTCCGGAAAACCATCAACAATAAGCAATCTTTCTCTCGCCAAAAGCACCGGAAGGCCGTCAGGAATCTTTTATCTGCAGAAGATTTTCCTAAGACAGGGATAACTAAACATCACGCGGCCGAGGAATAGAACTCTGCATCAAACGTCCGCAACTCGTCTTCATCACCACTCAGCCACATAGCAAACGAAGCACGAACTGCGATAGACGTATGTATAGCGGGCAGGGCGGGTTTTTTAACGAAAAGCGAGCATCTTTAATAAAAGTTAATGCTTTGGCAAAGATCAAATGTTGACAATGAAGAAAATTTAGCTGTAAAATCTGAATTACTTGGTTTTTTAAAAGAAATTTTGCCTTTTCTATTCATACTTTTTTCAGTCGATTAATCTATAATAAAATTTATTGGTAAAATAAAAGAATTTTGAAAACATCAAAATATGGAATAAATTAAAAGTAAATCTGATAAAAACGTTAATTTAATAACTTTTTGGGCCATCCTCGTCCATGGCCGCGGCCGCATTTTTTCTTTTGGATTCAGCCGAGGTTCATTTTTTTTTCATCAAACAAATGCACTTCTGTAGGTAATTTGCAGCGTATATTTGATTTTTTACTTTTAAATAGATTTAGATAGATGGGCGATGAATTTTGTGATTTTGTGATTTTTGATTAATTAATCGATAAATCAACTGAATTTTGAAAAAAATGGAAAATCTTTGATAAAAATCGTCGAGATTTATATTTAAAAAATATTTTTATATTTATAAAAATATTTATATTTAAAAAATATAAATTGATTTATATTTAAAAAATATTTTAATTATTATAATATTTATGTCTCATATTATAAATAAATATAATAATTTTAATTTCATATAATAAATAAATATAATAATTTTACATAATACATAATAATAAATAATAAATTTGTAATAAATAATAATGTTTAAAAAATAATACAATATTTTTGATTCAATAATTTTAAATCATTCAATAAATTTTATTATAAAAATTCCATTTTCTATTTTTTCTTTTGGTTCAAATTTTGTTTCGTTTATTAATTTTCGTTATTTATATTTATCTAATTTTTTTTTTCTTTAAGAGCCATTAATGGCTGTCTTAAACTCGCTCGGCTGATTTGTCGCACTAGGAAAATGTGCTAGGAAGTTCCTCGGTGACAGAATTAGAGTTGAATCGCCAGTATTGTCCGATTTTTGGTTTTCTGAGTTTTATTCTTGTGAGAAGTGGAATATCAGCGTCCGCGCTCCGAACTGAGCGACAATCCTCCAAACCATTCTACTCTTTTTTCTTGTTTTTTTCTTTCACAGCCAAGTAAAGAGTAAAGAGTGATGCATCGGCGGACTCGAATTCAAGCCTCGAATCTCACTGTCATCGATGTTTCTAAATATAATTTATATACATTTCACTTTAAAGGAAAACTGAAGAGTGGGAGAGATGGATAAGCGAGAAGTATCACCAATTCGTGCTGGAAAACGATCAGATATGACGTTGAATCCATCGTACAAAGACGATGATTTTGCAAGCCTTGCAGCACACGTAAATGATAAATTTTATCATTTTTTCTTTAATTACTTTAGAAACAAAAAAAAATAACGTATGTTGCTAGAATATTTAATTTATCTAGCGGTGGTAAAACAATTTCTTAGTGGATGATTTGGAATGAACTGTTGATTTTCCCCAATCATCAAATTTTTCGGTTAATAACTGATATATTGCATTAACAAATTTCATGAGACTGTGATCATACGCTATTTTGTTTTGTTTAAAAAAATTGAAATTTTTTCACTTGCAAGTTTTGTCAAGTTTTTTGCTAAGTTTGTTGAGTTTAAGTAAAGTTTTGTTTTGTTAATTTTGTCTATGGGCTTTTTTTGGCTTCATTGCGTTATCGTTTAGGAGGGAGATGGTCGCTTGTTCAAGATGGAAATCGATTACACTTCGCAAGTTGATGAAGCACTGCTTAAAGCCGATGCGATTGCAAGAGTATTCATTTTTTTTATTATTTTCCCTATTAAATTTACTCTATTATGAATTTATTTATTTATATATGTTTGTTTAATATATCATTCACTGTTCATTATTTATATACTTCAATGGTTATTTTAATGTTTTTAAATTCTTTTTTAATTTTTTTTCCAATGTTTTGGTTGACTTTTTAGACTGGTGATGTAGTTGGTGCAGTTGATTCCTTATCAGCGTTGGAGAAACTCACTCGTCTTGGAGTTGATATGCGATCGAATACAAGAATTGTTGAATATATGGTGAAACTGTGTTTTGAAGGTGCGAATTGGACCTTTCTTAATGACACTATAACGGTTTTGTCAAAAAAGCGTTCAATTATTAAAATGGCTATTGCAAAAATGGTAGATATCTTTTCTATTTAGAATATTCTTTAGCTCACATTTCCTATTTTCAGTTTTATTTAATAGAAAATATAAAAAATATAAGAAAATATGGAAAACATTTGGTTTTAAATTTCTTTATATAGTGATTAAAATAAAATAAATTTTAATTAACTGCCACTGCCACTGCCACTTTCAGAAAAGTTTTTCATTGTAGGAGGTTTTTTATATATTAATTAAAGTATTGTACTGTCATTCTTTCCCCGTATTATTACTTTTATTTATTTCCTTATTAATTTTTAATTTTATTGTTGAAAATTTTAATATTTTCAAATATCTTTGGGCAAATTTCTATCAATTTATTATATGACAATTTTTTTACCTTTGGCTTTATTTCGAATTATGTTTTCTCTGAATTTATAGTTTATATTTATATTTTATAGTTTTATATTTATACTTATATCTATATTAGTTTTATACTTCATATAATAGTTCATATTTATCTTTTAATTTTTATATTTGATTTTATTTTATATTGGACTTTAATTTTTTATTGCTTATGGTTCACTTCCTTTTTTTTAACGTTTCAACATTTCTTTAGGTGCGTGATTGTTGTGAAATGATTGATAAAATGCCTAATGAAGAAGTGAAAATGAAATTAATCGAAACATTGCGAACAATCACTGGCGGAAAAGTATGTTTCTTTTGTAAAAGCTCTTTCTTTTTTATAAATTATTTTATCAATGAATCCATTTTATTTTCCAATAGAGATTTATGGCGAACAAAAGAGATAATGGTGAGCAGGGCAATTTTTTTTTAAAAATTAGCGATTAATAAGTTAGTTAGTTATTTATTTATCAAATATTTATTTATTAAATATTTATTTAACTTTCTTAGAGCTATAATTTAAATTTTTTTGCGAAATTTTCAGTTTTCAATAAAATTCATATAATTCTGGATAAAATTTATTTAAAGATATATGTCGAAGTAGAACGAGCGCGTCTTACATATCGCTTGGTTAAAAAACTGGAATCTGAAGGTAAAATTGATGAAGCAGCTACTATGCTTTTAGAATTGGAAATTGAAACATATGGGTCAATGGAAATGCAGGAGAAAGTATGAGATTTGAATTCTCGTTAAGCAGCTCGAATATGTTAATTATCAAAAAATCTAATTATAAATTGTTTCTGTTTCGTCTATTCATTTATATGAATTATTTTAAGATTGAATTATTGCTGGAACAGATGCGATTGTGTTTGATGCGAAAAGATTTTATTCGTGCGTCGATAATAACCAAAAAAATCTCAAAAAAATTTTTCCAAGATAAGAGTGATGCGGTAATATCGTTTTTCATATTTTCACAGAAAATTAATCTTAAAAGTGAAAAATAATTTTTTTGAAAAATAATGGTTTTTGTTTTGATTTTTTTTATATTTGTGAGAATCATAATTATTTAATATAATAAAATACTGCCGGGTGATGCTGGCAACTCACCTGTATTTCTGTCGCCAAGGGACTCCCTGGCATATTGCCCAATGCGATAAGCCAGTGGGACGAGTTTAACCAGTAATGGTAAAAACTCTTTAAGCAAAAAATATAAAAATATAAAATAAAAATAAAATAATAAAATAACTTGTTCGTAATTCAGGTGCAAAGTTTGAAATTGAAATATTATGATCTAATGGTAGAATTAGCTTTGAATGATAAAGCTTATTTGGATTTATGTAGATATTATCTCGAAGTTTATGATACTCCCTCAATACAAGCCGATATTGAGAAGACAAAGCATGTGAGTTGAAATTTTTCAAATTTTTATTTCTTTTGATTCTTATGGCTTTTTTTGCCAATTTTAGATAATTTTTCTTATTTTGCATATATTAAAAATTATTTTAATATATTGTATGTTACAGGTGATAAAATGTATAGTATTATACGTTCTGTTAGCCCCTTACACTAATGAGCAATGGGATTTGATGCATCGAATTCACTTGATGCGTAAACTTGAGATTGTTCCAGAATATAATTCGCTTTTAGAACTATTCATAAATCAAGAAATTATTGCGTGGAAGGTATTATCAGTATTAAAGCGTAATATTTAATAGATGAATAGATTTTGTAGAAAGTAGAAAGTAGAAAGTATTTTTAGCAAGTGATTTTGCGTCAATTCCAAGTTCTTCTTCGTAAAGGTACCGCGCAGAATCATGCGACAGGAATTTTTGCTGATAATGAAGTCGGCGAAAAACATTGGCTTGACTTTCAGACTCGAGTTGGAGAACACGTAATTTTTTTTTTCAAATCTATTATTCGGAAAAAATTATTGAAAATCATATTAAATTTTTCTTAAAATGTAAATAAAATCTATTTTCGTTTTTTCTGAATTTATATAATCGGCGAATATTAATATTTTTTGATTCTATATTGCTTCTAGAATATGCGTATGATTGGCAAATATTATACTCAGATCACGTTTGATCGTTTGGCGCAACTCATTGATTATCCACCTGATGTGAATTGGCTTATTTTTATATTTCTTTTCGTTCATCTTTCAATATTCATTGTTTATTTCAGAGTAAACAAAAAATTACATTTACATCTCATTTTCTTCAAATTCCAATTTTTAATTATTGTCAGCAAGGAATTATATAAATATAGCAATTTTTATCACCAATAAAAATCGCATATCTTTATACATTGCTTTTCAATTTTAATCCTTTTTATTTTAATCTTTTCATTTAATGCATTTTAAATTTTGATTAGGGCTAAGCTTCACTAGCTAAAAAAGAAACCCTCAACAGAAAAAGGTTCAGAAATTTGATTCGTATTATTTGGACGCTATTATGGATAATTTTATTTTTAGTATATATATTTTTTAGTATTATTTAGTACATGTGTTTTATGCATTTTTTACTTAATTTTTGTATTGATATTGATCATAGCCTCAATTTTTCTAGATCATGGAAGACTTCTTATGTAATTTGATTGTTAACGGTACACTTCCGGATGCGAAAATTCATCGGCCATCAAGAATTGTCAATTTACGAGCAAGAAAAGCAAATATTGAGCAGCTTGACCAATGGGCTACTTCTATTCGTCAACTGACAGACATCTTAAATAAGGTTTGTTATTTTTCTAAAATTTTCCTAAAATAATATTTAATATCAATATTATTGTTATTAAAAAATACAAAAAGAAAATTTCTGCCAAAAATCGAAGGGAATTTGCAAAGGGAATTTTTCATTTTTCAACTGAAGATTAAATTTTTTTCAAGAAAAACAATATTGGCTTGGGATTAATCCTACCCAATGATTTTCAGGTTTCACACTTAATCACGAAAGAAGAAATGGTGCATCGGCATTTGGACGATGGTGGAAAAGTGCATTAGTGGTTATTTTACAAAGTTCATTTAGAAAAGATTGAATTTATTACGGATATATATTACATTGGCAGAATTTATTATCTTTAATTATGTTCTTTTTTGCTTAAATAAATCTTCCATGAGGTGTTACATTTGGAATTTTTTAGAAATTCAGGAAAATTTGAAAGAAAAACGAACGTAGCGAGCGGAATCAAAAAAATACGTATTGTTTTCATTGGCTTCGTTATTTTGTATTTTTTGTTATTAAATTTATTTAAATATGTCGGATTTTTTGCAATTTTAAGATGATGGGTGAAGAGAGAAAGAAAATTATGAGAAAACTATTAATCGTGATTATTATATTTAAACAATGCATTTATTTTATATTCGAGTCGTCTAATCTGGTTAGTGATGGCCTTTTTATGAGATTATGGTGAAATTAATTTGGAGATAAATGTATTGTTTGCGAATATTCATCATCATAATATTTCTTTATTTATTGCCACTTTTTAATGCAGTTTTATCTTACTTTATGGATAAAAATGAATAAATGAATCCTCATTTGCCAAACTATATAATGCGGGGAGATATGATTAAGTACATATATTTTGATAGTTTTCGGTAAATTCTAAAGCTTTTAGCTGTCATTTAAAAAAAAAAAATTACTAATAATTTGGTATATTTCACGAACGTGAATTGGTGTAATTTAAATTGAAACAAATTGAAAACTGCGAAAATTTGATTTAATCGAAAGGAGCATCAACATAAGAGTGGTACTGAATAAACGCAAAATAAGTACTTGGCAGTTTTCGAATTTTCACCCGAAATTTCGTATATCAATACTGATTGCAATTCGCTTAAGGTAGAGTTTTTGTTAAAAATGGATTGTTTTACTTCGATCAGAATATTTTTCATTTATATTTACATTTTACTATCGCATCGAAAATATTTATTATGCGTATAAAATTTGTATAAATACCGTTAAAGGAAAGTTTAGGAGGAAATATTTTGAACTAAAAATAAAAATTTACCCTCATAAGACGAGTTTGTTTATTGTTTTTGGCCAAATAGAATCAACGAATGAACCGAAGAACAATTCATTTATGTGTGAAAACGTATGATCACGGAAGGAAAAATATTAGAAAATTGTGATTGAAAATTGTGATTGATTATCGTCAAAAAATATTTTCAAATTTTTGCTATTTAATTAAATAATTTATTATTAAAAATTATGAACGAATGTAAAAAAAATATATAAAAATAAAATAAAATATATAAAAATAAAAAGAAAATAAATGCAATATTTATTCATTAAATTAGAGATAACCCTAAAGTGAAAATAAATTGGCAAAAAAATGTTAAAGAGACAAATTACTACATTTAAAAGCATAAGAATAAAAATAAAATGCTAAAAGTAAGTGATTGGCATTTAATATTTCTGATAAGATGGACTTAGCTGGCAGTAAAGGTAAGACGGGAAGTTTTTTACGAAATCGCTTGGCTTTAGAAGTACAAGTGCATCGTCAAATCACTCGGAAGCAAAATCAATAAGAGCGACAAATTCGGTTGTTCGGTTTCCAAGAATGGGTCGATTTTTATGGGTCGATTTTGCCAAGGTTTCAAAAATAATGGTGATAGAGAATTTAATAAATTAATATGTCCAGAAAGGCACGTTCAAAAATTGAGCGGTTGTCATTAATCTCTGAAAAACTAACTCATAATACTACTAAATTTCCATCAGGCGTTGTGGTCCATTTCAGAGTTTTAACACCTCAGTAAGCCTCACCGCACTTACTTTCACTTGCTTTACCACGAAAATGAGCCATAATTCATTCATATAATTCATTTGTCGCGAAACGGTGATGGCAAAAAGCTACTAAATGGGAAATGGATTCGGACCAGTATTTGTTATTTATTTCAACAAATGAATTATCATTCAATCAAGGATCAATGAAGAGTAGGTTGATAAGACAGATTTCACGAGTTCAGTTCAGAATGGTGCAGTTTAGTGCCATGCCAAAATAGCGAATCAGCAAAAAAGATTCAAATATATAAGAAGACGGTGACATCCATGAAAAGCAAAAAAAGGCCAATGAAGCACGAAAAAATACAAAAAGATGAACTATGTTGACGAAAGGTCCAGTGGAGGATAAAAGTCCCGTAGGCGGAGCCCAAAAGGAAGTGGAAGCGAGCCGACTCCAAAGCAGTCTTTTTGCTTTCGCCGTTTCGCGACACCATTTTATATTTGTTCATATAACTGAATCTCTTCATATAACTGAAATTTCGCAAATCACTGCATAGCGAAGATCGCTATGGATCATAAATAGTGAAATGTGAAACGTGAGATTATAAAAAAAAATACCTCACGTATTCATTTAATCACAAGTGAATCAAAAATAGCGATTGTATCCTCAAAGTAACTCACACATGGTAAAACCTAGAAAAATCTGCACAGGCCACGGAGAAAACTGTACAAGGCCGATGCCTTGTACCTTAGACTTATCACATATAGACTTATCACATAAGCTAGCTTTCATGAAAATCTTTGCTCATTATCATATCATATGACTGTTAAATCTGATTCCCTGTGATAATAAATAGACATAAATAATTACGAGTTTTAGTGAAAATAACTGCTATGGTGATATAAATAAAGTCGACATCTTCCACTTCTGATAGTATAAAATGAGCTGTAATGCGGTAATCCATCTGCAAACTCGATTCGCAAAACTTGAAATTGTCTAAAATTTCTTGCAAACATCGAAACTGACGAAAATATTTTTATTAAATGCCTTGAAAAACAAAAATATTTTGATTGAAAGTTAGTATTTAAGGCAAAAACTTTGAGATTTTCCAAAGTATTCATTTGGTGAAATTATTTACTCTTTTTTAATTTTATTTAACTAATTTTTATTTTAATTAATTCGATTATTCCTCGCAATATTTGAAATTTACGACAATAATTTTATAAATAAAATTGGTATTTTTGGGACGAAAAATTATTTTTCACTTATTTTTCAAATAAAATAAATGAAAATTTTTCATTTGAAATATAGTAAAATGAATTTTAAAATTTTTGTTTAATTAGAGCCAAAATAAATGAATCACATTCTTATTTTTTATTTTTAATTATTTTGTTCATAAAAAAGTTTTAATATTTCAGCTGAAAATGAAAAAATTATTAGCAATCGTCTTTTTATTTACGCTAATTAATGCAATCACAAGCGAAGAAACTGCTAAAGCAGTTAGTTTTTTTCTCGAGAATTTTAGTAAATTTCATATTTTATTTTTATATTTTATATATAGTTTACATTTTTTATATATTTTTATTGCAAATTTAAATTTGTTAATTCGTTAATTTGTTAATTTTCCAATAATTATAATTATAATAATATAATTACAATAATTATTATTATTATAATTATAATTATAATAATTATAATTTTAAAATTTATAATCATAATTTGTCAAATTTGTTTTCAGTTTATGGACTCCTTATCTTCGGTGTCTTCGTCAGCGTATGAGAGCCTTAAGTCGGCATTAAAACCAAAATATCGACGAGATACATTTTCCAAATTGCCAATATCGGCAAAGCCTTAAAAAACTTTACATTATAAAAACTAAATAACCACTTTAATGGAACCAACAAATATGAATAAAAGGATATTTTAACTCATCGATGAAATATTTCTAAAATTCACCAATTTTCAGAATTGAAAATATCTCGTTTTTTCCTTTTAAAACTTTTTTCTAAATTCATATTATTCATAATAAAATTAATAAAATTTTATTTATTATTATCGAATATAATTTGATATGCCAATGATATGGGAAGTTTATCCTCAGCAAGCAGGTTGGTACCAATAACTGAACGGCCAATACCCAATACAACACAAACTGCAACGCTCACATAAATATACATTTTCACCGTATTACTAAAATGCAGTTTTATAATGCAACGTGGATTTCAACGTTGTACTAAAGCGCGGCTTATGCTACCAATATCGGTGCAAGGTTTCTTGCTTATGCTACCAATATCGGTGCAAGGTTTCTTGCTTCAGGCTTCGGAATAACGGCCACAACTTAGTGGTTTTAACGAAAGTAACGAAAGTTTCTGAGATAAATGATAAGGTTTCTCTTATCGATATGTCAAAATTTAAGGGGATTTCTCTTGCACTACTTGGACCAAAACGTTTATTTATAAAATTGTTTGTTCAAATACTAAATATTTATCTGGTGAAATTTGGTGAAATCCGGTGAAATATGGTAAAATTTGGTGAAATGCTATATGTGAATTAATTAATTAATAAATAAAATAATAAAAACAATTATGGAAATTAGAAGAAAGAAAATGTTGAGAACAAAAAGTTGAATAGAAAAATATTTTATAATCATACAAGTACCCAAATAGTACCATAAATCTTTTTTTGTCCGTCAAAGAATCTCTCATAAGCCGATTGTCTGCCATAATTCGAAACTTTTCAGATTTATTTGTTAGACTAATTGAATTTAATTTGCCGAATTATGGTGATAATTGATTGATAAAAAAATTGAAAAATTTTATCAATTTTATCAAATATATTTTATTGATTTATTCTGTCCTAGATTTTCAGTCATTTTTTTATTTTATTAATAAAAAGGAATGTAAAGGATTTTATGAGATTTCGCCCTGTGATATGACAATACGAGAACTGATATGATAATGAAATATATGTACAAATTCAAAATATTAAACTATTAAAATTTGCTGTGTTTGTATTGTTAAATTTTGTTTCAAATTCCAAAAAATTGCATTTGGTTTCATAGATTGTCGACGACAGTGACCTCAATGATCTTTGATGTTTGCATGTGACCCTAAATTAAATTACAAATTTCTGTTTTTAATCACTTTATTGGTACTTAAATAATGTGAATTTTAATGAATGATTAATAAAGTTCAACATCGAGGTTTGAATTTTTTAATAAATGGGAAATTGGCTATTTATTTTTTAACCCCTCCCCCGTCTCTCCCCAGTCCGTTTCTCACATAACTGAGGTGTGATGTCATTTTTGTATGGCATTATCACTAACTATCACTAACTGTCATTACTAACTGTCGGTCTAATAGTATATATACAAAAAAAATTTGAGTTGTATTGAGATAGGTGGGTTTTGGGTTAGTTTTAAGGGCTAAGCCTGAATCGAGCGAGGCTTGATTTCGGGTTATTTCGGGTTTTAGATTGATCTATATCGATTTGTTATGGCAAATAGCTAGTGAATGATGGGAGTTGAAGAAAATAGTACAGCAGTAGTAGTATTTATCAATCCGTCAGCCTCATCCATCGATAGATCATCTACCTTCTTTTTTTTCGCATTTATCTTTGCAGAATTATTTAAGTCCTTTAATAAATGAATATTAAAGAAATTGCGGCAATTCTTAATTCATCTTCAATTTCAATCTTTAAAATTTTACCTGTCCCCCCTTCCTCCCCCTCCCCCCCCCCCTCCCCTCCTCACCTCTTCTAATTATAAAAAGACATTTATAATTAACCAGGTCAAGCAATGACCTATTTTTATGTTATACGAGCTCGGATCGTTTGGCTAAATTCATTTCCGAACAAGTGATATCCTCTTAGCCAGAGAGGGCCATATGAAGACAAATCTCAGTAATTTACAGAATTGGTTTTAGTTGTATCAGTTTGCATCTCATAAGTATACATCGTATAAATATAAAATTATTGGCTCCATTATACTTCATTTTACTTTATTTGCACATTACTTTTACAATTCTCCAACTGAAATTTGGCATTGAATTACGGTTAAATAAGGAAAATCTTTAGAAATGCTGATAACTAATCATTAAAATGGAAGATTGCTTCAAGTCTGATAACTAATAACTGACTGATAAATATTCGATGACCGATGATTGATTTTCGGGGCATTTCGGCCTGAAGACAAGCGGTTTTATCAGTTTCTATCAGTTGGCAGGAATAAAGTTGTCGCTATCGTTAGATGAAAATTTGACAAGAAACAGCCTCACTCTAATTTGGTAAAATAATTTGGAAAAATACTTTTTATATCTGAATTTGTTATCAGAAAATGAGGTGATTATGAGGAGAAGTGATTACAAGTGATAAGTAATAGTAGTTAAAGGAGATAAGTGATATATGAAGTAATCAGCGATTCGTATTCGAATTATTTTACCTTTTTTCGACCAAAAAACCTCTCTTATTAATACATTTTTTTCTAGGCATTCACGCTGTTTTCTATTTTAAAAAATTATTTTGAAATACCATAACAAAATCGGAGGGTTTTAAATTTCTTTTCTTTTGAATGGAGCCAACTGACGAAATTTTTCAACGCATCAATAACTTTTTGCTGACAATTGAAGGAATCGAATGTCACCGTTTTAAGGTTTTCTTTTTTTTTCTTTTTTTCTATCATTTGTTAATATTTAATAATTATTATAAATATTAATATTTTCGTCATAATTTTTCAACTTAATAATTTTAGTAATAATTTTCCAACTTTTTTGCTTAGTAGTTATTGTAGTAGTAATAATGAAAATAACACTAACGATAATGATAATAAAGTGATAACAAAACGGATAATAGTAATAACAGTAATGATAACGATAATAATAAATCAGGCTTGTTGGAATAAAAAATGATCCCTTTAAATCAAAATCTGCGATTCGCGAAACATATTTTATAATGATTTAAAGAACTCGCTGGAAAAATTGCTTCAAAATTAATCGGTTATCATAACACTTGCATAATGTTTTGTCGGTGATTTATTGCTGAAATTGCTTTAAAAAAAGCACAAAATGATTTTAAGATAAAATTTTTTATATTTTTATAATATTTAATATTTATAATATTTATAAATATGTAAATAAATTGAAAATTTTCATATTTTATAAATCATAAATAATAAAATATCTTCGACATTTTCATTTAAATTGTTTAATCGTAAGGCTTAGTTGTTTTAAAAAATAAAAAAAATTCATGAATTTCATGAATTCATGAATTCTTACAATCTTTATTAACACACGAGCGATACGTCGGTCACATTGGTTATCTCGTTTCACGAGAAAGAATCGTCAGAGCCAAGTCTGCCAAGAGTCCATTCGATAGGAATCATTTCAGTGATAACCTGTAGCTAATTCGGTGAATAACTGCGTCTTTCTGCTTGGATTGTGTTTTCTCTCATACTATCGAATTTACACTTTGAATGCTATTGGACAGAATTTGAAGACCATGCGTTACTTGAGAACCACATATTTCATCTTCCTCTCGGACTATTTCATTGGGCATCTCTGGAATTCACAAAAAAGTTCAAATCTTCAGGTTTATATCATTTCATTGCGCTATTGCTACGCTTTTTTGGAGCTTCCGAGAGCTCCTAAGGTGCAAACCTTTCGAATAATCGTTTTCCCAACTGTTTTCGCATTTGGTTTGGCATTACTGAATTTAAATTTAGATTTATTTCGAACATTCGATAACCGATTTAAATTTTCTTTTAGATTGGAACATATAACAAGCACGTCTCAACCCTTTACCAATTACCGTTTCATGATGACACAATGGCTGTGCTTTTCATTACTGCACCATCGTTTTTTGAAGTCACTTTTAAAAAGTGGCTGCAAAAAAAGTGGAAAATTCTTGGAAATTTTGAAGAACTAAAAGAACATTTCGGTTCTTCTCCATTACAGTTGTTTTTTAGCGAACAGTTTGAACAATTGCGAAAGGTATTTATTCATTTTATAAAGTTCATTTTTTGCTAATTTTTTGCAATATTTATGCTTTTCCCTTTATTATTTCTAAATTTTAAAAGTTATTTTAGCATGTTTTATTTTCGCTTTGTCTCGTATTATATTACTAATTCATCAGAGGCCCATTAGATAATGGAATTGCACTTCAATTCCATTTTTAATGTTACAGTTTTACCCTTGTTAGGAGATTAAACACCATTCTTCTTTTCATCTCCATATTCAGGATCACTTCATTCCGGATTTTATTCAGATTTGCCGTCTTTGCTTTATACATCCAGTATTTTTAATCACTGGGGGTGGAATAACTCAGTGGGTTGTTGTTTAATTCGGAGCGCCGATGCTGAAGTCCTATTCCATACAGGAGTAAACCTGTCCAAAAATCTGGGTGATGCTGGCGAATCGCCAAGGGACTCCCTGGTATATTTGTCTAGTGCGACAAGCCAGCGGAACGAGTTTAACCAGTAATGGTGAGGACTTTCAGAAAAAAAAATCTTAATCACTGGATTATTTCTTGATTTATTAACAATTTTTTATACTCTTTGTGGTTCTTTGAGATATGAATAAATTATCCATTAAATGAATTGATCTTCGAAAACTATACCACTTAATTGTAGGCTTGGCAGGTCAATGTATATTGATTAACAGGATTTTATTTTAAGTGTAAACTGATTACTAATATTACTTTTTACTTTCTATTGTTGTTATTAAGGATCTTCTGCCGATCGAAGCTATCGTAATACATGATTTTGATCTTTTTCCAAATCGGCGTCCTAAAATACTTATGACAGTATGTGGTCATGCAGCTGGCGCAGCATATTTTTATCGACCAGATGATGAAAATTTTACCAATAATAGCGGAGAACAGATGGTAAATTTTCTTTGAGTTTTTAAATAATTTACATTTACACCGTAGAGTCACTTAGAGGTGATAAAGTTGCAGGTGAATCTTCAGCAGTCACTCCAATTTTTGGTATGACAGGTTTACTCCTGTTGAAGACAAGGATAAAGTACAAAAATTAAAATATCAAAAAATTAAATAAAAAATAAATTTGAAAAAAATTGAAAAAATTAGATAAATTAAATTAAATATCAAAAAAATAAAAATTGGATAACAGTAATTCTTTTGCATTCTTCTGTTTGACAAAAGCTTTATGATGCCGTTGCGAAATTACCATAGAAACAACGACCACGTCTATATAGTTGCACTTCCGCTCGATCTTGCTATATGGTTGGAAGCCAATGAAAGTGGAGGATATCTGCCTTCTACCACTCATGTCTAAGATATACATTTTACGAGTTCGTCGAGCAGATAAAGTCTCATATGATTGCATACACCTTCGCCCAATTACCACTTGGGTAGCATCGCAGGGCGCCATCTTCTGTGGCTTGTGGCCAGTGGAGCCCGCCTAACCACTACTAGTGAGAACTGTTAGAAGAAGAAAAAGAATAATTTACGCAAAGCGCTAAACCATTTTATTATTTTTTTAGAAGCGAATGATGGGTTTAAGTCTTCATCCAAAATATGGAGGACATTTCGCATTTCGTGCGGTATTCATCTTTCCGCATCTACGCTTAACAGAAAGTTTTAAAGAAAAATCACCACCGAAATGTTTGCAAACTGCGGAAGAACAACAACAGGCAATTCGTTTATTCAATGAATCCTGGAAAGATGGTCGATTCCGCGACTGTGGCTCTCCAGTCGAGAAGTACAGTGATCTACAACTCGCATATTTTGCTCTTCCTCCGCCAGAACGTTGGTCTCTTATAGCCCACTGGTTCGCTGAATAATTTAACCGAAAGATTTTTGTTTAATACGGGTTTAAAATGATACAAATCTAGCGAAATGCGTAATTTTATTTATTTTATCATTTCTAATCACCTCATTAGCCAACTTTACTTGTTTCCTTTTTTCTTTGAAATTGTCGGCGATTTTCAATTTTTAGTTACTTTAATAGAACGAACTCAGCTTTTCAATTTTAATATTAACCTTAAATTAAGTAGTAAGTTCTTGCACCAAATATGTTAATTTTTATAATGTTATTATGATAAAATTTTATAATATCCATTTATTTTTTGGATTATTAGAAATTTCAAAATTACTTTTTTATTCATTATCATTTTCTTCAATATAGTTCATTCGTTCCGACAATTCAATTCGGTTTTTTTTCTTTTTATTCACCTATTTCATTTATGTTTTATTCATGTATTTTATTCTATTATGCTTTCTTCTGAATTATTTAACATTTAATTGAATAATGAATAGATTATTGATTTTTATTAGTAATTTTTATTTTTTAATATTGTAAAATAATAATATTAATAATATTTAATAATATTAAAACAAAAATTTTGTATTTATTAGTATTTTATTAGTTTTTTTGTTGATTTATTAGTACTATTAATAGTTGTTATTGTTTGTTTATTATTGTTTTTAGTTTCGGTTTAATAAAAATAATAACTAATAAAATATTAATTTTTTGCTTTATTTTAGAGCAATCAAATCGTTTAATTTTGCATTAAAAAATTATCGAAATAATTCGTTCAAATTCAGTTGTCATATCGAAATTTATTAATTTTTAAAAATTTCTTAAATTTTCAAAAAATTCAATCATTAATCTTGGATTTTTTATAAATTCATTTTTTTTTGACTTATCGAATTATATTTGTTGTGATTATTATTTTTTATTTGTTTATTTTTATATTTATTGTATATTTACTGTTTATTTTTCTGCTAATTGCTCGTTCTAAATGACTATATATATTATATTTTTCTATATTTTTTTTATTTTTATTTTTTATTCAGTATGTATATTTTTATAAATTAATATTTTATATAGTTTTATAAATTAATATTTGCTTTATTGTTCGTGAGCAATTATAGGTACTAAATAATTATAATTTAAATAATTATTATAATTTAATACTAAGTAATTTAAAATAAATAATTTAAATAATTCAGGTATAAATAAATAAATAATAATAATAATATTAAATTTCTAAGGAATATTTCGATAATTGTGGTACCATAAGAAAAGCGATTGGAAACCTTCAATTTTTCTATTGGAGAATCTCTAAACATTCGGTTCATAATGCAAATGGCTAGAATAAGCTACCATTTTTTATGACTGTGAAAATCGGATTCGCTACAGCATTTAAGATTGCATCGTCAGTTTTCATGGTTTTACACAAGCAGTATTGAAATTAGTGAATTGATAGAAACAATTTTGGGCCTTTTTTTCACACCCATCTGATTTAATATTTCAATAATTTATAAAATCCTTTATATTTTTTGTACGAACGGAAATTTCTGATATTTGCTTTTTTATTACTTTATTTTTTCATAAATCGCTCATTTTATGACCAAAAAAAATTTTCTCTTATTCAAAAAAATTTATTGCTATATAAATAGATTTTTTAGCGGCGAATATCACAAATTATATGAATTCGTTCAAATATTCCGTCGAAATTTATGTATCCATAATTTTACGATTATAATCGATGCTATTAAAAGAATTTCTGAATAACTATTAAGGAGGGTTTTTGAATGGCTTATTTTTAAAATAATTTTTAGATATTTCTCGTATCGTAGTATGCTATTGAGAAGTAACAGTTTCTGCCTCAGAAAGTAGTGCATCTATCGCTATAAGCATAAAGAACCAATCCGTATTGGTATTGCTGATGACCCATCTGCATAATCCGACCTAACGTCGACATACCCATCATACCATCTATTTTTCTTATAAAAAAAACTTGATATATTTTATTTTATCACTGCTTTATCAGTTCGAATATTTTAGATAAACGTTTATAATAATGCCGTTAATAAACTTTTTCATTTTATTACTACATTATTTATCAATTCCCTTCGAGTATTGTAGATTGGCTTATGCAATTAACGCTGCCATTAAATTTGACTATTCTCCAATTACAATGGAAATTATTATTCTTGCTATTCCATTGTTCTTGAAACGACATTCAAAGATTGGACGAAAAAGCAAAGAAAAAAATGGGCAAGTTTAGAAGATGCCATTCAAGGTTTTGGAACAAATTTTGCAACCTTTGCAACCTTTTAATTTCAATTTTAATATAATCAAAATGGTTATATCCAAAGCTTATTTTCAGCTTATGGCCATATCGCTGGTGATCTATATTTTTATGAACCAATCGAAACACAAACTTTTCTCCAAATCGCTCGAATAGTACCTGCATCAGCACTATCATCATCAGCGTTTTCTTCGTTTTTATCTTGCTAGGCACGTTTTTCGTCGTCCACCACAACAGGTGGGCCAATTAAGACTTGGACCAATACAGTCAGGAAAAATTTTGAACCTCTAACCTTTATAGCCATCGGAGTGCAACTAATCAATAATGGTAAGAACAAATTTTTCTCCAGTAGTTCTTCAGTTTCGTCTAAAGTGACCATTAATTTCTGTCATTTATCATTTTTTTAACAAAATAATATTTTTAATTTTTAAATTATAAACATTTTTTTCCCGGAAGAGAATTTATTATTCCCTTGGACAACATTATTAATCCAAGCAATTTTGTTTTATAACATTATTAAAAATATTCCATTCCATTGCAATAAATTTCTAATTTATGAATTTTTAATTAGCTTGAATTTGTCCTTTTTTTTGTTTAATTTTAGCATAAAACTTAATTTACTTACAAATTGTCTCAATTAAACGCAATTCAAATGGAAAGCAAATAATTGCAAATTCGTTTCTCACTTTTTTTTTACCGATGAATTGGTCTCTAAGTCTATCCGTTGGAAATATTTTGGGAACTACTTTGCATACTGTGAATATCTTTATTTTTCTTCATTCTTCCATTTAGATTTCATAGAAAAAACCAATTTTACTTGAAACTTTAAAATGGAACTAAAATGAAGTTTAATCGAACGTTTATGTGAGCAACGGAAAATAACGAAATTTCAGCAGTCGATTTCAAGAATATATTTTATTTTTGAAGCTGAAATATTTCTATTTGTATAGTTTTTTTGTCGGAAAAAAAATGGCCAATCATTTGGTTAATATTTTAGCGATAAAAATGAGAAAAATAGAAAATTTTTCAAATTTTTGGCAACCATTTTCAATTTTCTTTTAAAATCATTGTTGGCTTAACTTTTGGCTTCCTTTCAAATGGATTACTTTTTTTGGCAAATTTTATAATGAATTTGAAAACTTTTCGATGATATTATTTTAAAAAATTTTTTCCATTGTTTATTTCAGTGATTCTTTGCCTTTTTATTTTTCCTGTGGATCAGTGGTTTTTTCATTCCCTATGGATCCCTTTAGCAAATTTAACATGTGAAGCACATGGGCTCCAAATGAAATTCAAGGAAATTCTAAATTAGTAAATGAAGAAATTTTCTTGAATTCATATTTTCACACCCATATAGTGCACTTTATCATCAGCGCACACTTTCTCTCTTTGTATGTCATTTATTTTAGAGAAATTTATAGTTTTATACAAATATTTATTTTATTTTATTGGAAATATTTCTTTTTTTAGGAAATAATAATGAAATGTTTAGTGCTATAATGAAACAGAACGAACGAGATTTATTTATTTATTTATACATCTCTAAGTTTTTTATGTTTGGTGATTTGAGTTTTATTTTTTTATTTTCTTATTTTAGTATTTTGGCTAAAAATTTAGCCAAAAAAATTTTATTTCTTAATTCAAAATTTTGTTTTATAATTTTGTTTTATACTTAAAATTAGCATAACTAACCTTATATTTTAGATTATTTATTTGTGTATAATTTAAATTTACATAATTATGAATTTATATAATTAATGTAAAAATTATAATATTATTCCCAATATTTATTATTTACTATTACCTAAATTATTTATTTTTTTATAAAAATTTTATAGATTTTTTAAAAATTCGAAAGTATTTATAGTTCAATTTTTATGAATGGCGAATAACCGTCTGTCTATTCGATTTCATCTTTTTCACCTTTTTACAAATCTAATTTAAGAAATATTAGTTTTTTATTAGTTTTATTGTCGAATTGAAATTTTTTCTACAGTAATCGACTTTTTTCTTAATTAATTGATTTAATCGATTAATTTACAACAACAATTTTTCTACAGGAAGAAAATGAAGGAATTGATGATTATTTTGTAAAAAAAATTTGGAATTTTATGTTTTTTTCTATTAATTAATTTATTTCACATATTGAAATATAATTAAAATGGCAAGCATTGGATGTAACGATTTTTCTTGGTTTTCGTCTAATCTACTAATAAATTTTTTTTCCCGAAAAATATTCCTTTTGCTATTTTCAATTTATCATTTAAATCGTGCAAATAATGTACTAAAAACGAACGAATAAAATTATATGCGTTAATTGAAAATTTATGGTTTTTAATTTTTCTTTAATTCGAAATAATTCGAAATTAAAGAGAAAAAATTTATTTTCTTTGATTATTTTCTAAATAAAAATTTGTTTAATTTAAATTATTTTCAAATGATTAATAAATTTAATAAATTTATTTTAATAATTAATAATTAATAAATTTTTTAATAATTAATAAATTTCAAATATCATTTTTTTCAAATTTTTTTCCTCAAGAAAATCAAAAAATAAATAAATAAATAGATAAATAAATAAATAAACAAATAAGATTTGAAGCTTTAAGAGCCTTTATTCCGATTAAAAATTAGCTAAAAGTACTTGAAGGACGCTAAAACATTCCATTTATTTCGAATAATTGCATTAACCTTTTGCGAAGAATCTATTTATATTCAAGAAGCGAGTGGATTTAAAATTCGTTCAATGAATATTTCTTGCGATGGTACTAGCGATCCAATTATGCTTCTATGGCTCAGTGATCAGCAAAAATAATCTCCAACTGCGCGAGTAGCCAGCGAAACGAATGAGCCTAACCGGAAATGCAGTGATGAGCAATAATGCGATTCTTGAAGATTTTTTTGTAAAAAAAGGAAGAGAAATATTGGAAGAGTTTCGATCAATTCTTACTATGTAAAATATATTATTACTTAAATTATTTTATTTTTATTTTAAAGTATTGTGTAGATTTTTTATTTTTCAAGAATATATTTTAGAAATATTATTTTAAATTTTAATTTTAAAATAGCTCAGTACTTGGAACCATTCTAAAAATAATTTTAGTAAAATTATAGATAAGTAAGCTGTTTGGCTATTCATTGATTCTGGATCTGACCATTTTAAATTAACTTTAACTTGCTACATCACACATATATATGTATATTAAATTCCTTTTGTGTTTGTAAGAGCCATCGTCAGCCTCGGGTCCTACGCCTGCGAACTCCAGATTTCTGCGGGAATATCTAATCTATTCCTAGTGATGCGCTCTTCCAAGCATTCTCTGCTATTGCTTCTGGAATCTGATGGAGCAATTTTTCCAAATTATGGGCTCATAGCTCCTAGTTTTAATTAAATTGCTGCATCTTAGATATATTTATAAATACATATATATTTGTAGGGGCAGGATGGCTCTATGGGTTGTTGCTCAATTCAGAGGGTCGATACTGAGGTTCTATTTCCCGCAGGAATAAAACTGTCCAAAATTTTGGGTGATTGATGCGTGCGACTCACCTGTATTTCTATCGCCAGGGAATTCCCTGGCAAATTTGTCCAGTGCGACAAGTCAGCGGAGCGAGTTTAACCAGTAATGGTGAAAAGCCTTAAAAAAAAACATATATTTGTAGCATCAGTTGGTTTGCTAAGAAAAAAATTGATGACAGGCAAGCAGAATGAAATTTGAGGCACGCCTTTGCGGGAAAAAATTGCTTAAAAGCTTGTTAGGTTATGAAGGTTCATATTCATACATTAAGCTTGAATCCACATTTATCCATGCACCGTCTAAAAATTTAGAGCTAATCGTTAACGCTTCTAAATTCCTATAATTTATGGTAAGTTAGTTTTCAATTTCATAACATAATTATAATTTTATATAAAAATTTATTTCTCAGTTTTTTATTTTTTATTTAAAATTTTTGGATTTTAATAAATTTTATTTTTCCTTTTTAGTTATTCTTGTTATAAATATTATTCAGCTAAAAGTATAAAGTAAAAGAAGTTAATTTTAACAATTAGTAAAGTAAATAAATAAGTGATTAGGATTTTTATCAATCGATTTTATAAACGATTATTTTAACAAATAATGCATTTTATAAAAAATTTTATAAAATTCTTTCAAACCAATTTTATATAATTTTGTTTTAATGATAATTTTTTAAAATTTAAATTTGAATTCATTGCCATTTTCCCCCTATAATTTTCCTTACTTCTTATATGCATTAGATAGATCGATGGTAAATCATAAAATTTTCTTTTCCTTTTCAATTAGATGAATTGCTTACTGTATTTGATTTGATATCCGCTCGGCCGCTCATATCTTATAATTTAAAGGAATCATTATAAAGGAAGTGTTTTATTGCATAATGAAATTATATTTAAGAAATCCTATCAACTCAACTATTTTTCAAATGGTACTCTACACAGGACAATGATTTCAATAAAAAAAATATTATTTTAACGTATTATGAAATTATAAAATTTATCGAAGATTTATAGTAAAATTTCAATTCCATTTTGAATACTTTGTAAAAATTCATTTTCATAGTGAAAAGATTTTCTTAAAAGAGATTTTCTTCGTTCGGGTAATAAATTAATATCATTTATCTTATATATCCACCATTTATCTTAAATTCATTGGTTAATTCAATATCCAATATCATCCAAAATTCATTTCTTTTTTTTTTCTATTTTATATTTCATCCCATAGAATTTATATAAATCTGCAAAACCAACGTTTTCAGCAAATGGGATTTTTCAAATAAGATTTATCATTGCTGATTAGGTTATTTGTAATTATTCGATTCTAAAATGAAATGATCGCTTCATTATTAAAATTTCGCTTCGAAGTAAATAGATCGATTGAACTGATTAAGAGATTTGAAATAAAATTTAGAAAAAAAATTTTTATTTACTTATAATACTTATTACTTAAAATACTAATTTATTTAAATATGTCTATATTTTTGGCATTTTTGCATAAAATTTCTAAATTTTCGAGAAATTTCTTACTTTATTATTAAAATATATTGAATATATTTTTTTACATATGGCTATTACCATTATTCTCATTTCTCTTTATTTGTGTTTTTAAAAATTCTTTATTTATTATTACTTTTATTTATTTTATATTTTATTATTTCTTTGGCAATTATTTTTAATTCTATTGAAGCAATTATTTTAAAGCAATTTGAGCGACATTATTCTTCGTTTTGCTCTCATCATAAATTTTTTGATAATTAGCAAAAATTTTTTTTTACATTCAACCATTCATAATGGTAATATATATCATTTTATATGCAAATGTGCAAATAAATTCAAAATTAATCTGCTATTGAGAATATCTCATTTTTCGGCTCGTTTTTTTGTTTAATTATATGCATAATTTATAGAAAGTGCATTTTTATAGACGATTCTTAATCGAACGGCATTTCGCTTTTATTTATGAATAAGTTAGGTCGAGCCTGCCATTTCTGGTTAGACTCACTAAGTTTGCTATTCAAGAGACCAATATTCGAGAAGAAAAGTAGAGATGGGTCGCTAATTTGTCGCTCTTTCCTTCCAGCATTACTGATAAAATTGATAAGGTGATAATTTGAGCAGAGATAAATCGATCGAATATACTATCAAATTTCTGTTTATTTTGAGTGATATTTTTTAATTTTGTATAAAGCATTTAGGCTACCATCGCTTAAAACTCGATAAAATTTTGATAATTTTATAAAATTTTAAATTTTGATAAATAATACTACAATTTTTTTGGCAGCTAATAATTGATCAATAATAATTTTATTTTAGCAATTAATTAGAAAATTCGTATGGTTAAATTAAATCTCATTTTTGTTCTAATTTCCTTTTGTTTAACGAATATTTAATATAAAAATATAAGTTTTTCATTATCAATGTTGGTCAATAATGAAAATTTTTAATTTAATAATTTCATCTTTTAAATTTAATAATATTTAATGGAATAATGATAGTTTTACTAAAAAAAAACTCATTAATAAAAGAGAGAAATATAAAAAAATTAAATAAATAATATAAAAAATCATAAAAAAATCATTAAAATCATAAAAAAAGCATTAAAAAAATTTAAGTAACTTTTAGTAAAAAGAGATTAAAAAAATCGAAAAAAAATTAAAAAATTTTAAAAATTCCAGAGAACCAGAAAATTGGAAAATATTCATCAGTGGTATTTAACGAAAAGATTTTTTGTTTTTCATAAAATTATGAGCAAAATTTTCCAATTTTTTAATTTTTCTATCCAAGATAAAATATATTCATCGGTTATAGAAGCTAGTAAGTACGTTAATTTAAGAACGTTATTTTTCTCCGACCAGTCCATCGTATTTTTTTCATTTTTTATTATTCTAATTAGATGTATAAAACGCTTGTAAATCATACCAGAATACCAGAAAATCGGAGAACATTAAAATATTAAAATATCATCAACGAAAAGATTTTTTGTTTTCCATAAATTTTTCTCTCCAAGTATTTTCAAATAGCGTTAGTGGCAAGTTAATTACCACTGAGAATCGACGTTCTGGTTCGAATCCGCTGATGCATCATTCTTTGTCAGGTTTTAATTTTTCCGGATAACAGAAATGCTGGGGTTCTACTCCTGATAAGAACAAATCTCACCTGTACTTTTGTTGCCAGGAGACTCCATGATATGGCATATTTGTCTAATGCGACAAGCCAGAGCAGCGATTGTTAAACAAAAGGAGGAAAAGTACTGCAAAAATTTCAAATATTTAAAATTCAAAATTCAAATATTTAAAAAAACTTTAAAATGGAAAAAAATCAAAAAAATTAAATTAAAAAATACTTAATTTAATTTAATTTAATAAATATATTTTGCGGAAAAAATGGAAAAAAAAATTAAGGTAAAAATTAAAGTAAATTAAAATATTTTTTTTAAATCTTTGAAGGCTAAAAATGAAATAATAATAATAATAAAAATGAAAACAAAAGAAAAAAATGTTTAATGCCTTCGGCGAATATCCAATTTCGAAAAGAAAAACGCAAAAAAATTTAGACAATTTAATTTAAAAATAATTTACTAAATTTCGCAATCGATTGCAGATTTGCAAAATCCATTTATCTTTTTTTATTTTCCCTACTACAATCGTATTTATTTGCCTAAATTTTTGTCTTCCTCAATAAGCTAAAAGCTATTATTATGCCATTTTTATTTATTCATTTTTCAAAATTAGAAAATATTGAATTCAGTTTTTTTTTATTATAAAAGCATTTCATCTACAAAATTTGCATTCCACAGTTATAATATGCTTCATTAAGCATAAAATTCTTTTATTTTTGATTACGTCTCATTCATTAAAGATAAATGCATAATTTTGTAAATTTTCGACATTCCTCTCCGCGTTACTGATAAAATTGATGTCACTTAGCTTTATTTTATCACTTAATTTAAGTTTCGTTTGAAAAGTTCGTAAAATAGACAAATTTAATTCACTTAATTTGTAAAATTTTAGTGTTATTTTGTAGTTAATCTTAGTCCATTTTTTTTTTCAATTATCTCGAAGTCTTAATTGTTGATTGCAATAGGTTTAACGAATAGTTCTAAGCCTCTTCTTTTTCCAATAGTGCGAATTTGGCTAATTTTAATTTAATTATAGGGTTTCCAAATCTGTTTTTAGATTTCTTACATCTTTTAGATTATTTTTTATTTTTTAAAGAAATATTTGGTGCGAAAATTGTTCCTTTCTTAATTTTCTCGTCTGATTTTAATTTTTCTATTATTTTTGAAAAACTTTATTGTTATTAAATTATGCAAATTATTCTGCAGCTGCTCCCAGAATTATAAACTATTTAATTAATTCATGCGAGATTGTTTTTATTATTCATAATAAATAAAAACCTATGGAAGATATTATTAAAAAAAAAGAGATTTATATTTGGTTGGTATTGTAAATTCGAGCTTAGCTTTAATTTTGCTTAGTTTTTAATTTGAATTTTAAATTTTTAACCGTAAAAGAAAATGAATAAAAATAATAAAAACAAAATTTTATTTCAATATTTTCTTTTTTCATTAAAATATTTATTTTAACTTTGATGAGATCGGTGTTTATTTAAATAATTTATAACTGAAGCTGAACACATTTGATGAAGAAAATCGTTCGAATTTTAAAATTTGCCCTTATAA
The DNA here is from genome assembly GCA_900625125.1 of Dracunculus medinensis. Classification (NCBI taxonomy): domain Eukaryota; kingdom Metazoa; phylum Nematoda; class Chromadorea; order Rhabditida; family Dracunculidae; genus Dracunculus; species Dracunculus medinensis. The sequence goes on along the minus strand of UYYG01001152.1, from coordinate 2,804,944 downwards.
CAAATTTTTATTCGACTATAAAATAGCAAATATAATTTATTGAAGTTTTCTTATTCAATATTATTTATATTATTTATAGCAAGAAAAATTGCAATTTGAAAGAAATATCTCCGTTAGAAATAAGCCAACTTCTCGTGTGAAAATTTATGTTTCATTAAAAAGTTAAATTATATGTGGAAATTAGAGAAATTTCTCATAAACATATTGCTTTTGAAGTTATTTTCAGTATTATTCTCTTTCTTCTAATTTTTCTCCATCATTTATTGTACCATTAAGTTAGTCGCATTGGCTTATGGCAATAAGGGAATAACAATAAGAGGGAAGCCTTTCGATTTTAATATCAAAAAATTAATGTAGAGGGATTTAATCGCAAAATCCGACGATAAATTATAGCAAAACATCAAAAAAATGAAAAAATGAAAAACTTATAAATAAATTGGAAAAGTCAAGAAAATTGTCGCGTAAATGTCAGATTAGTCGAATTCGTTGGTCAAAAACTATTTTTAACAAAAAATATTTTAAGAGATTTCATATCAACACACTTTAATCTTTTCAAGCGCTCAGTTAATTTTTAAAATTTTTGCGAAGAATTTTAGAATTGCGAAGAATTCAGAATGAGTCGGGGAGGATTTAAGAAGAATCCAACTTCAGTTGTTTTCTCGTAATCCACAGATTTTTTCTGAATTTATCTTCGGTATAAATATAAGGCATTCCACCGTCCTCACCTTATCTACAATGCTTTTCTCTTAGCCATAATATTTCAGTTGTCAATTGAAAATTCACCCTTACCATTTATACGAAAATACTACGTGGATCATACAAACCACTATAATCTGTCGCTTAATCTAAAGGATACAAAGATTTGATACTTATATAAAACAAAAGTTCAAAAGACAAAATTCATCCCAAAATTTGTTTATTCGAAACATTAACTAATGGAATCGATGATCCTCAAATGTAGTATTTGCATCATCCGCATAAATACTATAAAAATAAACTACAAAATAGAGTCAAATCTACAGATATCGCAGTCCACTTTTTTTAAAGAACACTCACCATTACTGACTAGGTTGGCTCCTCTGGCTTGTCGTACATAAGAAAGATCAGTGGAGTTCTTGGTGCCAGAAATGCATATGAGCCACCATTAATCGTGCAGGGAGTAGAAATTCACATCGACAGTTTAATTTTTTGTTGTTAGAGCGATATTAACATTTTTAAGCACAACACTCAGCATTACTTGTTTGACTCCCTCTCCTGGCTTTAGACAAATAAGCCAAAGAGTTCTTAGACGAAATAAAAGAGATGGGCCGCCAGTATCATCCCTGCAATCCATTATGGCCAAATCTGTTTAATAGTCCTTTTTTTAGAATTTTCAAATTTTCGTTTTCAAATTTTTCCATTTGTATTTAGAATTTTCAAATTTTCGTTTTCAAATTTTTCTATTTGTATTTCTCTCGTTTCGTTTTTTTTCATTTTTCATTTTTAATCATTTTGCACCATCATTCGTTGATGTTATTCAGCAAATAAATAAATGGATATCTGCTTCTTTTAAAAAAGAAATAAAAATATCCGTATAGCTGATAGGCCAAATTCATATTGATATGTCAAATTTATTATAGGTGCAATATGAAAGAATGACTCCAACAATTGTCATATGAAAAAAAGCCTATTGAGCCATGAAAAATACATTCATTCGATAATAAATGAATGAAAAATTCAGCATTAGTTTTTTTCTGATAATAGTTTGGAATATTTTTACTAACTCAGATTTAGCGAAAATTTCCAAAAAATATTTATATCAATTAAGATTTCATTAATTAGGCTTTTTTGAAAAATTTACCGAAAAAATTTCTCTCCTCATTAGGAAAAGTTTTCAAATCAATGAGAGAAATTTATCTAAAACATATTTCTTGCTTTTCTCTTTAACAGTTAAATTTGCTCATAAAATGGTTTTTTTTTAAATTAATTCTCATTAATTATTTATAATTTATATTTTAAAATCTGATACAACGAAAATTTGATATTTTAATCCAACTTAAAGATGTATAACTTCCAAAACAAGGTAATCGAAGAAGAAATCAGCTCGCAGCATTTCAATCTAATTTATATAAAACCTAAGAAATATTGAGGATTACTCAATATACATTTATATACATAAATATATATAATATAATTTAAATTATATATATGAATAATTTAATAATTTAAAAGTGATATGATAAACGATGATTAGAAATGGTTAACTAAGAATTTGTTTTATTATTGTACATTATAATAAATCGCAAAATACATGCCACGAATGAAATACGATAAAAAAATTTATGGCAGCCATCAAAAATAATGAGATTTTAGGCTGAAATTAATCAAGTAACGACAAATTAGCGAATTAGCGAATAGTCTTTTAGGTGACTTTTATTTAAGTAAAAAAAGAATCGATGAATTAGAATTAGAAGAAAACAATATACGATTTGTACAATTAAAGTTGAATTGATGAATTGATTTCTTCATATTTCAAAAAATTTGATTCTTTCCTTTTTTTCAATGAATCTTTTTCAAAAATGATAAGCATTGCTGATGATAATCATTATTTTAATTATTACATCAGTAATAATCATTATTTTAAAACAATGGGAGACAAAGGCTACTCACTCGGCTTGCTAGAGTTTCTAAAATCTTTGTTGTTTTGTTTTGTTTTCTTTTTCTTCGATCACAATAAACCTAAAATTCAATATGTTTATAATTCAATTAGCTAAACTGATACGATAAGATTATTTCTGCTGAAAACTACCATGATAAAGGTGATAAAATTAAAAATTTTTCATAATTTAGAATTGTTCAATTTTTTTTCTTATTAAATACCTGGCTCTGGTAAATGGTAAATGAGACTTTAATGATATGTAAATTTATGCAATATAAAACAGAAAATAGCAGTTTATAATAAATATAAATTTGTATATATAAATTTAGATAAATATAAATATAAAATATAAATATTAAATCTCTATCAAATGAAACATCGATCAAAACATCCATTGAACCGTTCGTTCTTCGTATTTCAACAATAATTTTTACATTTGAATGATCCGTGTTAAACTGATAATATCGACTTAAAAATTTCTTTTTTGCCATTTAAGAATTATTAGTTATATTATTCGTTTGGCCATCAATGCAAACTACCAGGTCAAATATTAAAACCTTTGATATTTATAGTCGATAAGTAAATCTCAGAGATCATCTAAACAACATAACAAAAACAAAAAACGAAAGTAAAATCAACCAGAATTGTTGCAGATGTTTGAAATTTATGATATATTCAAGCGTGATGTCTAGATTTTTTGTATTAAAAAAAAGCTGAAATTTAAAAAATATACTTTCTATTTATTTAGATTTTAAACGATGTGCGTGGCTGCTGTTTTGTTGCTAAATACATTCTATAAAATTTATTACTGGTTATTCGATATATGTGAACATTCAGTCGCTTTAACACTTCTCCTATTTGGCCTCCTTCTTATTTTCGCACCTGCTTTATATGGAATATTAACAACGGTTTCCTTTATTCTATTATTATTATTATTGTTTTAACCGAAAAAAAAGAATATTGAGAAGTCGAGCGATAAAATTCGGAATTTATCACTAAAAAACCACGCGTATTTGCAAGAATTTGTACCTCTATAATGGCTCTTTCTAAGTTTTTTATAGCAAAAATTTTTCACAGCTAAATAAAAGTAGTTAGTGGAATTAACGAATGGTAACTAATTAGAAATGCTGAACGTATATCATCGAGTAAGGCAAAAATATGAGATTTTCATTATAAAAAATAATAATGAAATAATTTTTATGTGTTGAGAATCTCATTGCATAAAAATTAATTCATCCAAAATGAACAAATGTTTTAAATTTAGCGGCTATTAATCCATTGAGATTTGCAATTTTGATTGAAATAAATTTATTATTTCCTTTTTTTTCATTACATTTTTTTTAAATTTAGATAAATAGAAATTTTCGAAAATTTTTAAATTTTTTTATTCTCAAAAATTTGAATATTAATTAATTAAAAATATTAAATTTATATTTTGCATAATAAAATTGAATAATTTTATTTTTATTTTATTAATATTGTCATAAAATATACTTTCATTTTTCCTATCATTGACTTAGCCATTTATTCGACTCAATTAGTCTATAAAGTAAAAGAAAGGTCGTATGCAGTCATATATCCTTTCCTCTTCTATTTTATTGCAAATTAAAAATGTGTCTGTTTTCATCAAATGGTGTTGTTAGCGATAGTATTAAAGAATTAATATTGTTCATTAACTCAATAAAATTTCAAAAATTATTGATAGAGTTTAAATAATCATAAAGAACTCAGATATTTCAGATAAAAATAAATTATCAGCACATTAATATTGTTATCACAATACCATTGATATCATTGATGAATTGAATCAAAAAAAAAAGAAAAACGAATAATAAGTATTGACAGAAAAGTGAAGCAAAAAATGCCAGTTTTATCATTGCTGTGTTGTTATATTTTGCAAATCATTGTTTTCGTTCAATCCATCCAATATTTTCCTCATTTATTATGTCTCATGTTTCGAAGATCATTTTTCGAACTGAAGCATATTTTCTTAAAAAATATTTTATATTTTACTAAAGTATTTCAGTTCGGTTTACAAAATTATCTTTTCATAGTTTTTTTCTATAAATTTTAAATAATTCACAAAAATCTTATAAAACCTTTTTTGTGCCAAAAAATTTCACCCATTTAATATAAAATAATAAATAATAAATAATAATAAGAGATATATGAATTATTTTAGAAAGATGAATTACTTTAGAAAGATCAAGCAAATATAAAAATAATTGTCAGTCAGCAAATGAATGATTTTATTATATTATATAAAATTTATATTTAAAAAAATTGAAATAAAGATAATAGAAAAGATAATCGCAAATCACTGATAAAAATCTTATCATTGCATTTTTCTTCCCTCATCTGATATCTTATAGGATTTAATACTTTCATGCAAAAAATAAAATACCACTAAATTATTCTTTGGATTACCATTATAGCTTACTTTAATGGCACATATATTTTGAGATTTATGGCAAAATAATAAACGAATACAATAATGGCAATGAATTTTCGATATTTTAGTGATTTTTTTTTTAAATGCACATTCATTTTAGTATTTAAGAATTTCCCTTCCTCACCAAATGTTTGTGACTTGACTAGAGTCAAGGCATTTTTAAACGCCCTGACCATGCTTGGTTCCTCTTCTACGGCCTATTTAAATGTGGTACAAGGTGAAGGTGGTTGGCTGCTTTAAATAATATATATAATGTAAAATATCAAATTTTTTTCAATTTGCCTCCACTAGGTTCTTTTTCATTTTATTAATGTATTTTTATATTTTGTATTACCTTTCATATTTATTTATTAAATTCTCCATGGATGCAAAAAGCGGTAATTCCAAAATTTTTTAAAAAATATTTGAAATTTTTGAAAAATTTGCAAATAAAACATATGAATTAATGAAATAAAAACTGAATAAATTATGATAGATTTATTTAAAAATACATACACTCGCAAGAAAAAACTTTAAAAAAAAAAATGAAATCAACTTAAATATTAAAAATTCAATCAAAATATAAAATTATTTATTTATTTTTGAGAAAAATAAAAGAACGAATATGGAAATTTGAAAAAAAAAAACAACCAAATGAAAAAAAATGATAAGGGACGAAAAATTTTTATCAAAAATTTTAAAAAATTATATTTAAAATTTAAAAAGAAATATATGAGTTTCCATACTAAGAAAATTTGAATTTAAAAAGCAGGAAAAAAAATTGTTTAAATAAGAAATTTATAAATCTATGGATCAAAGAAAAATCGCCGACCGAGTGATATGTCACTTCATTTAAGATTAGACCATCTAGATTTGACTCCCTTGGTAGGAATAAACTTGAAAGTGAAATTCGGATGAAGCTGGCATCCTTTTATCTATTTTCCGAACTGAGCTTCCTTCTCGCGAAAGTATTTTAGTTACCACAGTGAACAAAGCCAAAAATTGTGCACTAGAAGAAGAAAGAAAATATAAATCCATCACCAGTTTTATGAATTTAGCAAAATAGCATTTTTATGGATTTTTTCGTATTTTTTAATTAATTCTATTATTTTGGAATTATCATTTTTTCCCTCTTTCCTTTCTTTATTTTTTAAAGTTTAAATCACATTTTAAAGCAGTTAAATTTTTATTAAAAATTACATATTTAAAAAACTTTTCAATTCATATGCATTATTATATTTCGAAACAAATAAAAAAAAGCGAATTTGCAAAAATTAATTAAATATTTTAAGACCACATTGTTATATCTTAATTAAATGAATTATTCAATCATTAATTTTATTTCTTTCGTTGTTCAAATTTCCTTTTCGACTGATGTATTTTTAAATTTTTTAGATAAAATATTGTTGGCGAATAATTTATAGGATTTATCTCACGAGATGTTTATACATTTCAGAAATTAAGCCAAATTTTTTATTTCCATCAAAATTTTCTCCGATTTTTCATCATTTATTACCCTTTTTATTTCCTTCATTTCTATGCTTACAATTATTTTTCAGCTTTTTTTTCAGTTATTTCTTTTCTTTAAGTATAAAAGGAATAGGAATTTTTTCGCATATTTGACTTACTTACTTACTCATTTTATTCCTGCAAATTCGAATGATTTGAAATAGTAGAGCGTTATATAATGGCTTAGAATAGGCGAAAAGAGGATTATGGCGACATATTGCTTTGAATGAGAATAAGCGCAATCGCGAATTGTTGATGGAATAAATCTACCAATATCTGCCAGCATTATAATTTCAGTACTCATTTATCATCATCGAATGAACTCTAAAGAGAATACCATTAAAGAAAGTACTGTCATTCTAATAGCTAGTCAAACCAGAAAAGGCTGAATTCTCTTAAATGAAGTGGTGAAAAATTTATATATATTTATATTCAATTTATATAAATTTATATATATTTACATATATATTTATATTCAAATTACAGTAATTAATTTAAATAGTAATCGAATTTATTCGATAAAAAGCAAATATAATGAAAAAATCTGTTCACCAATGAGCTGATAACATATTTTATCACTTTTATTTGTACATTGTTAAAGGATTTTAAAGGTTTTAAAAGAATTCAATTTGTCGACATAGAATCAAACTGTTTTTTTTTTTCATTTTATCTAAACTGCTTGGACGGCGACCGTTTTTAAAATTTACTTCATAGGATTCTTTCGAATTAGCCAATTTGGCCAATTTATTTCTCATTTCGACATAATCAATTTTCAGATTTTTTTTTTTTCTGAATTTTTTTTTTCGGCTGCATTAAATTAAACCCTATAATTTTTATATAGTTTTATATATAGTTTTAATTTTAAATATATTTAATATTTTGAAATTGAATTTGTTGCGCTTTAAAAATTAAAAATTAAAATACTATATGCATAGCCTTAAGTGTTATAAAGCATTATAATTATACGAAAACCTAATTTAAATAAATTTTTCCTAAAAAGCGCTTTTAGAGTGAATGCTATTAGCTAGATTTTTTTCTTGTTTTTATTATAACTCTAATTAAATTAAAAGTAATAATAAGTAATAATTAATAAATTAAAAGCAATAATAAAGCTGTCGATATTATTGCGCTATTTCAAGAATAAATGCTTAATAAAAGGTTTACACTGCATGCATAAAATGATATTGAATAATTAGAAATGATAAGGATGAAAATCGTTAATCAAAGTCGAAACGTATATATGACGGTGATAAGGATTTAAATTCAACCTTTAAGGCTTATATTAATTATTGATGAATGATATTTTTGACTGGATTTTGGATTTTAATGTTATATAATATTTAACATTAATATGTTAATATATAATATTAATTAATATATAATAATTATATATTATAATAATTATATATATTTATATATATATAATATATAATAATATTAATTAATATATAATATTTATATATATTATAAATATATATTTATATATAACAGGTTTCTTCATTTTAACTAATTAACTAATTGCTGACAAATAATTGCTGGTTGGTCTAAATAAATATCAAACAGTTTTCTCAGATTGTAAATTTGATAAAAATGGAAAATTTAGGTTTTTTAATTCCGAGTTTATTTGATTAAATTTTAGCAACAAGAAACAGGAATTGACTACATTTGACTACAATTGTCTGAAAGCCAAATATTATGAATTGGTACCTCCATGGTAGAAAATCCGGTCGATGATGGAAACCATTTACACCTTTGTTCCTAAAAAACTCATCCTTATTTCAAATGGCGCCGATTTTAACTAAAAAAAAGAAAATAAAAATGAACTAAACTTTTCCTAAAAATATGTTCTGTTCGCAATTTTATTCGTTATTTTAATTCAATTTAATGCTTAATCGAAACAAATTTAACGAAACAAATTATCGAAGTAATAAGTAATAAGTAAATAAGATATTAATTATGGGAAAATAAATTTTGTTATTGCGAATTCAGTGATATTTGATTAAATTATTTCCTTGATTTGTACGCACCTGATAGTATTATTCCGAATTTAGCCCAAATATTCTCTCCATTAATTTCCTTTCTTTAAAATCTTTTTCTAAAGCCAAAATAAACTTTTTTCTTACGCCCCATATCATCATAAAAAAATTTTTTTTTATTTCCGGCAACCAATCAACAGAACCCATAAAGGTGCTCTTTATTTGACGAACTAGCGGAATTTTGCATTTTTCTCAGCGTAGATTTCATCGCACAGCTTAATGAATTGACCCACATATGATGTTTTGAATAATTTTTCGATTAGTAATAATTGAATTGAATTCACCTTTGAAGAAATAATCTCTGTTATTATTCATAAGCTTAAGGCCAATAAGGCTCCAGGAGAACATGGTCTCTTCAAATGCTGTCCATCGTCACTTTCAACAAATGTATTTTCTGGTATGGAAGAAAGAAATATTATCAGATGACTCGAGCAATTCTGCTTACCAAGAAAGATGATAATGACAGGGCATACTGCGACGGTTATCGAGGAATGAACCTACTAGATATTTCAGAGAAAATTTTTACTTTCATTTTGCTCAATAAACTCATGGCGATATAGGTCAGCAGGATGGATGCGCCCTAATTAAATTGGATTCAGCTCGGGACGCGCTGGCCAGACATTCAATTTAAAAAGGATAATTGGAACATCGCTTCAAATATCTACAACCTACAACCGTTTCAAAATCGACTTTGCACTCGATTTAATTGATTAGGTAGCGCTTTGGAGGATGGTGAAATGTGACGGTGTTCCAAAGAAGATCATTTGGTTCATAAAGGCATTTCATGAGCGTACATCGGCGCAGATCTGTTGGAAATTGACAAACTCCTTTGAAATAAGAACTGTCCGTCAAAGCTGCATCCTTTCCCCTACAATATTAAATATGCGACAGATTAGATAATAGACAGCGTTTATCGGCACTCAAGAGATGTATAAAGCAATTCGGAGCATCACCGACCCTGAACACGCTGATTAGTAGTCCTTATTGCCGATAATTATGACGAAATGCAAATAATGCTAAACAACGTATCAGTAGCGAGAATCGGATTCAGGATCAATGTAAATGAAACGAAAGCCTTTTCATCTTATATACAAGTACAAAAAGTTAATAAAATACTTATTTTTATGAGTTCATTGCCGCTTGAGAAAGTGTCTGAGTTTAAAAATCTTGGGACCACTCTAATATCAAATGGTCAGGCAAAAAACGATATTATAGCCATGGTCATAGCAGTTCGAAATGCGTTCTTCCGGTTGACGAAACCTTTATGCAGCAGTCGTCAAATTACCATTAAAATGAAAGTCCATATCTATATAGCCGTGATTCGTTCGATATTGCTATTTGGCTGTGAGATATGAGAGTAGAGGATATTAAGAAATTATTTACCCTTGACCACTTTTGTCTAATTTACGGGTGCGCCGAGTGATAAAATCTCACATGATCGCATCTATCGTCGCTCAAATATCATCTGTTAGGGCACAGAGCTTTCGTTGGTTAGGGCATGTTCTTGCTGCCCACCGAAAGAGTTGACATATATTTTGCTATTTGCCAAACTTTATGATGGGTGCCATCAAAAGCGAGATGAATCAATCAAGACTTGGACTGACACAGTCAGGAAAGATTTTGAACGTCTACCAGCGAGGACCAGCGATATATGGACTTAGACGACGGAGTAAGGAATGGCTTCTTTTACTGCTAGAGATGGTGCTGACTAGCTTGGAGACGTTTACCCTTGTAGCCAGCGGAGCCAGCTTAACCGGCAATGGTGAGAATTTTTAGAAGACGAAGAAAAAGTTCACCTTTGGAAATTTGCAATATATTAGTGATGAAAAAATTTATTCAACTAAAAGCAAATTAGTTATCCCTCAATGCTTTTAATTTTTCTTGTTTTTTTGCAAATAATTGTTTCGGGTTTTTTTTCTCTACTTCAAGAGAACATTTATTAGTTGGATCCTCATCCATTGGACCAAGGTGAATTTCAAGGCAAATATTAAGTGTAAAATTTGATTAGCTGCTAAAGATGCCTTATATATTATTCTCAAGCGACTTATTAAGAAATAATGAGAACTATAGGTGAATAGAAGAAGAAAATGACGATGATAATAATAAAATATTGAGTTTAAAAATATATTATATTTCGAATATATATTTTCTATAATTTTAAACCGCTCAAATTGATAAAATTTTAAATGATTTTCGACGAAATATTCTTTTAATAAATATTTCCATTATATTGCAAACTTGATAAATTATCATTTAAAAAAATATTTTGGTAAAAACTTTAAGAATTTAAATTAATTTGTAAGATGAAACTCATGAAATGAAACTTTGTAAATCTTATTAACTGAAATTTCCTCTCAATTTATTTTTTTAAAGGAATGACCACACGAGAGGAGAAAAAAAGGTGATAAAGCTAAGTTTTGGAATGATATAACGATGTAGAGCGGATGCATATATAGAAAGAACAAAGAATAAGAGTAAGAGTAACAGGAGAAACGATAGGAAAAAAATGCAAACATCCTGCGGACCCCTCGTCAACACTACCATACTGACCAACTTTTTTTTTTTTTTGAAGTGCATTCACCATTGCTGCTGAGATCTGGCCTATCGGACTAGACGAACATGCCAGGCAGTTGGCGATAGAAATACAGGTGAACAGCGAACATCACCCGAGTTATAAACCAATAACCGAACAAGAACTATCTACCTTCCTTTTTTATTCTGAATGGTCTTTGAGTAAATTCATTCTGATTTTAAATAGTTTTATAATTAGATTTATTTATTTCCGTTTAAACATGATAACTTTCGCACTATTCAAAATAAATGAATGATTTTTGATCATTCTTTTTCTTAATTTAGAAATTTCTCATAAATTTTTAAATAAAGTTTTCAATTTTTTAAAATTTTCCTTTTAATCATTAATTAATTATAATAAAAATTGCCGTTTTTACATTAAAATATTTGTAATGAGGAAAGTGATATATATTTTAGATGAAAACTCGTTGGTTTAAAATTAAGTCAACATACATCACTAGGAACAGCTAAGATATTGCGCAGAACCCTCAATCTCCTAGGCTTTTGGTAGATGGCCCGAGATTTTCTTTAAGTTAATATATCATTTTCGATCATTATCACCAACAGGAGGTAAGAAAAAAGTTTTTAAAAATAATTTATATATCTATATATATATATATGATTGCCTATATTTATTATTGTTTATATCACAAATTTCTTAGAAGCAATAAAACATAATTTTTATTTAATATTTTTCTAAGAACATTAGGAACTATTTATTATTTGCTATTATTATTATTTTATTATTATTATTATTATATTATTATTATTATTATTATTATTATTATTATTATTATAATATTATTATTATTATTAATCATGAGATTCAACAAGTCATTAAGCATTCATTGAAAATATTTTTGCGCTCAAAGGCAATCATCATGAATTTCATCGGAAATCCTCTTCCAAATTAAGTTTGTACGTTATTTTCATTTTATCATTTGATGATTTTTTTTTTATTCATTTTAATTTTCACCATAAAGAATTTATGTGATACTTAGTGATAAATTACAATGATAAGCTTGCAAATTATTTGCAGTTGGAAAAAAGAATTTGAAGAAGAAGTTTTTCCCTCGCATTAAAATTCTTCTAAACTGATCAATTAAATTTATTAAATTAAAAACCGAAGACGTTTAAAATTTCTAATTTAATTCAAATTTAAAATTTTAAATTATTTAAATTAAATTTTAAATTATTTCTAAATTTTTTTAATTTTTAATATTAAATTTTTAATATTAAATATTTAGAAATAATGTGATATTATAGTGATCCAAATCGAAAAATGCAACGAAGAGGAAATGCTAAATTCTTTATTCTACCTAAAATATGACCAGTAATACAATATTATAGCATACCATATGCTTTTTTTTTAAATAGTTGATCATTAGACTCGTTCGGCGACGATAAAAATACAGGTAAGCCACCAGCATCACCTGGCTTGAGGCGCTCCAAATTGAGCAGCAACCTGCTGAGTCATTTTACTCGCCTTTACTCCATCAGGAAACGGTGGTGCGTCGGCAGATTCGAACCCAAGCCTCGATTTTCGCTAGCAGTTATCTTGCCACTAGCCACCAATGCACCATGCCTATTATTATAATATTGTACTGTTAATAATACTGAATAAACAAAAGAACCAATAATATTAGTATGCGAACTTCTTGAATTATGATACTTGGAAAAAAATATATAATTTGGAATATACTCTCTCGTACAAATCACAAAAAGAAGATTATTTACGTTGAACTTCAGGCCTTATAATAAAGAGATTGAATATTGAAAAAATGATATTATATAATATTATTTTCAATATATAAAAATGACAACATATAATATTAATTTTTTTCTTCTTACAATAAAAATTCCTCATTCGACAACTTTCATCAGCTATTTAGGATGAAATTCTTTCATCATAGAACCATTTAGGATGGAAGCATATGCTCGTTAAAGAATATATCATAGAGAATATGGTCGTTAGGTGAAATATTTGTAACCAAAATATCTTAATCTCAAATATCCTTGTCTATTCGTTGGTCCTATATACCAAAATATACTAATCTTGCTCGTCTAATCATTTGTCTTATATTTCTCATTATATTGTATTAATATGCTTTTTTTAATATTTAATGTTGTTATGGTACTTCGAATCAATTAATGTCGATTTTTTCTGGCAAAAAAAGAGATCGAATTTTTCAGGACGAACAAAGACCACTGCTGACTATCATAGTTCTAGTTTCTGGGGTGGTGGGAGGGCTTATCATCGTTATCACAATCGTATATATTTATCGCTTATGCCTCAAGAAACGTCCTCCTGTGACTACGTAATTTTTCTAATTTTATGAAATTTTTATGATTTCTCAATGAAAAGAATGATTATGGCATATTGTTGAGCGAATAATTATTCGGCTATAATAAATTCTCGCATCAAATTGCCATAAAATTTGCTTTTAATTTACATGAATTCATTTTATTAATCGCTAATTACTGAAAATGAAAGAAATAAAAAAATTTTGAGAAAAAAAATTATGAAATTTCGGAGTAAATTCTTTTTCGAATTTAAGAACCGGAAAACCTGAACATAAACGAGATCATATCAAAAGCCAGGCAATGAGCCAATGTCGACCTCTACCATTTTCCAGTCAAGTTCAAACAATCAATCAGTATCCTTCTGTGCCTTCCGAATATATGAATATTCATCCTCAGATTGATTCCGATGGTTCCATTTCCAGTGAAAATAGGTAAAGCTAAGTTTCAGGAGCGGAATTTCCTGATTTCTTTATCTAAATAATACTGCATTAAATAGTATATAATAGTACCTTAAAAAAAATCCTATCATTGGCATGCAACAACTTTTGCATTTTAAATTTGCCAAAATATCCAAAAATGGATTTATTAAGACTATTTCCTCTAATAAATTAAGTGTAAATTGGAGAGCGCTGATTATTTTCTTTTTAACCTAATTTTATAACCTATTTAGGTCAATGATAGAAGTACAAAAAATTGGAGACGATAATAACAATCGACAATTCCAACGTAGAATTCCAGGTTTGCTCGATTTGATTTTTATATTTCATTTGTCCGATTATTTCTTAAATATTTAATTAGTTTATTACTTGCGTCTCATTATCTCATTACTTATTTTTTATATTTGTGATAATTTGTTTATCATTTATTATCAGTTTAATCTATGAATTTTTAATGTTAATTAATAATCTATGAATTTTTCATGTAAATGCTTGTTTACAAAGGGATTATAACTAATTTATAGCAATTATTGAAAGCAATATTGACGATGAGGTGGATTCAAAATTAAATAAACATGACTGGAGATCGGCCTTAAAACTAACTAATGGCACACTTAATCATCCACCGTATTTTGAGAAAGAGCGTGAATACGGTATGAATGTGGCAGGTAGGTATAACTGGTTTATAATCTTAACACTTTATCACATTTTTTGGGAAATGAGAAAGATAAAACTCATCCTCGGCTCTGATGCTGAAATATATATTAAAAACCAAAAATATTTATAAATGAAAAATGGCCGTTTGTCTGACCTCTGACCCGATTTTCCAAAATGTACATAATTTTAACTGAAGGCTCTTATAAATATCTTCTTCGAACAGCCCTTGCTATTACTGATCAGATCGGCTCCGCTGGCTGAAAAACGGAATATCTAGTCAGTGCAGTCATGTGCTGGTTTGAATCCAGCATGGTTATGGTGCATCCTATTATCTCATAAGTCTATTCTATAGAAAACAAAAATTTTATCATAAACATCTAGTAAACTATTTCCTTGTTAATTTTCGCGGTAGGTCTGTCATCTTTCTTGAGAATTGTGAGCAAAATTGCTTTGCTTCAGTGATCTTATATTATATATTTCTTTCTTTCATACTAAAGAGTGCATTTGTTGAATGCGTGTTAAGAAGGACGACGGACAGCATTTGAAAAGTATCGCCTGCAGACCATCTTTTCCGAAAGTTTTTTTGGCTTTTGGATTACAGAAATCATTTCCTCTTCTATTGGCGATTCGCAATTGTAAACATATGGCTTGATGAGTGTTTTATAATGCATAGCGCTTAGATTGCGCATTGTGGTTAAATTTGGCCTTCCATCTTATTAGGCGATCCTTAATATTCATAACAGGCACACTATTGCTATTGCATAGCATTTCACTCACTCGTTCCTCTAGCTACAGTTATTGTATGAAGAAAGAGGAATAGTTTCCTATTATCACAACCGAGCTGTCATCGCTATTTCCAAGGCCATATCACTCCAATAATAATTTTTACCTCATCAAGCTATTGTCGTAATTTTTCAAAGCATCTGATCGTCTAACATTAATATTTTTAGCTTTAGCTTTAGTTTTAGTTGGATAGTTCCTTCGTATATTCAACAATCTTATAAATATCGTATTAATTGATATAAAGAAAAATCTGATTACAATTAATTTTATTAAAAATTTTATACGATTAATTTAATTAATTATATTTTATTTATTTAATTAATCTAAAGTTGATCTATTAATATTTCAGGTAATTTTCTACAAGTGAAGGATCTTCCGTCACGCACACATAGCGCAGAAATGCTGCTTGCTGTGCCAAGTGATGAAGAAAGGCGACGAGCATCGCTTGATTTCTACCAAAGACTTACTCAACGAAGAAAACTTCCAAATATTGAGCATCTACAAAGAGTTAGCCGTTATTTATTCATATTTACCCATATTTATACATTTCTAAAGTTTCTATAATTCCATTTTCAAGGATTTTTCTCAACATTTTAATATTACAAAGTTATCCATAATTTTTGTGGAGTTATTCGTTGAAATTTAGAGACAGTTAATAGAGTAAATTATTCCAATTGAAATAATAAGTTCTTTCTTATTTCAACAAAATTAAAACTCGAAACGTCTAAAATTTCTTATTTTGGAACCACAAGGCTGCAATCAATTCCTTCGATTTCTTCATAAATTTTTAACCAAATTACTTTCCAATGAGTAACCACTACATCGCACATTGCATATTGCTATTTTTTTCAAATACTTGTCATCTACAATTTGCCTTCTATTTTCGTTAAAATCTCAAACTTCTTATCTTAGTGACTTTTATGCAATATTTTCTTCATCATACAACTTCTATGATAGCAAATTCAGTTCATTTCCATAATTGCATCGTTTTTTGGCACAAAATAATTCCATATTACTGTGATTACCATAGTCCTTCGTTGACTGCCAGCAAAATTTTGAAAATAAGGAGTATCTTTTTTTAATTTTTTCGAATTACAATTAATTTGAGTAATAAATAAAAATACAAATAAGAAAATATAATAAAATAGTTGGGTATGGCAAATGGCAAATATTTACACTTTTATAAACAGAAAATATAACATATAACAAATATGTAAAATTTGCGTTTATTACACTTGTATATGTATATGTAGAATGGCTTTTCAAATTTTCAACGGTACTTTTTTATCAATTATCAATCAATTTATCAATCTGCTTATTCATTAAAACTTTTCGATAATACTTATTTTAATAATTGTGTATATGGTTATTTTTTATATATTTTCCAATATTTAATTAGTTCTTCCTTACATTTAGCCATCCATTCCTCATATGCTTCTGCGAAGTACATATGGAGTTTGCAAATTTTATTCAAGAATTCTAATTTCAATTTTGTGCCATGCATTTTATTAATAATTTACTTCTTTACGTGGAGAAAACTATGAAAAATCTTGAAATTTTGTAATATTATCGAAACTGAAATTGTACCCTAAAGAAACATTCAATGAAATATACATTTGGTAACGGCCAATGGCAAATGAACAATTCTCATGACAACGAGTAATTCTCGTCGTAAGAAATGGCAATATTATACATCATATACATTGCATGGCCAAATATTTTCTATCAATAATTAAAGCAAATGGGAATGGAATGTTTGCGAGGGAAAAAAAATTGACAATATTAATAACAATAACAATGATAATATTATACAATGATAATATATAATTGTATTTACAACTGTAAAAATAATAATAACGATGATAATAATAGTAATTATAATAATAATATTAACAGTGATAACAATAGTAATACTAATGGTAATACTAATCATAATAATAATAATAATAATGGTTCGCACAAATAACAAATATTGAACTCCAACTAATTTGATTCTCAAAAGAAATTTTTATAGTGCTTATTGCAATTGTCATAGGTAATAGGTTCTTAATTCATTGAGAAAAGGTCAAATTCTTATAAAATTATTTCTTATTTGTTATATTTGTACAGCAAACAATTACAAATACTGAATTAATTAATGAAAAATAAAAGGATGAAACTAATTAGTTTTTTTATCTTATTTGTTTTTTTATTTATATTAGGAGATGGGGGGGGATGGGTGGCAGAATTATTAATGTTCGGAGTATCACTTTGAATATCGGAACCTGCCCCTCATAAGAATAAAAATAGCATTAAAAAGACCGAGTGAGGATGAGAACCCGTTCTTTCCATCTTCCTCGTATTGTCTTATTTATTAATGTTTCTAAATTTATTATTAAAATGATAGTTTAATTAAAAGAAGATAGGAATTATCCTCTAAAGATTGGCTAATTGGTTCAGACTGCTTTGTTAGCATTTTTTTAATGAGTATGTGAGTCAATACTCACTCATTTCTACTGAACCATCGAACCATCGAATAATTTTTGCTGAAACTACACATCAATAATTTCATTTAATTACACTATTGTCGATATTTTTGGTGAAAAATTATATTATTATTTCTAATTAAAATGAAAAGAAAAAAAGATGGGTTATAATCGCTCATGAAATGGGTGAAATATTCATAATATTTATAAAAAAATTGAGTTGAATTATCATAAAATAAAAAAAAGGTTGATTAGGGTTGATCATTTTAAGAGACTACAGTTACAGTTAAAATGAGCATGAGCATGTCATGACATGGAATCTCGTTGAGCGAAAAGTCGTTTAGCACACAAATTATACATATATGTGGATTTCTTTGGCTGATTTTGTTTTCAAATTCTTATAAATGCTTTCCAAGTCCTGGAAATGGGATTTCACTTGTTGTTGATATTTGATAGCATGGATATTGGATGAGAAAGCTGGTTGATTGAGTGGTATTTTGTTTTGTCTTGTCTAAAGTTTTGTCTAAAGTTTCTACTTAAAATGATGAAAAATAGTGAAACCATCAGACGAATAATCCATCATTAATTCGATTTTTATCCTTTGGGACTAAACATTTGATTATGAAATAGTTTATCGCAAACTTTACCACAGTCAACTTTGCCTTTTGGCAGCACTCTTGGAAAACAATTTTGAAGGATTTTGCATAAATCCATCATATTTCTTCTGTCTTCAAAACCGATATTGTCCTAAAATAAAAATTTGCATTATATAATGGGTTTAGAATGGAATTGTTTCTTCAATTTTTAGTTTTCGGCGAGTGATTAAATGGTTCAGCAAATGCATCACCGTCCCTAATTAATATTTTTTATTAAAATTAATTTTTTTAAAAATCGAATAGAGAGAAAAGTGAAAAATTTCTGTTACGGTGGTTTTATTTCGATCAAATCGACTTAATCGACTAGAATTTTAATATTTAAAAAAAAACATTTGTTATTATTTGTGCTAAAATTTTAATGTTCTTTTGGCTAAAACATTAGCTGTTCATAATTTTCTGACATTTATTAAAACTTAAAAACTTAAGTGTGAAAATATTGCTAAGTAACAAATTAGTATCGTCAGATTTGTTCTATTTCATAACGTACAATGCATATATATATAAAATAAAATAATGGGATGGTAGGATAGCTCAGTTGCTCAACTGGGAGTGCCTATGCTGAGATTCGATTTCCCGCAGGAGTAAACCTGTGCAAAAATCCGAGTGATGCTGTCAACTCACCTGTATTTCTATCGCCAAGGGACTCCCTGGCATATTGTCCAATGCGACAAGCCAGTGGAGCGAGTTTAACCAGTAATGGTGAGGACTCTTTAAAAAGAAATAACAAAATAATATTCTAGTAATAACGCAGATAATTTATATGACAATTTAATTAATTATAAGTTTCGATTAAAATTGTATAAATTTGCTAAATGAATTAAAATTTAGAAGTTCTAATTTTTTTTTGAGTGAAAAATTTAATCAGTCAGAAAAATAATGTAAAAGAAAATTCAACAACCTTGTTAGGATGGAATTTTTTTATATGCGAGAACATAGCATCGCGCTCTTTAGCTTCAGCACCACAAATTTTGCAACGATATAAGGCAGTGTCTGAATGGCGATGTATATGAGTTCGAATGCTATGCTCGCAGTTTACAACTTGTTCGTGGCAAAGTTGGCATTTGAGAGTTTTCTCTCTGAAAAAAAACTTTTTTATTTATAAAATAAGCAAATTTTTTAAAAAAAAAAAAAGAATCTTCTTATTCATTATTCAATTATGAGTTTTTGAGAAAATTTTACAAAAGAAATTCTTTTATCTTCTATTGAAACAATCACAATTTTATCTGTTTAGTTTATTTTAATGAATTTAATTGTCTAATTATTTTCACCTTAAAATATTTTTCAATTTAACATTTAAATGTGTTGAAAAAAAAAACAAAAAATATGCTGAAGAAATTTTTATTTTCTACTTGAAAGCCAGAATCAGATGTTTTTTCTCGCTTATTTTCCCAGCGACTCTAAAGTGTACATCACTAAAGTGGACTAAAGCCAAGCCAAGCTTTTAGCTTTTAGGTAGGAGCATCAATAATGACTCGCGCCTCATTTTTTCGGTCGATTTGGTATATATAAAGTAGTCGAATCTAAAATATTTCTGCTACATTCTAATAAATATTTTATTATTTCTGATTCGTCAAAACAAATTCTATTTATCGAGAGAATTAGAAATCCACAAATGGTTTATGGCTTTACCGATTAAGAGAGAGGTTTATGAATAATGGTTTATGAAAAGCCGTATCCGTCCTCTTCACAAATAAGGAGCAAATTAAGAAATGAGATTGAAAGCGATGGAATTGATGATTATTTTTTTAAAAGAAATAAGACACGAATGGAATACTATAGTTTTTCCATGGATCACCAATAAATTAAGATCGAGTAATTAGTTTTAATTTTTAAGTTTTCAGGCTTTTTTCAGGCTTTTCATACAAAACATTAAGAGATGAATAACTAAATTGAATACTAATTTAAATCGAAAAAAAACATCGCTTATGTTTAGGAATATTTTCAATTAGAAGAGAAAATTTTTTCAAGTGCCCTAAAGCTATCATTTAAGTTAATGAAGAAAAATTTCGATAATAAATTTAATATTCACCAAACATAAAGAAAAAATTATCATTTCGATATAAATTTTATTTTAAATAATTCCTAATTATTGTTTGTTGAAATATGAAAAAAAATTTCAGAATGATTTAAAATAAAATATTTGTTTTATTAATATTTGATAAATAAAATGATAAATGAAATTTTGCGAAATTCATAGCTTAGCAAACGATATTTCAAATGAGAAAAAACGATTAAATGGTTAGCAAATACAATTTCTGGATAAACTGATAAATTTTATTCTACTGGCGATTACTGGCGATAAGAAATTTTTGCGAGGAGCAATAGAAATCATCATCCATGGAAACTTATTCATAGGAGAAGAAAATTTTCATTTTAAGCTAATAAATTTAATAATAAATACTTTAAATTTTTATGAAAACTTTTTACTTCTGTCTTAATGCTTTGATCTTACGATAGAAATCGATGTGAGCTTTACGTTGACCTCGAGCTAATTCTTTGTCATCAATGCTTTCGACATCAACAAAATAGAATTCGTTATCATCTTCAGCATGTTTCATTTCAGTTGAAACAATTGATGATGCGATAGTTGTTTGCATTGATTGTCGTTTATTTTTTTGTGATTTTATCGTTTTTCCTCAAATTTTCATTGCTTTCTTTTAAAATTCATTAAATTTAGAAACAAATAGAAATATTCGTTTTCTAATTCAACCAACTCATCTACTGAGAATTTCTAAAAAAATTTTAAGAAATTTGGCTATTATCAAAATTCACCTAAGGCTATGTTTAAGCTATGTCTTTGCAAGGACGCACTTAACTAACTCATGAAATCACTATAATTTAATAAATACTTTTGAGATGGTTATTTATACCTATTGATGAATGAATCGAGTCCTGCATCGCATTACGAGTTGTTGATGCTTTTCTGCGAATTGGTTCCATTTGCGAGCATTTCGATAAATTTTGTGAGAATTGAGGTGCCATACATGATTGTGAAATACCTTGCAGTTGCCCACTGTTTTGTGGTTGTCTGACTTGCAGATACCAATCCTGCAATCCGTTTAATAGCATTTTCTCTTTCATTTCATTGAAATTGAGATATTGACTATTTTGAGCGATTTGATATGAAGAGGGTGAATATAATGGATTCACATAATTTAATTGGTATGAATTAGCATCGATTGATAACGACGTTTGTTGTAATTTTTGTTGTTCAATAAGCGGTAATGAGGAATATTGAAATGAAGTTTGAAATGCTGAAGAATCCCACGGTTCATTTATTTGTGTAGGCAGTGATAACGATGCTTGTAAATTTGTTTCATTTATCAGTGACGTTGTAAATGGAATGTTTTGTGATAATAAAATATCATTTATAGCACGATGTTGAGCCAAAAGTGAAAATAATTGGTTTTGATATTGGATAGGATCCATTCAATTCGAAGCGTTAAATTTTCGTTCTTTTGTTAGGATTTACTCTGTAAATAAAAGCGATTACTGATTTTAATAATAAATTCTATAGCAAATAACGAAATTCGACCGATTTTCTATCAATTTTTCCTTAATTTATTTCATTACAAAAATAATGGAGAAATTTCTTACTTTTACTATTATTACAAAAAAAATTTAATTAATTTAAAAATTAACAAATTTAACAAATTAATTTTATTAAAATTAATTAATAAATAAATTAAATGAATAAATAATTTCAGCATTAAAATAGAATAGCATACCATTCATCGACTTTTATTTTTACGCTTTAAAAATTTTGCCAAAAACGCCGAAATTTCACACTTCACACTTATACATAACATACATACATATATACATTCAAACGTTCATATTGATAATTGGCATTGATTTTCGTCAAGCGAATTATTTTTATGTTAAACAGTCAGTCATAATTAATAGTAATAAATGATTTGAATTTGAATAGATTATTAATAATTTCCATTTTTGAAATTTTTTCTCTTTCTAAAACAAATTTCTCTCAATGAACTTTTTCATTGCTGAAAAAAATACTTTTATTTTTTTCAAACTATAAAGATAACAACGATCGTTGATAAATTTCCATCGAATCCTTTTTCCGTAACTTATAAGCAATTAGCAATAGATTGCTTATATATCGAAATTATTTCGTTGAAAATCAAAAAAGAATGATTTTTAAAAGAAATTATGGATTTAAGAAGAAAACTAACTTATTTTTGAGAAAATTCTCTTCAATAATAATTTTTTTATTTATAGATTTATGAAATCTTTTCAAAGAATTTTTGATATAATTATAAAGATTTCATTTAATGCAGAAATAGGGAAATAATGAATTCAGCCGTAATGGATTGTAGTCAAAATGAATAAAATATTGGAAAGAGAAAGTGAACTAATTTTAATGCAATTTCCACAAATGGCTTTTGATAAATGACAAATTCGTTAGAGTAAATAAAAATGCCTTAGAATTATATCAATGTAAGTTTAAGTTGATAAAGAGTAAGTAAGTTTTAGTTAAGAAAAAGTAGCTTAGTAGATAAGTTTTTTTTGAAGAAATTAGGAAAATGAAGTCATTTTCGCATAATTGCTTCTCTTCTCATCGAACACTTTCATACACTTTCATTTGCTTCTTTTAATTCGCGAAATATTTCATTTTTTTTTATTTAAATAATTTCTCTCTTATTAGCTAAATTATTATATGAAAATTATTGTTTATTTTATGGTAAAATATAGATGTTTCACACTAAAAAATTCACTTGATTGAGCATCACTCTGGAAAGTGATGGAATGTGACGGTGTCTCAGAGAAGATCATTCGGCTCATAAAGGCATTTTATCAGCATACCCTGGTCTGTGTATATGGGGAGACTCCTTCGAAAGAATTAAGAACTGGTGACCGTCGGGGTTGCGTTCTATTTCCCACAATATCCAACTATAAACTGATAGACTGGATAATGAGCGTCGGCACTCAAAAGGTTCAAATCAGTCGAAAGCATAGCATCATAGACCTTGAATACGCTGATGATGTAATCTTTTTTGCTGATAGTTATAATGAAATCCAAATAATGTTAAACAATGTGTCAGCAACTGCAGTGATTCAGTTAATGTAAATAAAACGAAAGTGTTTTCGTCTTATATACAAGATGCCGATAAAATACCTATTTTTATCAATTCATTGTCGGTTGAAGAAGTGCCTAAGTGCCTAACTTTAAATACCTTGGATCCACTTAATCCCACAGAAATCTCACATCTAATCCCAAATGGCCAGGCAAAGAATGAATAGCTAAAAATTTGTTGATGAAATCTCTATGGAATTGTCGCAAAATCACCATACAAAAATCCATATTTAGATGCAATTCGCTCTATTTTGCTATATAGTAAACACGGCCAATGAGAGTGGAATATACTAAGAAGTTACAACCTTCGCCCACTCTTGTCTAAGATACATTCTACGGATCCGTCGAGTAGATAAAATTGCACATGGCTCAACCCACCTTCGCTCAAATACCACCTGAATTAATAATGTTATCAAAGAGCGACTCTTTCGCTGGTTAGGGTACGTTGTCCTTCATAAACCACAGGAGTTGACATATATTTCATTACTTGCTAAATCTTGTGATAGTTGGCGTCAACAGCGAAGAGTGCCCGTAAAAACCTTGATTGATACGGTTAAAAAAGATTTTGAACGTATAAGGGGACCAGCGATATATGGATTTAGACGATGGAAAAAGGAATGGCTTCTATTACTATCAGAGATAGCTTGGACGAATAGCTTGCAGACGTCTTAGTTGTAGCCAGCGCCTAACCAGTAATGGTGAGAACTCTTAGAAAAAGAAGAATTTATTAAAATTATTAAAGCGGTGATCATCAGACTTTGCTCCTAGGGCTTCAAAAATCTATGCTTCAAAATGCTTCAAAAATCTATGAAAAAATCTATACAATATTTTCAAATTTTAAAATAATTGTTGAATTTTTCTACATAAAAAAATTTTGAATGAATTATCATAAACTGCATAAATTAATCATTGAAAATGATTTATTATTATCAAATCTCAAAATCGCAGTTATGCTACATTTACAGTCAACGGTAACTGTGAGCTATGAGATACGTGGAAGCCTCATTAAGCCTCATTATTATTATATTAGTGACTTAAATTACTGAAATATTCCTTAGAAATTGGAAAAGAACTTTTTTTTAAAAATTTTCCAGTAACTTTCTTACAGTTTTAGTTAAAAAAATAGATTTCAAGTGATATAATCGAATCCATAAATAAAACTGTACATTGTACTTCGGCTAAGAATAAATAGCGAGCACTGTAACCTTAATAACAAAATTGAAATCCAAGTGGTTGTTTGAGGTTAATCCAAATTCTTAAGTGACTCTCTTACGAAGAGTTCTCATCGAAATAGTCAGTGAAGCGAACCAAAATAAAACAATACTCAATTATTAGTAGAAGAAAAAGAAATAATTTTAGTTATAGAGTGGTTTCGAAAAATATTGATGTATTTATTTGCTAATTTAATATTGCAAATACTTTTATTATCGTCCATTTCAACTTTAGAAAATCAGAAGTTAAATAAAAAAGAGTAAATACAAGAATTATTGCTGTTATTGTTATTCTTTATTGCATATTGAAAAAATCGTTAATTTAGAAAATTAAGAAAAATGAATTTCATTTTTATTCTAAAAAACCTTATGATTAAATCTTATTTCTTCTTCTTTGCATCGAAGAAAATTGCAGAAAAAAAAAGAAAAAAGATAAACGCAAGTAAAAAATGAGACAAACTGATAATATTGATTAAGTTGATAATGGTATATGATAAGATTTATAAGCTTAATGGCTTTATTTTTGTAGTATTTTAATTTTGTTTTTTTTTAAATAA
Source organism: Dracunculus medinensis (assembly GCA_900625125.1). NCBI lineage: Eukaryota > Metazoa > Nematoda > Chromadorea > Rhabditida > Dracunculidae > Dracunculus > Dracunculus medinensis. The sequence continues at coordinate 2,779,594 of UYYG01001152.1, read as the reverse complement.
AAACAAGCAATTTGATGGGGTATATGAGAAAAGCGAAGAACCAATGGAAAATTCCTAGGTGGGTGAATCGGCAGCAGATATCTGGATTCTGTTTTAATTTCTCTCAATGAACAAGAATTCAACGAATCATTTCAGCGATTAGGCGAACCAGTAGCGTCAGTAAAAACACCTTAGAAATGAAAATTAGAAAATTTTATTTCGATTCTTTTTTTAAAATATATGTAAGTGATTGAGTAAACTGATTGCGCAATTGTAGAAGTCCTTGAAAAACATTATTTAACTTTTGTTTTTCCTCGTTTCTAAAAATAAAAACTTTTCAAAAATATTTATTATAAATATTTTTTAGCCGTATGGCAAGAAGAAATTAATATCCATTTCAGCAGTATCTCTTATTAATTTTCACTAGAAAAAGAAATTTGAACCATTAATTTATCGAAATTGGCTATTTTGATGAAATTTTTAGTGAAAAAAACGTGGAAGAGATATGGAAATAAATAAAAAGAAAGAAAGTAGGCAATTAGATAAAAAACCTCGGATCATAAGCTCTGAATCGAGTCTAAATAGCGATTGCTGTGCAATTCTATTGCTATAAAATTTAATTTAGCGACTAAAACTTAAGGATTTAGGCCCATTCTTTACTCATTTCAAATAGTAGAATCGAGACAAAAAATTTTGAAAAAATTTTCATATTTTTTACATTCACTTTATTTTATTTGATAATTAGTTGGTAATTAATTACTTTCTTATTAGTTTGTAAAAAGAGGCGCGTCGGTAGTTCAATGGATGTCATCTTTGTCACTGAGAGCACTTCCGCCTAACAGAGGAAAATAAGAATAGAATGGCTTGGTGAGCTGTTGATGAATTCGGGAAACCGCTACTGCTTTCGTGACGAATAAACCTGGTCAAAAGGCCAGTGATGCTGGCGATTCACCTGCTTTTCTGTTGCCAAAGGGACTGACTACCTGGCTTATTTGTCTTGCTCGGCAGAGCAAGTCTAATCAGTAATAAAAGTGTGCTCTTAAAAAAAATTCATAAAAATCAACCTTATAGTAATATAGACTACTCAAAATTTTTACCCTAAGGAAATTTATTTAATATTTTCAGGACTTTTGCTTATTGCTTTGGTTTATACTACTGAAATTTACCGTTTTCGAAATTAAAAATAAAAGTTTTTTTATAACATTCATTTTTTATTGAATATTCGTTCTTCATCATTTGAAACTTTTCTCTCTAATTCGCTCTATAAAATTCAAAATTCTACGAAAGCTTGGCCAAAAAATAATATAAAATATCTTAAGCTGTTAGCCCATTTACTTTAAAAAAAAGCGTGACAGCAACGTCTCAGTATGATAATAAAATCAGCTTTGACTTCATAGACCTCGTTGAACATAGTCATTGGACAGCCATCGAGCGCCACAAGCGTGGATTCAAATATTGAAGTGAAATTGGCAGAACATTCCAATATTCAGTTTTGAATTTATAAAATTTCCTTCGACACAATCAATAGAGGCACTGCTCTGAAGGATCATACAAACAATGGTCTTAAAGCAATTTGCCATCGTACGAAGGTGCTTAAGTGGAGAAATTTTTTCGAAAGAATTGGTTTTTAGAATTATCAGTATTGAATTTCTTTTCATGCAATATCCGATATAGAAATCGCTTCCAGAGCTCTGCCCATTGCACCATATATCACTAAAAAATTCTGATAAGGCTCATTATTTATGTACGTGCTATAAAGAAGAATTGTAAAGAAGAATTAAATGTTAATGGTAAATGGTAGTGGCTTGGTGTGGAAGTCAAAACCCGTATTCATGTAAATAAGTGTCTTATCAGACGCTGATAGAAATTTAGGAGGACTTTGGCCGTCTTGAAATTATCTTTTATATCAAAATATCAAATGGCCAAACAAAAGGTGACGTTAATACCCGGATAGTAGTGGCAACGAGAAATATCATCTCTATCAAGAAATTTCGTGGAATTGCTGTGTGACAAAGTTGGCATCAATTTGTCTGTAGTATGCAGTATGTTAGACATTGCCATTGAGAATTTAGGATACTTACCTTTAACAATTCTTGCCTAAGGCACGTTTTACGCACAGACCAAGCGGCCATATATTCACACGAGCTTAAATAACATTTGTATTATCATGACAGAACACAAATTAAGCCATATCATTATGTGAATAGAAATTCTCATAATTCTTATTTCCTAAACCATATGATGGATGATACCAAAGTACCAAAAGCAGCCAAAAGCTGGAGTGGTACCATCAGGAGAGATTTCGTACATATAGGTGAAAAAATTTTCTTAAATAAAATTTTCTTAAATAAAATAAATTAAATTTTCTTAAATTTTCTTAAACTTATGTTCAATCTTTCATTAATTCTAAAAAAATCTTAGCAATGGTAAATCTATCGAATAAAAATGCTAAATTTTTCATAAATAATGAATAAAAGTGATAAGTATTGATAAAAAGAATAATGAGAGTAAAGCAATGAGTTTATGAAACATGTAAGTAACCGTATTTTCCGTTAACTTACTAAAAGATGAATTAAATCAAAATTTTTCATTCGTATACTCATTCATCAAACGAAAATAATTCACTGTTATTTTGGTATTAATGAATTTCATTTAGCCTTAAAAAAAAAAATTTTCGGGCTTGATGGTGAATGTGATTAGCTAATAATAATTCTGTAAACATATTGCCATATATAATGGATGATAGTGATAAATACTGATAAAACAAGATTGATGAGAGTGAAACAATGAGTTTGCGTCTCATTTAAGTTTGTAATATGCTGAGAAATTTACCGAATGATTTTTTTATTGTTTGTTTGTGTACCAGAATAATCGTTTCTTATAAAATATATTTTATACATTATTAGCATTCTTCAAGGCTAAATCACTATCATATTTTGATCAATAATCAACAACTATACACATTCTAAAATGTTTTAGTCGCCTTCCGCCAAAAACTATACTATCATTGAATAGTTCAATCAATGAGAATTGGTAAAAAATTTTTATGGAAATGAATTGGGAGAAAGAATAGCCGAATGGTCTGCCCTTTTGATTGAGGTCATTACGTTATAGAATCGATCCTTAAATCCTAAAATAGAGAGAATCACTTGATACTTGGTACTTGATGGTACTTTTAACGACAGATTTTGCCGCGCTGAAGGCAGAATTGCGAACCTATGATGCTTAATATCAATAATGCACCACTCCATAATATTCCATTTCCAACTATTTCAATTATTTGTAGTTTTAGAAAAAAACCTAAAAATTTAAAATAAAATTTAAAATAAAAAAGCAAAAATGAATTTTACATAATTTTACATTTTTCGTAATTAAAGAAACTCAATTTTGCTATTCTTTGCATATTTATACTTATATTTTCTCAATGTGCCTATTTGTTCTTTTCATTTTTCATTTTCCATTTTATCAATTTTTTTCCTAAAAAACTTGCTATTTTTAAATTTTCCAAAAATATTCGGAAATATTCAATATTTGTTCAATCAATAGTGAACAAAAATTTGCGAGCATTTTTTAACAAAAAAAAGTGAATCGATAGAGAACGACAAACAGTTCTCATGCATCTTCTTGAAATAGTAATGAAATAGTAAATGGCAATAAGAAAAATCCCACTCAAAGGTCAAAAGGTCAAACGAAAATAGATTTATTATTGCTGAATTGTTGTGTTGCAAAACTTAAAGTTGCATAGAATGAATTGAATTATATAAATTTTTATATTATATAAATACGCTTGAAAGCAGTACGATATGTTAGCACTGAATGCACATAAAAAATGGTCGAAAAAATTATTTTTCAAATTTTCGGTGATGCACTTTGATTTTGCTTTCTAGAAATCGAAGTGGTTTTTCAGCAGTTATCAGTGCGCTTTTCAAGTAAATGTTTTTAACACGAGCTTTTTAATCTCTTAATTTCTGCCACTAATAACCCATTAAAGGTTGTAAAAATCTGCGTCTTCTATGAAAATATTCGAAGGAAAATATTAGAACACTAGCAAATCTATTCTTTGAACTCTATGAAATCCATTCATTGGTTCTCTCGATACGAATTCATTTAGTATGAAGTCGATTCATTGGTACCTCGTGAGCTGCAAACCATAGGATAAAAGGTTGCGAACGACACTACTCCATCTTTCGTCAGGATAGATTTAGCCTCCAAGGAATAATACTGTTAAGAGGTGTACTGTTTAGAGTAACGTTTCAAGCAGCAAGATTCGATCTCATCTCTGACGCTGGAGATCCACCTGCAATTTCTATGTCTCTCTCTGGGCAGTCGTAATCTGCGCAATGTATCTAACTTAAAATGGTTACTACTAACTAATAAATATAACAATGGAAAAATTTTGATCAAAAATTTTTGATTTGTATACTCAAGCGAAGAATAATTCACTATTATTTTGTGATATGATAAGATGATGATAATAAACATCATTTTAGTTTGCACTAAAAAAAATAAAAGATTTTGGACTTATGATGAAAATGAATCACTACTGGTCTTGTGATTCAATAGGTTGAAATTTAGAATCGATAAATTTTCCTCCAAAAAAATTTTTACTTTAAATATGATCATTTAAAATATATTATTGAATAAATGTTAATAAATATTATTTCAAGTAAAATAAGTGATTAGCGCTTATCACTTTTAGTTGGACTAGGAAAGTTCTACTGACTTTTAGAGAACGTTTAGTTTACCGTTAAAACAATAGCAATCGTAATTAGATGGTAGTCACCAGCATCGTTTAGAATTTTTTATCACTGGATTTACTTACTTACTTTTGTTTTTATTTTTACTTTTGTTGTTCTCATTCTCCAAATTGTATAACTGGAAAACTGATTGGCTATTTCTCGGTAATTAATCTTTTTTTTATCTTTTTTTTCAAATTAATTTCAATAAAAATTACACCTTGAAAGTCAAATAAAGAAAAATTATTTAACTCTTTTCATAATATAAAATTGAGTTGAAGCATCACTTTTTTATCAATAAAATTAATGATCAAATGGATGTTAATTCAATTTTCATTTTTTAAATAAAATAAGTGATTAACATTTACCATTTCTGGTTACGTTCGTTCTGCTAATCGGATTATGCAAATTTTATTAGCTATTAGCAGCACCGGTGGATCGCCTAAACAACTGAAGAATCAGCATCACTTGAGCTTTTGGAAGACAAATTTACTTCTGCGGTGAGTAGAATTCCAGCATTGGCTCTCCGAAATGAGATGCAACGGCCCACTGGACCATTCTGTTTTTATTGTAAATTTAACAAATTCAAAAAACGCAAAACGAAAGGAAAGGAAAAGAATTGAAAGTGACTCATTTGTAACGAAGTTATAAGTTATTGTAATGTAATATAAATTATAAATTATATTAAAATTATAATAAAATTATATAATGGATGTAAAAATTGTATTTTATATTATTAATTATTATTATTATTAGCCAAGTAAATATATGTATATTTAATATCATATTTGGTCAGCTGGCAACTTCTCATATATATCCTTCTTTTATTCATTCATTTATGAATTATCGAGTGAAATCATCGTTTTATAAGAAATTTCGCAAACTTAATTAATGAAATTCGAACGAACAGTTTACTATATTGCTCTTTAAATCTCAAATTTGAACGTATAAAACTGGATAAAAGCCTATAAATAATAAGTATTATTAAAATCATTGTAGTAGTTGAAAATGAAAAGCATTATGGTTGTCGTTCTTATCCTAGAACGCTTAGATAGCGATTCTACTCCAGTAAATTTGTCTTTTAAAATATCCTTGTGATAGATCCACCAGTACTTCTATCACCAAGTGGCTCTCTGACTGCCATAACCTATATAACCTCTCCATATCTATATATATTTATTTATTTATTACGAAAATTCTTAAATAATTTAAAATTAATTTTTAAATTTTTGAATTTCCAAGCCATATATCTAATGCGAAAGACGAAAAATTTATAAAAAATGTTTTATAAATACTGAATTTCAACAATCGACCAGTTAGTCATTTATAAAGCGCAATGATTTAGAATTGGTTTCACATAATTCATTTGATGCTATATTTTGCGGCATACTCGCCCGTGTATTTGCACCTGGCCACCATTAAATATAATAAATAAAGAATAATGACGATTGTTAATTTAAGCATTTGATCTGTGAAGTCATCAAAAAAGAATGAGATTATTTTTATCCCTATTTTATCTATTGAAAACTTTAGACTTTAGACGGATATGTATGTGTATATTGTACCCGATCCAAACCATCCTTCATGGCACAGAACCATTTTTTTTATCGTTTCACCTGTTCGCCACCATTTAAAGAATATTAAGTAAAAGTGGTGATCATATTGCTTTATTTATATAGCTCACATATTTATTATTCTTAAATATCTTATCTTTATTATTTTTCCTAAGGAAATAATCCATTAGTTGAAACATAGATTAGAAGGTAAAGAAATATGAAAATTATGTTGTAAACTGAAAATCAATGAAAAAAAATTGTATGGTAGCGATATATTTGCTTAAGATTGGCTAATGATTATAATGATTTTCTCACGTCTGCGTTTATATAACTACAATTCGATCTTGGCTACGAGACATGGCCATTGAAAATGGAGGATATTAAAAAGTTGTTTGCTTATTTGCCTTTGACCACTCAGGTTTAAGATGCATTATATGGGTTCTAATAGGTTTCTTTTTCAATCGGATAAAATGTCGCATGATTATGTCCAGTTTCCCTCAAATACCACTTGCATGAGCATCAAAGAGCGTCTCTTTCACTGTTGAGTACTGTTGAGTACGTTCTTCGCCCAACACAAGAGTTGAAATAAGAGTTCGCTACTTGCTAAATTCAGTGATGGGTGGTCTCAAAAGATATGGATTAATACAGTCAGAGATTAATATAGAGAAATTCCTGAAGGTGAACCAGCAATATATAGACTTGGATGATGGAAAAAGGAATGATGAAAATGGCATCAGATCGAATAGCTTAGACCTCTCACCCTTGTAACGAGCCTAGCCAGTAATATAACTCAGAGGACGAACAATTGACTATGGCTATGTTATATCATCTATATTACATTAATAATCGACGAAGTTTCAGCTACAAACATATCTTTCGTATATATTTCAGAAAATTAATAATAATCAATGTTGAAAAATTAAAAAATGATAAGAGAATTCCTGTGGTTATTTTCATAATTAACTAACTGGCTAACTATGCAAACAATTCAGTAAAAAAGATTGGGGAGAAAATTTTTCTAAGCGAGTTTTTTTTTCTCAAAAAGCATTTGAGTATTGCTAAAAATTTCTATGAACAATTTTCAATAAGCATAATTTTTACTTTGAATAATTTAGATTTTTGTCATAAATATATATATTTTTTATCCACAGATTAGTAGGAATAATTATTAATCAATTATTGTCAACTGATAACACTTATCATTTTATACATTATCTTATCAATTATCACCTTAAAGAGATTTTATTGTTTTATTGGAAAAACAAATTATTCGAATATTGAAGAAGAAGTATTAAAAAAACAAAAAGTTAAATTTAGATAAATGAGGAGGCACGAATGACGATACGGTTATAAATGTTTTGAATCAACTAAAATCTTTTATATATATATATATATTTATGTAGGAAGAAACGAAATTCTAGTGAAAAGATAGTAGAAACCCGCCCTTTTCCTGCTGTACCTTTCCATATTTGATATAACACCTGTTTTCCACTCACTTTCGCTTATAAACACTAATTGATACGTCCGAGACTACGCGTAATTTTTCCGAATATTTCCATATTTCGCTGTCTGTCTATATGAAAAAATTCACAATATTCATAATTTACTGTATTATATATATATATATATATATTTATTTATATATGCACAGACTGTTCGAGATTAATTGAAAGTATTAATTCCAATCGAAAATAAGTGTTAAATAACTTAGTGACTTTTCAATTATTTCGTGATTATTTTATTCATATTCATACGTATTTCATGTTCATAACTATTTCAACTATTTTGCTAAATTTTATCACTAAATTTTCTAAATTTTATATTAAATAATAGATTGTATCCTAAATAGGAATAAAGGAGACTTTTTTTATGAATATTAGTACGACTCGCAATTTTCTTAAAAAGAAAAATTTTAATTTCCAAAAATCATAATCGAATTTTAATGGCCAAAGTGATCTTTTCAACGAGCTATTTATCATAAAAATAAACTTTTCTGTTTATTTTTTTAAAAATAATATTTACAAAAAGAAAGAACAAGAAAAATATAAAAAATAAATGATAAGTGGTAACCATAACTTTATATTATCAATTTATTGGTTAATAAGTAATAAATTTTCTGAGAAAAATGAAGCCAATTTAAAAAAAAACGGCAAGTTTAACAAGATAAACAGAATGAATTATAAGCAGAAATGGGTGGTACTAATTTGTGATCTGAGATCCACAGGCTTACTGATAGCTTGAAATGATCTTGTCGATAACTCGACGAGAGAAGCAGAGGTAAGTTTTTATTGCCAGAAAAATTTTTCAAGTCGCATTTACTCTGGTAATTCTAAAAGATCGAATCACTATTCTTGAAATAATAACACAAATATTGCTTTTTACTCAGTTATGACGATTCAACGTGGAAAAAAAGTGCCATTCTAAGTTAATATTACTGCAAAAAGAAAAGGAAAAAACGGTGAAAGTAATAATAATGTTGGCGAAAAATTGAAAAATGGAATCATATAAAGAAATTTCAGTATGTTGGCAATACGATTGATACAATTAATTGCGTATGCAACTTAATGCTTTTAATCGGATTTATGCAAAATTCTCAAATAATCTGATTTGCTGCAAAACATATTTCTCATCAATTTCCTAGTAAACGTCCGAATTTTCATTCTAATAAATTCTAATCTTCTCATTTCACCAAATTCGTTTTTGATTTAATTTGTGCCAATGATTGCTTGGTTCGCTGTTTTTCCCCTCCCTCCTAAGGGCATACAACATACGACTCAAACATAGCATTCTTGTAAAATGTACTGTAATTTTTGAGGACATAAATGAATTTAATTTCTAATTACTCACATCATAAAATATTTTTTTAGGAAATCTTATAATAAATTTTATTACACAATAATTTATCGTTAATTCTATAAGCTAATCTAAAAATTGGAAAATTGTTTTAATACTATAATTTTGTTTTTTGCTTAGTTAATTTTTTTGCCAATTTTGATTTTTTATTTTTTTAACTCATATAACAAGAAAATTTGTTTTCATAAAGTGATCAAACTTTGCTGAATTTTTAGCTAAAACTTTTTTCTTGGAAATTCTTTAAAGAAAAAATGCATAAAATCAATGTGATTTTGTTGAATAAGAAGGAACGATGTTGCGATTAATTTGAAATATATTACATGGAAATTTTTCGGCAAAAAGTTCCATTTTCTATTAGTTCAGAACTTTCTCATAACTAAATAAAATCATCTTTCTTAATGCAAATCGCTAATGCTTCATAAGTGCAAATATTAATATCAATTAATTAATATATGGAAGATTGCAAAGAATATTTTTAAATAAAATTTTGGAAGAATAAAAATTCCATTTAACTGTTCATAATAATTGAAATGAAATGGAAAGTATTTATTAAACATGTTCATTACCAGCTAATAATACAATTTTTTTAATACCGGGAGAAAGCCATGAAAAATAAATAAATGATTTTTTTTCTGCATTAGAGGTTTCAAATAGATTCGAAAAAAAAAATTAGTTTCTAATTGATAAAAAAGCAGTCGATAATATATACCATTTTATCAGCAAATAAAAATATAAAATGAAATAATTTTTTCATCATAAATATTAATTTTATTCGATAATTTAATCAAAATTTTTAATTTTTACAGTTAAAATGAAGTTACTTTAATTTAATAAATGAATAAAAATAAGTGTAAATAAATAAAGTTATGAAAATTATAAAAAACTATAGAAAAAACTATAGAAAAAAATTTCTAATAAACTTCCAAAAAATAATTGTACAGTATTATTTAATTCTCCACTAAATTTTATTTATAAGTGCATCTCCATTAGATTCACTCTATTGGCTTGCTGGACTCAACAATTTTGCCAGAGAATTCCTTGGTGATAGAATCACAGATGTCATCCGGATTTTTGGACAGGCTTACTGTGGTTACCTCAAAATCACTCCGAATTCACTAAGACATGGACTCTCCTTTGCTTTTTCCTTTGAGCGAAAATGCCATCTGGCGAAACGCGGTGATCCGATTTCGAACCGAAGCCTCGATTTTTATTGGCAACTTTTATCCACTCAGCCATAATTTCGGAGTTGAGCAATTTTTTTCTTTTGTATTTCAATTACTTAATTACTTTATTTCTTATTTACTTTTTATTGATTCCTTTATTTCTATCAACTGATTTTGAACCTAATTCAGCTATTTAATTAATCCCTTAATATCTTATATTCATATATTCATTGAATCGTGGATCTTTATTCAGTATTAATTATTTTATTAAATATTTTGCAATGAGAAGCTTTCATAATTTAAAATTTTGCAAAATTTTGGCGTAGGGCAGAACAAAAATCAAAGGTAAAACTTTTCGCTATCAACTATTTTATTTCTTATTGACACATTTTTGCAGAATTATTTATACCGATAAAATACAAAATTCACGCATCGAAAGTTATTCTAATATTAAAAAAATAGTAAATAGTAAAACGTTAATAGTCAAAACGTTTATAGCATTCATTGATGTTTTATATTTTAGCCATCTTATAACATTTTTATCGTATTTCTTAGCAAAATTTTTAAGAGAAAAGCATCAAATTACAATAGATGAAAATAAATTTTGTATTGCTAACTTTTGGAAATTTGGAAAAAAATCGGAAAATATTCGAAAATTAAAATTTTCTTCTAAAATTTATTCGGAAATGATAGCCTCGAGACATGATTAATGAGTAAAAGATGCGAAATAATTAAAATCAATTAAAGCGAGAAATATTTTGAAATTTTTTAAAATATTTCGTACGAATAACAATATTAAGCAGTTTATGAAGCGAAATGGGAAGAGGCAATGGTTATTGCTCAGATTATCACTTCGAGCGTCAGTATTAGGATTCTGCTTCCGATAAGAACAAATCCGTCATTAAAAAATCTAGTTAGCATTTTAAAAAAATGTTTTGGCGAAGCAGGTGCACTTTTATTGCTCGCAAGCAAAAAATTCTCATCGCGCTATTAGCCAATGGAGTTTTAACCAGAAGTGATAAAAACCAACTGCTTATCTATTTTACGCAAATGTGGAAGTGAATGAATATTGAAATTTATTTAAAATAAAAAACTTATCATCGTCAAAAAACGATTTTTTATCATCTTTAATATCGTAATTATTGAAATTCAAAAGAAAATATTTCTTTTTCTTGCTACAATATTCACTCTTAATAATTCGCTACAAATCACCTTATTGATTTCTTGATTTATCAATTATCTGTCGATACTTTGCTTCTTATCAGAGTGTATTTACCAATATTTGTTTATCATCGCTATATATTTATTTAATTTTCACGATCGTAGAAGTCATTTCTTAACTTATAGCAAATATAAATATTAAATTTGATTTATGCATTTCTTTTAAGGATAACCTAGAAAAAATTCATTAAAAAACCTAAGTGAGCTAAAAATATAATAAAAAATAATTAGTTATTTACTTTAAATCACCTAACTAAATTAAAATTACAGCGCTAAAGTTGTTGTTAAAATGTTTCATTTTTCAGGAGTTAAATATTTAAATACCTTTAAATTTGCTCACTTTCATAGGAAAAGTGCGATAGATGTTTAGATTGATGTTTAGATTGATTTTAAAATTAGTTAAATAGAATTTTATTCTTATTTATTCTGAATTCAACATTCGACCAAATGGATCTATCAAAATACTTCAAAAGTTTTGAAAAAAAAAAATCATATGGAATTTTCCGATTGAATAAAAATTGAATTAAAATTTTCGAAAAATTTAGACTAATAAATAAGTAATAAAGCAAAATAATAAAAACAAAAATAGAGGAAAAAAATTTGATTTAGCGAATAATCGCAAAACTATGTCAAATTCTTAATGCGCTTTTCACAAACTTTTTTTGCCAACTTTTTTTTGAGATTTTATTTTTGATAAGATTAGATTTTTTCTTCAAGTCGAAGAGAATTTCTTTCTAAAATTTTAAAAAAAATTTTTTTTTATTATTGAAAGATATTTGTATCGCTTGAAAACATCCATTTTCCCATAACTATTGTAATATCTTTATAAGCAACAATATTCGCCATTCGCTCGTAAGCTACCACGCAGCGAAATGTGCATAAGAGCGAGTGGTAACACGCATTTTTGAAAAATTCCTGTTCGCTATTCCACCCACCAAATCATTGGGTGGTTGCAGTGATTTAATGGTATTCCGATTGGAGAAGGAATCAATGACGGCTTTCATTCATTCAGGCGCTTCTTTATTATAATAATTTTTATTATTACGTAAAATTTATAAAAATCCAAGGTGTGACATACTGTAACATACAAATTGTTCTTAAAATGAATTCGCTTTAAATTTTCATTTTCATTATTTTATTTGATTTATGGAATTTTCCATTAAAAAATTGGCATTAGAAAAGAAAAACTGTTTTTGATTCAATAATTTATTAATTTTCTGGCAGGAAACTGTCAAAAATTATCGACAAATCATCGTGAATAAGGATTAGTGGGAAAAAAATTATTTTCATCATTGTGATGACGCAAAAGCTTTAGAAAGCGACAGAAATTGCTTTCATAAAATTGCCATTAAATTTTTACTATTTATTTTTAAATATATTATTCTCAAAGAAATGAATTATTTCATAGCCAAAAGGAAAGTGGGAAAAAAAGCGAAAAATAAAAAATATGTAAAAAAAGCCAATTTGATAAAATGTTTTATCCATATTTTACATATTTATATATATTTTAACTAAACATTTATATAAAGTTTAAATTATTTATATTGCATTTTGTAATGCAAGCGAATTAGCATTTTCGATATTTCTGCAATTATGATTTTTTAATTTTTGCTTGCCGTTTTTTATTAAGTAAATTATTAAACAGACTTCGTATTGCAATTAATAATTTTTTACCATTTAAATTTTATTCAAAATACTAATAAATAGTGATTGAATTTGAATTGAATGAAATTAAAAAATATTATATATCAGTATCAGTTAGTTTCAGTGTATTACTGTTCTCGTTAGCATTCTGTTGGAAAAAAAAACCAAATGAAATTTGATAAAAACAGCGTCATGAGATCATATAATTCATGTGACAATAAATTTTAGGAAGAAAATAGGCAATTAAAAGATCGACGAATTTCACTGTTCTTAAGGAGCGCTGCAATTGCTTCACCATATCCACCAAAAAAACAGGTAAATGACAATTGTTTATTGCTTTGCTGAAGCAAAATTTTGGGACGATTGTTGATTTGGTTAGCTTAGAGGGATGATAAATGGCTAATGGCGAAGCAAAGTGGAAAAAGCGATTTTGTGTGATGCATTATTTGCTGACGAAACCAAAAGGCGAAAAAAGTTTCGAAAAATTAATTTAAAGCATGGATAACAGCTAATTGTGTTAAAATCAATAAGAACAAGTTATCAAAATTAAAGGGTTCATTTTTTAAGGAAATTCTTTAATTAAAATTTTGAAAAATTTTTAGAATTCTTCACCTTTGCCACGAAATAGTCCTCGTCAAATCTATAGCAGAGATCATTTATTGTCGAGATCGTGGAATCCGGAAAGATATGATTATATTGATATGACAGAAATTGATAATGAAACGAGAAATTGCTATCGAAATGAAGATATCAAAATCTATAGACAACAAACAGTACATCATGCAAATGTAGACAGCGCTTATTATTTTTGGCTTTTCTGGCACCACTGACTATTAGGATGAGGTTTATAGATGACGCTCTCGTCTGAGCATCATTTGGGGATAAAAAGAAAGAATATGAAAACAACTCCTTTCAGTTCTAATGGCTAATCCCGCCAAAAGACTGGAACGTGTAGTTCTTAGTCTCATTTAAAGCCACAAGAATCTGGAAACATTATGGAATACAGCCAAATACATTTTGTATTGTTCTAATGAAATTTTGAACAGAAATTGCGATTCATCTCCTTATTTTTTAGCCTGGTAATTTTATAAACGATATAAAATCTTTTTCTTTATAAATAAATCTAGAATAATTTATATAGGATAAAGAAAAGCGATATTCAACTAATCACCACATATCTCAATCAGTTGCAATTCCATGCAACGAAAATGAGTCACGAGATAGGTCAAGCCAGGTGAATTTTTGCAATAAATTAGGCAGTCTCTCTAAAATAACACAGTCTCGAAGTAAAGTTGGATATAAACAAAAACTAGTTAAAGAAAGTTTGTTTTCTCTCTGGCATAAATTACAATACATTTTTTTCGGAATGCACAAATTCATTAAGAGCTTTTTAATTCATTTTAAAGTATACTGTTTTATACGAATAATTTATAGTCTACATTCATTGTTGAACGGCAATTTATTTCAAAAATTGTGAAAAAAAATTTTTGCCACAAAAAAAATAAATGGATTATCAATAAAAGAATAAGAAAAAGAATAAAAGAACATTTCTAAAATTCCATGTACTCGTTTTTCTTTTATTTTCGGTTCGGGGAAGTGATTTCATAGAAAAGTGATATGACTACAGTCACTGAATATGATATGGTTATAGCCATTGAATTTCATTGAGGATTGACTTAGACTGAGGTGATGACTTCAGGCAATGGTTGATATTATCACAACCATTGATATTAAGGAAGTAATATTAAAAGTTAAGAATCGAATACTGATTTATATAAGTTCACTAATAAGTTTTTCGTTATGACAGGTTTTCTAAAACGCTCAATAAATTTTTCGAACAGATTTTAAAAAATCATTGCAAGTGCCAAACAAGTTTTTTCTAAGATTTTTACGTGCATATGGACTAATTTTTTCTCTAAAAATTTTTGGTATCCCTTTGAAAAATATATTTTATGGATATTTTATATATATATATATATATTTTATACTCTTATTTTATAGTTCATTTTAATTCTTTCATTAATCGCATTCCATCGGATTTGGCTCAAAATTTATCATTTAATTTTGAGGTTATAAGGTAAGAACATATGACATTCTATGGGAAGCATTCCAGTGCTAAACATTCCAGTGCTTCTTTCTTCCAGAAATTCTTTTGAAAATGTAAAATTCCGAATTTTTTTCTTTTATAGATTAGATCATATGAGCAAAGGCTATTTGAAGATAAGGAAAGAAGGGCTTTAATAAATGCTGATCGTCAGAAATTGTTGAGACAACAAACTGCTTCTCTTCTTATGCCTGAGGTAATTATAAAGAAATTTCTATCATTCTATCCTTCCAATATTCTTCTAATTTTCTACTATAAATTTCCAATATTAATAAAGAATATATTAAAATAATTCATAATTTATTTTCAATATTTTTTTATTATACATATGTTATTTTTTTTATATTTTTTTATTGATACTTTATAAAAAAATGAATAATTTTTCTGAGCAAAATAAATAATAAATAATAAAGATATGGCAACTGATAAGGAAAAATAAAGAAATTCTAAAAATTCTTTCTACATATTCTATTCTAAAAATCCTGACCAAAGAAATCAATTAATTCATAAAAAGTTGCATAAAAAAGTAATTATAGTTATTAATTATTTATCATTGATAATGAATGATTTTACAGGATGAAATGAGTCAAGAATGCCTTAATCTTTGGGCAAGTCGTAAAATTCTTGAAGTAAATGCAAATTTATGCGATCAACTTTCTACAGATTTATCAACAGATCAATCGGCATCCACCTCTTTTGAATCAAATACGGAACCATTATATGAACGACCACTAATACCTTTAAATAATCATAGCTTCCTTGAGTTACCGAGTTCTGCCGAATTGAAGCGAAGAAAATATAAGTAAGCTTTGGTGATTGGTCCTATACTAAATTCTAAGGCTTACTTCTAATTTTCTGGGAAACGTTCGGCTTCTTCAGCCATCTTTTGTATAGCATTTTTTAAGGAACTTGGCACTTGTGAGGCGATCAAAAAATCAAAGTTTCCAACAGCCAGTAAACTCTTTTGAAAGTGCGCTTTCTAGCGAATCGAGTGTCGCTGATTCCTTAGCTGTGAATATCGGTATTTCGATGGATTCTACTAAGTCCGAACAATTAGGTCTCTTGGCTCATATGCTTGCAATAATAAATAAGGCAAATAACTGACCAAATTTTAATTAAATTTAGATTTGACTAATTCTCTAACAAAATTTGACTAATTCTTTATTAAATTTATATATTTTAGAAATAAAATCATTAGTTCACTTACTCGTTTCAGGCAAATTAAAGTTTTTCGAGATATGCTTTATAAAAATAAAAATTAACATTTCAAATATGATAAAATCTAAAATAAGAAAAAAAAATTACCATCCGCATTTCATTTATAATTTTAACTAATCGTAATTAAGAGAATAAGAGAAATAAGAAGATAAGATTGGAATAATTGTTTTATGGCAACAACTTTATTATCATATCATATCAATATCAAAATATTAAAAACTAACCAGTGTATTGATTTTGATAAAATAAAAAACTATGATAAAAATATTTTCTAATAAACTAACACTGCTATGAATATTTTGCAAATATTTTCAAATATTCAAATTTTATTTATTTTTCTTTTTTATTTAATCTCAGATTGCTATTATTTTGTGGTGTAGGGAATTGTGTAAATAAAATACCTAAATTTTAAAAACAAATCAAATATTTGAAAGGAATTTCATTATTGGCCTTTTTTCAGATCGTTATGCTTCAGAAGATAGTTCTCGAGTTACAGAAAGGTAATTTCAGTCATTTGAAATTATTAAATAGCAGGTACCAACTCAAAAAACTTGTTTAATAACTATTTCCCTAAAAAAAAGTCCCCTCTTTTTATCACTCCTGATATTTGCGATCTGATAAATAAAAATAGTAAGTGAATGCGATAAATAAGGATTGATAACCTGATTAGCGTAGTCGATTCGCCCAATCGTTTATTATTTATTATATAAGCAAAATTCGCAATTTACAATTTTAGGAGTTTGCAAGCGAATTCGAGTTCATTTGATTCGCAGTATAAAAGTATAAAGGCAACTAGTTACCCGGTAAATCGCTCGGTGAGCACTAGTTATATGCGAAAAAATATTCTACAACGCGATTATAGCATAGATTCTAAAACAGATCGAATTTTTCGTGAATTTGCTCGCATCGACCCGAAATTTGAAGATAAGAATTGTGTATCAAGTGAACTGTGCCAGCAAAAACAAAGTGTTCTATTGAAAAATCGTTCGTTAGATACAAGTAATGCTTTTCAATCGGTTCCTGTTCCAGTAATTTGCTATCCGGAAAATGAATTCAGATGAATGAGGCGATTCTGGAAAGTTTCCCTCTTTTCTCATCTTTCTCTTTTCTCGTATTCACTTTTAGGGCACATCACTTTTTTATTTTGAATTTTTCATATATAATTGTTTGTTTTTTTTCTCATTTATTTATGTCTAAGAGATCTAAAATATAGTCAGTAAGGTTTTAATTTTTGTAGTTTTCTGCAAATAACGATGAAAATAGCCGTTCATTTTGGAAAGAACTGTAAGTTTTGAAAGTTTTTAGTCTTTTTTTTAGCTGTTAGGAGTTGAATTTCGGCCGGTTTCAGTGCTATATTTTCAAAGGAACATGCAAAATTCTTAACAAATTCTCTTACGCTTAAGTACCACATATCTGACTTTTTTATATTTAATGTTAATAATAATATTCTAAATATGTTAAAGATTCTTCGGATTTTTTTTCATTGTTGACTTTTCGATTCGATGATTTCTTCAGAATACATTTATTTTTATCGTCGCTGATTATTACAGTTTTTCATTATATCAATTTTAATGAATAGTATACTTAATATTAATTTTAATTGTATTTTATTTTTATTTTAAAAATTTAAAAATTTAAAATTTTCATTTTTGCTTTTCCTTTCTCAAAATATATTCTTTTATATTTTTATTTTAATTTTTGTTGCATAAAAAAAAATATGAATCAATTAAATATGCTAAATTTAATAAAAAAAGTTTTTTTTTTATCAAAACAATATGAAAAAAAGCAAAAAGAAGAAAAAATATTTAAAATATTTAATTTATTTAAAATTAAACATTTTGTTTATGAATTTTGCAAGAAAGCTGATTTCGCTTCCTCTTTTACTGTCTCATTTATCATTAATAAAATTTTTTAAAAATTAGACTTTTGCATTAAAAAGTAAAAAAAGGTGCTTTATTAGTTTAGTTCGATATTTGAGAATATTTCGATTGAATGAGATTCGATTGCATTTCATCCACTGAGAGGGAAGTAGAAAGGCTCAGCCTTTCTGGATTGTCGATGCTAATGGAATTCCACTTCGGTAAGAATAATTCTCCATTATATTGCCCATAGTATGTTATTCGAATTTAACTCACAATATTTCATGCAAATTAAACCAATACAAGAATGCATGCAAGAATGCAACTTATATATATATATATATATATATTTAGAATAAGATATTTTCAAGCTATCCGAAGCCATTGTCTGCAATAATAGAAGCCATTCTTTTTTCCATAAACTAAGTCCATATATAGCTGGTTCATTTATATTTTCAAAATTTTTCATGACTACCAGTCCATGTCTTTATTGCCTCTTCTCGCTTTTAACACCACAGTAACGAAAAATACTCCTGAAATGGGTGGCGAAGAACGTGCCCGAAGCTTAGTGTTTATTGTTATGGTTATTATCAACAATCAAACCAAAATCTCACATGTTATTGAAGTAATTCACTCGAATGTTTTCTATGAAAAAGAATAAGATTGAAAGCATTCAAATTGAAAAACCACTTAATAAGATTCTCACCAATGTCAATATTCATAGTTTCAACAACTTACCATAAGTTTCAAGGCAGATTTGGCCATGACTCATAGAGGATGATAAATGGCAGTGATTGGTTCGCAGTGGATTTCTTTTTGCAGGCACCATGTTGAAAATCAAAAATAAAATTATTTGCATTAAAATAATCTTATAGCCTATTGCAAAATTTGGCTACGTATTAATATATTAAAGGATAATATATTAATATATTAAAGGAACAATGATCGGAATGAAGGATAATTACCTATTATCCTTCTTAAAATAGGAGTGATATGAGATAAATTAGAGATTTTAGAATTAGAAAAGGAATTTTAAATATCTTTATAGATTAACAAATAAGGATACCAGAGGAGCTGTTTTTTTATATTTGCTACTTTTTACTATTTTTTATATCCTAAATTTTTGTTTTATTTTTGTTATTCTTTTATTATTTATATTTTATTATTTGTATTTTGTTTGTTTCTTTATATTTTATTAGGTCCAATACCAAATGATGTTTTAATCTTAATTTCTATAAATGTCTAATAATTCGATAACAATATCATTTAAAGATAATTAATTCAAATTATTAAGTGATAATTAGAAACGACATTTTCTTTTAAAAAAACACTGAAGTAATAATTGATAAGAGCGTTATCAGCGACATCATCAGAGACTAAAATATCGTTTTTCAAAATGATTTATATTTCTTGAAGAATTCTTTGCTAATATAATTCCAAAATAAAATTTGATTGGCCGAATTTAAGAAAACTTTTCTTCTTAAAATAAAAATCTGAAAAAATATGAATAAACCGAAATAAAAAAACAGGAAAGTCCTCAAAAAAAAATGAGAAAAAATTCTCTTTATTCATAATTGTTTCTTTAACGCTTTTCCTGTAAATAATCGGAATTGAAAATTTTCGTACCATTTGGTACCATTGAGAAAATCAACTGAAATTGAAATCAACTCAAATAGCTGAATTCAGTGCAATTATGTTGATATATCCAATAAACCACGGCGATTACGGTCGATTATGGTTAATATGGATGAATAATGTGGAGCTAAAAAAAAAACCATTATATTTTTTCCAAATGACCTGAAAAAGAACTTCGCTCAGTTCTTTTGATCAACGAATTTGTGATTTTTTTTGAGATGAGAAACAAAAAGTTTTATAATTTCAATTTTATCATTGTTTTATTTATTTTATTTAACTTCACACAAAATTTATTCCAATTAGAGAAAAAAATGAAAAATATTAAATTTGTACAAAAAATTTACAAATTCTTTTCTACTTTTTAAATTTTTCAATGAAAGGATAATCAAAATTATTATTGCATTTTCTTGGCGACAATGCAGGTTTATGCGTGTGGCGAATTGACACAACTTTTTGAAATAGGTACCAGTGTGTGTGTATCAAAACTATGTTCCATACAATTTTCAATTGTGCGATATGCTTGGTTATCGGTATTCATGAGGTGTAAAAATCAGCCCAGAGCATAGAAATCATGAATACGCTGATGATATGGTCCTTTTTATTGATAACCTGGATTACGATGACCTGGATAGAGTATCGGCAGCAACAATGAAAATTTCAAATGTAAATAACCAATGAAATTGATAATTGATAATTTCAAATGAAATTGATAAGATCACACTTTTTATAGATTCATCATTTCTTCAAGATACCGATCCATTTTCATGCTTAATAGTCAGGTGAAATTCTAGCGACAATGTCCTTTCGTGAAGCCCTCTAGAACAGCCGCTAAATTATTTCCTCAAAATGAAAATTCGCATGTATCTAAGTGTAGTATGCATAATCGCTAGTTTGGTTCCATGTTCCTCTTCATGGATTAAAAGCGGGGAGGACCAATCAAAATACTCTTTTCTCTTATTCTTTCAGAGAAGATTTTGAATGCATAAACAGTCCAGTAATATATGAGCCTGAAGGATGAAAAAAGGAGCAACTTCATTTGGTTCCAGGACATCATCAGATTGGAAATTGCCCAAGCCAGCAATGATGCGAGCTATTAGAAAAAGAAGAAAAGAACTTTAGTGAAACCACTATATAAATTTTTACGATTTCATTCGAGGTTTATTATTAACTGCCATCAAATAATGATAACGTTGATAAGAGTTTTGAGACTGTGATAAGATTTTCACTTGTTGCTTTTTTCCTTATCTTTCCCCAGTATTCTGGAGTTGCAGAAATGTCAATCAAAAAATAATAATTCTTCCCATCTATTACCATTAATTAAAGTTATTTTTTAATTTAAAAATTAGCTTTAAGCCATTTACTCAAGTTGTTTTTTAAGGCCATTCAACTAAATTAAAGCTAAAACTATTAACTTTATTTTTTTTTTCATGAAAAATGAGTTAGTCATTTAAATGATGAGAAAAACCTTCTGCAATCCAATCATTCACAATTCATTTCATAAGTGTGGTGCATCAGTGGCTTAGTGCCAACAATGTCCAACGATATTCGGCCAGCGCTCCAGTTTGTCGAGAACAATTTTACTGAGCACCGAATGCAAAAGCTATCGCGAAATCGTGGATCGAGAACGAGATTCTATTTGAATCTGCAGATTTTAAACCAAACTGAGGAAATGAGACAAATTCATTAAGCCATCGATGTGTCCTTCTAAAATGATGATTATTCTTCGCCTACAATATTCAACTTTGCGATAGATTTGCACTGACAATAATGTGAATACGCTGAATGTTGTAAATCTAATAAATCTTTTTTATCGATAATTATGAAAAAATAAACGGTGGTATATCGACAAATGCTATAAAAATCAGGATGAATGTGAACAAGACGAAAGTCTTTTTAGCTTACATAGTAGGCACTAATGAAATAGCCAATTTTGTCAATTCATTACGGGTTGAAAAAGTGCTCGATAACTATAGCAATATATATGGCCAAAGAGAGTGGAAAATATTGGGAAATTCTACCTTCGATCATTCTCGTCTTAGGTATATTTTATGTGCTTATCGAGTGGATATAATCTAACATAATTGAAGCCACCTCCGCTGAAATACACCTGCGTTAATATCGCTTGGCCCTGAGGTAAATGAAATCAAAAGAGAGAAGGCCAATCAAGGCTTGAATATGAATTGATTAGCAGTTATGAAATACAATTATTTTGTATGGCCCAGCAATGTATATGTATACTTGGACTATATGAAAAAGAGTGGTTTTTATTGTTCACAGGTAGTGCTATGACATCGAATTCAGCGATTTGTAAAAGCTCACTCTTATAACCAATGGAGGGAGCGAGCCTATAGTAATGGTGGAATGTTTAAAAAAAAATTCGACTATTTTATAACCAAATCGTAATTTGTTCGCAAAATTTATTCAGAAAATCTGCATAAATAATTCAGAGTTTCGGCTGATAGTGACATCTGTTAATAATCACTGCAACTATATTTTTTTCTAATTCATTTTATCAATTCGATGATATCGAATCGCTCATTAAAAAAAACTTTTATCTAATTATAACCATTATCCCATTTAAGAATAAAAAACCTATGAGTTATTGGACGAAGCAAAAGGTCATTCTAAATTGGCATTTGCATTGGCACCTAAGGTAATAAACACATATGGGCGATATGGGCGCATATGGATGAATCCTTACGAATTACACTCCAATATACGAAATACATGAAATATATAAAAGCAAACAAGTCATTGATTCTCTATAAAATACTGTGATAGAATTTCGTTCAAGCAAATTTACAAAGTTTAACAAAGTAAAATTATATATTTTGCTAAAGGAAAGAAAAATAAATAGGAGTTGTGCGTAAAATTTATAAAGAGAGGTTTTCGTGTTATTTTAATTTATTGTAAATATTTATTGTAAAAGACTGTAGTAAAATCGTTTTGTGTATTATTCTATTAATGATAAAAAAAATTTATAAAAATTTATAAAATTCGTACAACTGAAAAAAAAGATGAAAATTGAGAATAAATTGGAAAATTTCATTTATATTTATTTATGCTAAATTATTTGCTTGAAAATATCAAATTTTCAATTATAAATTAATATTTTTAAAATGAATTTCGAGCAGAATTTTTCAAAATTTTCCTCTTAAAAAATTGAAAAAATAAATGAATTTTCTCAGTTTTGAAAAATAATTTTGCAAAAAAAATATTGAAGTTATTGAATTTTTAAAATTTTTTTAAAAATTTGTAAAATACAGGAAAGGAATCACAACAAAATTTTGTTCATTTCTTTCTTTTTTTTGCTATACCTATTTGTATTGTGGCAATAAATTTTTGTTTTCATTGCATAGTGTTTCCAACAATTTATATTGATTCAATTCTTTCTTCATTTCAACAATTTATCCCTATTATTTTAATTAGAAAATTGGAAAACAATAAATTGACCCTTTTGACCTTTTTGCAATTAAAATTTTATTGCATTAATCGATGATTTTTATTTTATTTTCAATAAATTTTCGCATTATAATTTTTATATTTAATAAATAAATAGTATTTTTACTTTATTTACATTACTATTAGCTAAATTAAAAGATATTTTTTGAATATTTATTATTATTGAATTTAGTTTTATTAATTTAATTTTATTGCAAAAAATTAAAATGAAAAGGCGAATGCGAATTTTGGAAATTTTTTTTAATTTGAAAATTTTTAAAAAATTTTTTAAATATTTAAAAAATTTCTTATTCAAATTAGCGAAATAAATTTTTGAAATCTTTAAATCAACCAAATTTTTGTTTTTTAGAATTTCGAAAATATTTTTTCCTTTTTTTATATTAATTCATTTTCTTAGAATTATTATTTTCATTTTTTAATATTTCAGTTACTTTTAAAGTTGTAAAAAAAAAGAAAAAACTCGATTAGAAAATCAAATGGCAACGTATCAAACAACGATTTCTTCATTTATAAATAAATATTTGCAATCGTCAGAAGGTTTGTCGAGTTTTATTTATTTCGACAATCGTTTATCATCATTATTTATTAAAAATAGGGTCATTTTATTAAATAAAAAATATTTAATAATATTTTTATTTTGCAAAAAATCAGTTGAGAAAATTATAAATTATTTGAAACGAAACGCAAATCGGTCATTTACCTCGTATCATTATTTTTATTACATATAAATTGCGAGATTTATTGAATATAAATATGAAAATTTTTTACTAAATATAAACATTATATTTAATCATCATGCATTGCAATATTTATGGATAATAATTGGGATATTAGAGAGATATTAGAGATAAATGAATTTTCATTAATGATAATTCTCTGATTTCTAAAATTATTCGAAAAATTTTTAGCAAACTGATACCTTTTTTATATTTTTTTGTCTTTCATTGTCTTAACCGTTTTTCTTCGAAATATCCTTCGAAGCTTTCATGGAATAAAATAAAGATTTAGGAAAAAGCTTTAATCCTGCAATCGCATTTGGTTTTTATTTATATAAAGAGCAATGATTTGTTAATTCGCTGGCAATTTTATTTTTTATCACTTAATAATTTCCATGATAATTTTTCGAAATTCCATTTTTTTTCCTATTCATTTCCTTTCATTAGAAATTTTTTATCCGCAAAATATTTTTTTTTGTAATTTACTTTTTTTTTAGATCTTTTATTAACATTTATAGTTCAGCTATTTATTGCATTCAGCGAATAATATTTAGCAAAAATGCAATTTTTGTAAAAATTTTCTTTTTTTATTGAATGGAACAAAGAAAATGGAAAATTTTCTTTTTTAGTAAGAAGGAATTAGAACAAAGTTTTAAAAATTCGTCCAACAATCCATAAAAATTTTCTTTTTTTATTGAATGGAACAAAGAAAATGGAAAATTTTCTTTTTTAGTAAGAAGGAATTAGAACAAAGTTTTAAAAATTCGTCCAACAATCCATCTCCAAACATGGCAAAATCGGTGTATTACAATCATTTATTTATTTTCACACAACTGTTCTATTCTTATTCGTTTTAATAAAATTAGCAAAATATCACCTTGTATGTCTTAAATATCTAAAGCCTATACTCTTTTAATCATACAACTATTTTCTTTCCAATGTGGTACTAAGTCTTCCGATCTGACAGTAAGCCTGAAATTAACTGAAAATTTTTTTTCACTAATTAAACCACTACCGAACCGATATTTTTAAAATTATTTAAATTTTTTCGAAATTGTTTCTGAATCGATTGCATAAATAATTATTATATGCAGTGAGAAATATAAAAAAAATATACAAATATTTCTTTAAATATCTTTCATTAAAGAATTTTTTTAAAAAAATTAAATATTCAATTATCATAAATGAATACGAAAAAATAATACAATTTTGGTGCAAATTCTATTTTTAAAGCATTTTCTTATAAATGAATTTTCTGATAAATTTTAATGGAATCAATTAATCTTCTAATTTTATTTTATTTTAAAGAATCTAAGTAGCAAAGCGTAAAATATTCAAGAAATATTGCCTGATTTTAAGAGAATTAGCTATCGAATTATTATTAAAACTAAAATTTATCCGGAATTTATCTCTGAACGACTCTTTAGCAGAAGTATTTCATCTCATTAGTCAGTCAGGTAGCTGAATACAAGCCAGAAAATTTGCTCAGCTAATAGTATTAGCTTCGAATAGCTAGCGGACTTTTCTTGAAAAAATGGATGTGCTCAATCTAAAATTAAATTTGACTGATTGAATAAGCGTAAAATAAAAAAGCGTAACATCATTATCATTATCATTTATTTAATAGAGCAAAATTTCGATTACTTTTTAAAAAATCAAAACCGATCAAAGAGAGGAAATTTATTTGGCTTTTAAATTTTGAAGGTTTTTTTTAGTGTTGAACATAGTAATCCGTTGTGCAAAACTAGTCTCTTATATTACAAACAGAATTGTTCCACTGTAACAATTCATCAAAATTCTATTTTCAATAATATTTGGAGGAGCTCTAGTTTTCGATATATTTCATTCTCATCGTATTTTACTCGCTAACAGCATTCGTTCACATTTGAGCCACAATATTTCTTTTTCTAAATCATCAAGCTATGATAAATTCTTCTATAAATGCTATCATTTTTATCCTCAATTTTAAGTTATTTCAGCATTAAAAAAGAATTTCCGCACGAATTCTTTGTGATAAGATTTCATAAGATTGTGATAAGATAAATTGTAAATAAAGTGAATGATAAGAATGATTGAGATTTACGATATTTAAAACCTTTAAAGTGAAATTTGTTTAAGTAGTATATTTATAAGTAAACGAAATTATTTTTTTCACATATTTCTTTTTATCGATATTAGATTAAATTTAGATTTTTACTGATTCATCCATAATTCATCATCCATAAATCCACTCATCGATTATTTGATTTCTTTGAAATCCTCTAATTTGGTTTATTTTTACTGAATCAGTTTTTGTCAATAAAAAAAAATTATTGTTATAAATTTATTAAATTTATACTCAAAAATTATGTTTTTTTATTAAAAGTCATAAATTTTAACGAAAAGCCATATTTAACAAAAAAAACGGTTATATTTTGTTATTTTTTATTAAATTTATATATTGTATTTTTATAAATTGTAAAAAACAAAAAAGTTAACAAAATTTATAGAAAACTACAAAACAAAATTTTCGTTGTATTATTGTGCTTTCGAAAAAACGAAAAGAATTTTAGGCGATCGAATCGACTGGTTGATCTCTGAAAAAAAAAAAAAAGAAAACTAGTTCACTAACTTTCTTAGTGATTCTTATCTATTCTCTCTTATTTCCCCCATAATTTTTTATTAAATATATGCAAAATATATAGCTAATAATAATAATAATAGGTTTACCTCACCATTATGAAATCCCCGTCACCACATTTAACAGCGTTTTGAAAAGTCGAAAACTATCGCTATTCGTCATCTGAGCACAACTTTCTTTTCGCTTCATTTTCCAGTTTCTCATTTTTTTTAACTTTTAATGAGGTTAAATTTCGACAAAATTTTTTTTTTTCGAAAGTTCGCTATTTTTATTTTTCTATTTATTACGAAATGAAACAGTAATTTTAATTTATTTTCTCGCAATTCATTGGTGAATAAATTTTTAAAAATAGCGAATATATTCGCGATTTTCGCGATTAAAAAGTGAAACAAACGATATTGTGGCGAGCGAAAAATTTTTTAAATAATTAATTAGTAGATTTGGATGGTTGGCAGATTAAAAATGACTTCGACGCAAACTGTTGTTAGACCGTTACCGACTGATCCTTCCGATCCACCAGGTTTGTATGCTTTCATCTTCTTTTTCTCGTATTACTTACTGTAAAACTACTTTGCTTATATTTATGGTACTATTTTTTTGAATTATAGTGGATTTTTTTTCGAAAAACTGACCAAAATTTTCGCGATTTTTTAATAAAATTTAAACTTATATATAGAAATTTGTAAAGATTTATTGAGTCATTTCCTTTTTTTTATTTCATCGTTCGAACACTTTATTTATAAGCTGTTAATTTTTAAATAATGAATCTTAAAGAATAATTTTTGTTCAATTAATTATCAATTAATCAACTATAGAGTGATAACAAATCTGGCAAGTTATTATCACCACTCGTTGATTGTTTCCTCTCTTATTTTAGATTCTTTTCAATAATCCTTGCAGAGAGATTTGATTTAATTATAAACTTGTTTCGATTCTTTCTTGTCACATTTCTCAATTTCATTTTCAATCAAGATTTTTAAAACCAATTAAATCTAATTTTGATTTTAATTTTTCTTTATTCCCAATGAAGAATATCCAACGACGAAATAAGGTCAAATATAATTACGCAAAATAAAACGAATGCCCTGTTATTATTCGTTTATTAATTAAATTTCAATTATTAGAATTTTAATTCTAATTATTGGAGAAAATTTTAATGGAAATGTGCTTCAAAAAATATGGAAATACCATCAAAATATTGTAAAGAAAAGTATTGAAACATTGCGAGACTCAGAAACAATAATAATTTTTTATAAATTTTATGTAAATTTTCTCGAATTTTAATCTCATTTCATCAAAGTTCCATAAACTATTGTTGAAAACAATTTAACACTATAATTGACTATCAAATCAATTTATTTGCCTACTATTTTTAATGCTCAATTTGATTCTAAAATTCTAAAATTTTTTTAATCTTTTCATTTTATTTAATTTCAAAATACATTTATAATTGACAAAATTACAACTAAGGCATTTGTCTATTTTATTGTGCATTTGTTCGAAAAATTATGAATCTGCATCTGCGTTACTGGAGAAACATCTGTCGATCACCGCCGATTCATTATTAAAATAAATTGGCTATTTGAAACAGGAAAAATGAAGGGAATGCAGGAAATATCATTTGTTTCGACTAGATCAATGGTCCTGTTTGTTTTGTGCAACACGTTGATAATACTTCCTCATTAATGGATCCAATTTTCTATTGCTTGATTTCTTTTTATTAAAAAAAAAATAGCATTTTAGATTTTTGTTTAAGTTTTTTTTGCTAGATTTACCTAAATTTCCTAAATTTTTTTCATTCATAGTTATAATTTCATAATTTTTTTAAAGTCCGTCTTAATTTATTGGAATGATGTGTTGCTTTGAGTAAAATCAAGCTTATCAAGCTTATCATAGATTTATTTTATAAATCATGGAAAAAAAATGAATGCATCCTCTAAAATGAAATACAGATGGTATTGGGGACTTATTTCTATGCCCAAAAAGCCTCGGTGCCTGAACGAACCGATCCTAGAAGTGGAGCCAGCTGAACTAAAAATAGTGAACGTGATCAGATAAAAAATCTTAATTTATTTTCAAAAAATGTTTTATTTATTAGCTTAAATTATCAAAACCAAATAGTCCGATGAACAAATTAACTAAAACGGAGTATCTCGTTCGATTATCGAATTTCTTTTGCAAAAAGTTTCCACTCACCATTGATGGTTAGGCCCACTTCAATGGTTATTAGTAGAGGATAAGAGAATCTCGCCAGTTTGACTTGGAAATAGGACTACACGACGAGTCTGATTTATTCAATGACAAGTTTGTTGTCGCCAGGAGAATTGGTTTGCTCAATATAAGCAACGACCACTTTATTCTCTCTCCTCTCGAAGCAGATTGCAACATCGTTAAAATGTCTTTTATTTTTTTATTAGTTTTGTCATGTAGTACCAGTTTCCAGATGAAACTGAAGGGGGTAAAAGATGTGATTCGAGTGGAATTAAGTGAAATCTTTTTCCTTTCTACTTTCGGCATAAAAATTCTTTTCATTCAACCTGCTTTAATGAAGAACTTGATTTCAACTTTTATTTGAATCATACAATAGATTTGAAGATTTTAAAAATTTTCTATCAAATTTGATTCATAAAATTTTAATATTTATATTATTAAAAACAAATTTCTTAAATGATTATTTAATTAATAAAAAACTTTTTTTATTTTTTATTGAATTTTAAAATTTAAACAAATAATTAAAATTAAAATTTATTAAATTTTTTTTTCAACTTTTTTTTCATTTTTATCGATGGTTAATTATATTTTTTTGCTAAATGATGATAAATTTATAAATTTCCAAATTTATAAGTCTAAAAAATCAAAAAACCAAATCCATTATTTTATTAATTTTCAAAAATAATTTTTGTTCAAATTATTATATTATATTATCAAATATATCATATTATCAACAATTATTATATTAAATATAATAAATATAATAAAATAAAGATTGTAATACATTTTATCTTCAGTCTTATCATTCGCTATGTATAATAATTATTAATATAAAATATAAAATAAATGATGAAATCAATAAATGAAAAATTTTCACGAAGTTTTTACGGTAATATTTGTTTTACGCATCTGTATATTGGATTCCATCTTACTGATTGATACATTTCCACTTTTATGGCTTTTATTTATTTCAAAAATAATTTTTTATAATAATAATATTGTGTAATTTATGTGAATAGTTGGCTAAAAATAATAAAAAAGAATTTATTTTAGCAAAAAAAACTAATTAATTAAGAATGGAAGAGGAATGAAATTAAGGTGTTGGCAGGAATGGAACCTGTAGGTGAAATTATAATATTGGCGGGAATGGAACTTGTAAGTGAAATTGTAATATTAGCTGGAATGGAACCTGTAGGTAAAATTATAACATTGGCGGAATGGAATAAGCGAAATTATGAAATTGGCAGGAACAGAATCTGCAGTTTATAGATTGATTTATAGTAGTTAGCCTTATTTACATCAGAAAATATTCTAATAGTTACTGACACTATTACAGGTTAAATTTAATTAGTTCCATTGGCTACAAAGATTGAAACGTATACTGAAACCTCTTGTACTATATGCGGTGGTTACGATCTTTTCATTGATTTTAAAGCATTAACACATTTCACTCGAATTTGATCAAATAAAATTTTCCCCATTTTATTTGTATTCATTCACTGTTTGATTGATAAGGATAAGGCGTAATCATTGCGTAAAATGTTAATATTAAATTGATGAAAAATCGTTTTGCATTATTTCTACAATGAATTTGTCGCAATACTTGCTAATATTGTTGATTAATTTTTCACTCAATTAAACATTATTATTATTTGTTATTATTATTGTTTTATCAATTGCAATTGTTAATAATTATTTTCTTCAATGTAATTTATTTATTTATTTTTTTTAATGTTAGTAATATTATTTGATTTTGGTGCGTCGGTGATTTAGTGAAAAAAAGGCACTGAGAATCGAGAATGGCTCACACCCGCACCACGTCTCGCTAAACGCCAAAAGCAACGGAGGATGCTCCGATACTGGGCTTTCTACACTCGGCTTGGTCTTTCGTTCAGAAATCCACGCGACCCTAAGCTGATCTCGCCAAATGAAATTTACCGTCTGATTCGATAAGCCAGCGAAACGAGCCTAACCAGCAATGACGAGTGGTTTTTGAAAAAAACACTGTTATTATTTTGCTTTATTTATTTTCAGTGGCAAGTGAACTGCGTCGAAGGTGTTTTTTCTAACTAACTTCCCATTTCAATGTCATCTTTTATCATCGCTAATTTTTTCTGCAAAAATCTTAAATTTACTTCTTAATTTACTCTATTTTTTGTTGCGATTTGTTAATAATTTGTCATTTTTTGATTGCCGAATTTCACTTATAAATTTATCTTTTGTAAATGTTTTTTTCGGAAATGTCCGATCGTTTTTTGCCATTTTTTTACTATTATTTTGATTAAAAATCGTCTTTTTTTAATTTCTAAAAATTTCGTTTTATTTATTTTTATTTTTAATTTATTTAAATAAATGAAACTTTTTTAAATTTTACGCAGTTATTTAGGAGAAATCGAAAATAATTGATTTGAATCGATAGCTTCAGTAGTCATTTAAAAAATTTTCACCTTTGATGTTCATTATTTTCCATTATTTTTTCCTTTCATAAGACATATTTATTGTATATTTAAATATTTACAAAATAAACTTAAAACTATACATATTGTTTGATCTGAAATTATTTTATATAAAATCTATAAATATCCAAAACAAAAATCATTTTTTAATATTTCAAATCAAAAATCTACAAATAATTTTTTCATTTTTAGAGATATTCGTATAATTTTATTTATCGAAATTCAAATATCGAAATAAATTTAATTTGATTTAAATTTTAAGTTTAAATTTTAAATAAATAATTAATTATTTTAAATAAATAAAAAATAAATAATTAAATAAATAATAAAATAATAATAAATAAATTTTATTAATAAATATATAAATAAATTTTATTAAATAAATTTTTTACATGCTTTTTTTATTTTTTAAATATATATTTGTTGCTTTGTTTAGTGTTTCAACAAAAAAGTTTGCTAAAATTTTTTTTTGAAGATGCTTAGACTCGATGTATTGGCACGTCGCACTAGAAAACTGTGCCAAAGGGAGTCTCATGGAGCGATAAAAGCACAAGCCGCCGGCATCAGCGGGATTTTGAGCAGGTTTGAGCACTCCTGCGGGGAATCGAACCTTAGCATCGGCGCTCCGAATTGAGCAACAATCCACTGAACCACTCCACTCTCCTTTGTTTCTCTCCAATAGGCCACAGTGCCACCCGACGAAGAGTGGCGCGTCGGCAGATTCGAGCTCAAGCCTCGATCCTCGGGGACAATTATCTTGCCACTGAGCCGCCGACGTTTTCATTTATAAATTTTATGAATAAAAAAAATTAAGCGAAAATAGCACTTTTCATTTTCCGGATTATTCGGATTATCATTTCTTCTATAAAATAAATCTTATTTTTCTTCCAAATAAAAAATATTGCAATTTTTTAATTTTTTAATTTCATTATTTATTGATCGCTTTTTTTGGGCGATCAAAATTCATATAGCTGATAATGTCTTTTTTTTTTTAAATAATTAGCTGAAGTAATAAATATTTGTAAAATCTCATGAATAATTTTTTGATTTATTATTGAATATATAATTAGTCAGGCTTTTCGGGTTATACTGGCTTGTGCTCATCTCCTCCAGTCTCCTATAGGCGAGGGACTCCTATAGGCGACCTGGCTGGCGCGATAAGCCGACAGAGCGAGTGTCTAGCCAGTAATTTAATGGTGGCAGCTCTTGAAAAGCAAAATTACCCAAGTTTGCGGTAACTCTTCACCTTAATCGAGGTTTTATGGTCGAAATTATATTTCGAAATGACCCCAAGTCTCGATTTTTTTTTGCCTCGACTTTTCACTCGTTCAAAATTCCTCTTGAAAAATAGGAGAAAGCACCTCGAGCTGCAGCCGCAGCTGCAGCTGCACGTTATTGCAGTTCAAATTGTTGTTTTCTTAAGCTTTCTTTTCTTGTGGGGGGGGGGGGGGGGGAAAAACGGGTCATTTTTTTGCTTCTCATTACAATTGAATATTTTTTTTCAGTTAAAATTAAAATTAATTAAGTTAAAATTAATTGAAATTGATTTTCATATTTTTCAAAACTAAAAACGCTATTTTACCGAAATTTTTTCGAAAAACTCAAAATTTTACGCGTAAAACAACGCTATTTTAGCGATTTTTTAAATTTGTATAAATCGTGGATTGGAAAAAAAATTTACAAAAATCTCGTCGATGCATTTTACTTATTTTTTTCGTATTTCAATGAATTTTTTTTTTTAGAAAATGTGTACTTTGATTTTTTCACTGAACAAACTATTGAAAAATTACACTTTTTCCACTTATATAAAATAAAACGATTTTTGCTGACAAACGCACTTATTTTAATTGTAATTGTCGTTTAGTAAAAATTTCTATAAATTTAAATATATATTTATTATTTATTAAAAACTATCTTATCAGTATTTTTTATCAAAATCATCACTATCATAAAATTTATCATGAATTTTGAAAAAAAAATTTTGTTTTTTTTATAGGAATGGATTGTTTCGCGGACGATCGAGACGCTTTAAATGATTTTGCAAAATATTTCAATAATTCACATTTAAGCGATGTCTCTCTTCTTGTTGGTGATGAAATGTCGGTTTTTCGAATCGAATTTTAGCTAAATTTCTTTTAATTCATTTTTTTAAGATTCTATGATTTTATCACTGATCGCTGATAAGACTAGTATCACTAATAAAACATTGAAATGTCGAAATAAATAATTTTTTGATTTTGGAAAATGATTAGTCAGTTGAAACGGAATTAAATTCCCAATCTTGATTTTCTCAGTTTTATCATTTTTTTGGTGTAAAATAGACAAATCTTTTTGTTGGGAAATGAAATTTGAAAGGTTGGATTTTTTTTATACTTTTAGAAAATTTTTAAATCGATCTTATAATATTTACAATTAAGTTTTATATTAAATAACAAATTTATCATGAAAATGAAAAAAAGATTTTCTATAAACTAATAAATTTTTATAAAAAAATGAAATGATGAAAATAATGATAAGATAATCGTATAAAATCGTATCATCACTTCGACTAGCTTCGATTATAGATTCGTTTCTTTTCTCTTAAAACGGGTGAATCTTTTCATTAAAAGCGAAACTGTGGTACTTCTTTCGTCAAATATTTCATTCTTAATAATCAATCGGATATGGTAGGCAAATATTAAAAATGATGATGAATAAATTGGTGATGAATGTATAATAAAGTTATTTATTTAAGGAATATAAGCATTTCTATAAGTATTATTCTGGTTTAGTTTACTGCAATGAAAACCTTATAAAATGTTACGAAATGGTTCTTTATTCTCGTTATTGCCAAAAAGTGATCATAAGATGAGGCGTTGATCTGATAGGACCTTATTCTAGTACCACAAAACGTTTGTCTGGTAGGATGAAGTGTCTCTAAGTTTCAGGCCAGTATAGATATTTTATTTAGAAGCAGTTCTATTGTAGAATAAAATCAAGTGCATAGTGTTGCTGAAATTCTTTCTGGGTGAATTCTCGATTTTTTTTAAATATTATTTACTCAGTGGTGTTTAAAAATTTATTTTAGATATGCGGCTCATCGAATAATTTTAACAAAAAGTAGTGAAGTTTTTGAACGAATGTTAAGTCAAAAATGGAACGGCGAAAAAA
The DNA here is from genome assembly GCA_900625125.1 of Dracunculus medinensis. Taxonomy (NCBI): domain Eukaryota; kingdom Metazoa; phylum Nematoda; class Chromadorea; order Rhabditida; family Dracunculidae; genus Dracunculus; species Dracunculus medinensis. The sequence continues at coordinate 2,745,011 of UYYG01001152.1, read as the reverse complement.
AAGTTCGTAATTTATATCAATTTATGACAAAAGTTCATTGCTCACCATATTTTTTCGCTGTGAATGAGATGAAAGAATAAAAGCCAAAGTTATAAATCAAAATCGTATGAATGCGCATTGATGAAAGCAAATTTTAAAAAGTGCACTTTTTCCAGAAATTAGAACTAGTCGATGTTCTTTTTCCGGAAGTCGGAACCAGTCGATGTTTATTTTTCTTTTTTTCAGGAATTGGAACTAGTCGAAGAGCCTCAATGTCAAAAAGTATTTTCAGCATTTCTTCGGTTCTTATACTGTAATCATATCTTACTTCATCCTGATAATGCTCTGCCAATACTTGTTCTTGCTGATAAATATAATGTTAATAACTTAAGAAAGGTATATATATTGCAAGATTTCGTATTATGTAAGTAAACTTATTTTCATAGAACTGTAGGATATTATTTCTCGTTTAATTTACTTCTGGGATTGCTATGGCAAAATTTTTTTGCCATAGAACTATTCAGATTTTAGATTTGGCCAGGCGAATCATTAGGGTTATAGTTTCAATTATTTTAACTCAATTTGCTACTGTAAAAGTGGATGGATAAACAATTTCAGTTAATTCAATTGATCTTTCCTAAAATTCAATATTTTCTGATACATATTCTCAAAAGAAATGAGAACCTTGCAGAAGCATGGCAAAAATGAGAATTGTGCATTCTTTCAGGTTTGCATAGAATACGCTGTACAGAATATTTTGCCTGAATTATCACTTCGAGAATTATTTCATGTTTGGTTTTCGTATGCAACGAAAGCATATCATCAGGTAAATTATTTTTTATATAGTTATCTCTTTCTTTTTTTTGCTTGAATATATATTGGGCACTCAATGATTGCACCACCGAAACTTTTAAATTTCAAATATATTTAAATAATTTTGTAGTTGCTAATAAATTCATGCATAAAAATTCTTGCGTGGCATTTCGAAGAAATGATTACGAGTGAAGAATGGGAAAAAGAATGGTTATCAGTTGATCGTGATCAACTTACTGAATTGCTCAAATCGAATGATCTTGTTCTATCAAGTAACTAATTCCTTTAAATCGTCTAATATGTCAGGAACTTCTCGTTCTTTTAACAGTTCTCACAATTACTGATTAGGCTGGCACCGCTGGCTTTATTTCCAAGCTACAAGATCTGATGCCATCATCATATCGGGAACTGCAAAAGAAAAAGAATTGAAACTCAGAATTTTACTGATTTTTTTCTTGTGCAATGATTTTTATCACTATGTCTTAGTAGCTTATTATCTTATCATTTCGATGTTTATAGACGAATTTCGTTTATGGGAAGCAGTACAAAAATGGTTGATGGCACCTTCTCATCCAGAACGACGTGGGAATACTGCTTCTCCTCTCTTAGTTTCAATATTGCCACTCATCAGGTTTAAATCGCTCACATTTATAAAAAATTTTATTATTTATTTAATATATTTTTTAAACAAAAGAAATGATATTTTTTAAATTTCTTTTTATTTAACTAAGTCTTTTGGTAAATTTTTTAACCTCCGCTAAAAACGCGACCAGATGTCTAAATAAATTCGCCTATTATATTGTTTCTTTGTTTAAAACATACCATTTATGGTTTAATTAGCTTAAAACATGAAATCTTCGTCAGAGACTTGGCTACAGTTGCACCAATTATAGTTTTAATGATAGATCTCGTCGCATAATATAAATCCGATTCATATTGTTTGATTTCATGCCCTGTAGTCAGTCGTCACTGGAATAGTTCTTTACGAGATAGTAAGTAACTCGTATAAAAGAGTCGCATCTCTTTGGTAACTCTCGGAGTCAGACTATGTTATATTTTTAAATTATTTCAAGTCAAAAAGTTGTGGGGCAGTTGGCGCATTTCAAACTGGAATATCAAAGCGCTCGAAAGATTTTAACATCAATGTATAACATTTCTAGGATGGCCGATGATTCTAATTGAAGCCTTTTCTTTCTCTTCTAACAGCTCTCACCATTATTGGTTAAGCCGGCTCCGCTGGCTACATGGGTAAGACGTCTCCAAGCTGCTCGGTCCTATGCCATCGCTAGTAGTAATATAAGCCATTCCTTTTTCCATCGTCTAAATCCATATATCGCTGGTCCCCCTATACATTCAAAATTTTTTCTAACTGTATTAATCCAGGTCTTAACTGGCCTTCTCCGCTTTTGACGCCACCATCACAGGGTCAAATAACAAAATATTGAATATCCTTGCCTTTATCTGTTAAATCCATTTTAGAATTCATATCGTTCTGTCAGTACTCAAAAAGAAGACAAGCTTATATGTTGAATGAAATGGTCTGACTGTTGGGCCGTGCTGCCAGACCGTACGCTTATCAACAGATATAGTTACTACTGGCAAACTCGTGATAAAACACTACACCAATACTTAAAGGGTACTGTAGTTTGCCAGATGACCAGTGGAATTGAAGTAAAGATAAAAATCCAATTGAAACTATCTCCTTCGTTGTTCCCCACTTGCAAAGATTTTATATGAGGTACCATATGACTGAGGCGAGGCAAATTTCAGTTCTCAAAGAAGTTGGATATAAGGTCGCATTATCTAGAAATAGGTTATATTTATTTGTTATATTTCTGTCAAAATTTCTCCTTTCTTTCTCCTAAATATATTCTTAGAAGTATCAGACAGCAGGATGTATCCGCAATTTGCTTAACGCGCTTTTGATTCGTCCTATACGGCAGTGCTGTGATATGTCATATAACATGGTGGTGTCCCAGAAAAGATAAACTTAGAGCATTTTTATCGGCATATATCAGTACAGATATATATATATATATATATATGTATACTATATATATATATAATCTTCGAAATGCGAATCAGTATGCGCTAGAGTTGTATCCTTTCCCTCATAGTTATGCGCTCTATTAAAGAGGTATCGGAATTTTAAATGTATCGGAACCACTTTCATATGTTTCTAGTGGCTAGGGAAAAGATGTAATTGCAATTCGAAGTATTTTATTGCGTCTGGCGCACTCTCTTTGGAATCACTACAAAATCAACTCCACAACTCCACAAGTTCGCATCTATTTAGCACGATATACGCACGATCCTATTATAAGGACTGCGGAACAATGCCAATGAGAATAGAAAATTAAGAAAAATGTTCGCTAGGAATTTGATGTTTCATCCACCTGAATACCATCCGTAACAATTTTATTAAAAAGCATGAATTGTTAAGCCATTTTCTCTATCATTCATTATAAGAAGTACATCTCGCTACTTGCTAAACCCTGTGATGGATGACATTAAAAAACGTGTAGATTAAGATCTGGTAAAGTAAATGCCTAAAATAGCCGAATGATATATGAGCTAAGGCGATGAAAAAAGACTTCAGTTGGCTTCACTTTATATAAACTCTAGTCTCCACTATAACCAGTGAAGCCATCAATGTTATGGGTTATTGGAAGAAGGCTTCATAACCAGATTAATTTCTGATGAATCGCTTCGTAATAATAATTTCTTAATAGTTTCTTATGGTTTTGCTATTCGTGACAAAAAGACGCTTTTTATAATTTCATGCTTAGGAGTAGCATCATCGAACTAGAAATGTGGTTCCAACTCTTCTCGTAGTAGAAATTTGTCACCAAAAAATTGGCTAATGTTAGAAATCCACCTGCCTTTATTTCTAATTGATTTTCTAACGAAAGTCCCTCATTTTACTAATAAGTTTAATCGTAACGAATTTAACCAGAAAAAACTCCTAGCCACTTCCTAATTAATTCTATCATTAAAAAAACATATCTGATTCGAATTCCTTGCTATTAAGATTTCCATTCATGACGGCCGATGAATTGACTCAAGTGGAACGATCACCTTTTGTTGAATCGCATCCAAAATTATTTCATCCTCAAATTCTCTTGGCATATAAATTTCAAGCTTTACCACTGGCTAGTCGCGCCAATTGCAAGTAAGCGTTTATGAATTTGCTTATCACTATTTAATTATCACTATTTAATTACTAACAAAGTCTGATTTATTGATTTTATTGGTTTCTGATTAATAATATGTATTACTGATTATCTATTTCTTATTGTTCTCTGTTAGTCATTTCTTCGTTTTCAGAGAATTCAGTGGTACTCAATTTATTCTAAGAAATTATACGGATGTGAGGTGGGATCGTCGCATTACAATTCATAGCGAGGATTTACGCTTGGATTGTGCGTATGATAGATGCATCGATCAAACTTTTAATGTATTCGCATTTTATATAACTTTTTTGTCTTTTATTAAATTAGTATTAAATTAGTAAAAAAATGAATGATCTCTTGAACAGAGTTTTTAATCGACAATAAAGCGACAGTAAACGATAGAACACAAAAAATTTTGCGTTGAGTTTGGATATAGTTAAATCATCAGTATGGATGAGATTTTTAGATAACGACTCGTTCCTCAACATTTCCGCTTCAAGCTTGGAATTGGAAATTAAAACTAACGAGTCAAATGGTGTCCAATAGTCATGACGAACTTCGTATGTATCTCGTATCAGATGATATTGATCAACCCCGTTCTATCGAATATCTTGTATCAATTGTCGATGATAGAAAAGTTATACGGTCTTTGGCTGGAAAGAAGAATTTCACAAAGACTAGGTACATCCCTTAATTTACTAAATACTTTAATTTTTCCAAACTGCATACCACAATCGCATCTTTTGCTAATTATAAGGATGAAGCGTTTCCAAATTTGTCTGCCTCTGTTAGAAACCACTTCTTTTTTCTCTACCTAAGGTTTATCCTAGTTCTCCTGACTATATTAGTCTTCTTCTTAAATAGGCCTTCACTGTCCATTACAATGCGTTGTCTCTATCAATTTCTGATGGGCACTGAAAAGCAGTTTAATCAGCCTAGGTGATCATGATGGTAAAGGTTATTCAAGCGAAGATTGATGTGGACGGTCATATGATATTAATGGGAACTTAAAGTATAGCTAAGACCGAAAAAGTCAAAGGGAATAGAATTCTTGATATAAACTGGATAAGTTCTTCCACTCTCATTACCTATTTTAAAATAGGGTTGTGTGTTTTCGTGCTATAATGTTTTTTGGCGATTCCATAGGAGATCCAATAGAGAAAAGTAGCCACACCTATCTTAAATGGAACTTTATCTATAGTTCCAAAAATCAGTCAGTGTATTCATGACTTGATATGGCTAGGCTGGTTTTTGGTATATTAAATATACATATTTTTAACTGTTTAAAAGACTATTAGAGCACGGTGGTTGCATTCAATGTGGTCAAATAGAAAGTTCAAAATTTTAATTGAAATCTGAATTCTCTATCCATCTGTAAATAACTATGTAGCAAAAATCAAAGTTCTGCAGTCAGTGGATTCAGCCAAAACAGAAGTTGTGCATATTGTTGGAAAAAGAAAGAATTGTATTATATACATATATATATTTATACTAATTTTTTGCTCAAAATAACCGATTTGAATTTGGGAAAATTGTTAAAAGCGTAAATTAAGTAAATTGGAACTTTGAAGATAGAAGAGATCCGTAATAGGCATATTCTTAAGGGAGATTTGGGACGATAATGGATGAGTTTTGACAAAATTAGACAGATTTTGGAGATTTTACCGGACATATATACGTACACAATAATATAACATTCTACTTTAGCGTAGCACTTTTTTCATAACCCTTTATATTCCCTTAACATATCTTCGAAACCTTATAATTCTATATCAGTACCCTTATCAGTACTGTTCCTTCTACGCCATCCATAATTATGTCGCTTACCTGGCACTGCGACTATGGCACAAATTAAGTTTGGTGGAACAAGTAATAAAAGTGGAATTGGCGGCATTTAACTGGGCCTGGAGGGTTAAAATAGTAGAAAGGGGTATGAAAGGGGTTTAAAATGTTGTTGAAATTGTCTAACAGATTAAGACACGAGCGGGATTGTATAGAATATTAAAGGAACAAAGTGACAAATTTTGGTAAGGAAGCCATTTGGCGATAAAAACACAAGTGAGTCGCTAGCATTCTGAATTTTTGAAGGACAGATTTACTATATCTATATCTATTGTTGGATTCATCATCAGTATTTTAAATTGAAACATTAAACAAACCATTCCATCTTCTTTTGCTTTCGCCGGACTGATATGGTGAAGTGTGGTGAATCGACTGGATTCAAACATGAGCCATTCTCAATTCTAGGTGGCAATAACATTGTCATCAAATTATCGGTGCACCAAAGTATTGTCATCAGGCTATATTTTTTCAAGCGCTCTACTTGATATAGAAAGAGTAGAAAGTGGAGTGAATCTATTGGTGAATTTGGAAAAATTTAGCCGACACTGGAAGAACGAGTTTTTTCCACAAATAGATAAATTATTTTTCTTCTTCTAATAGCTGTCATCACTGGTTGGGCTGGCTCCACTGCCTGCAAGGGCTTCGTGATCTGATGCTATCGCTTACAATAATAGAAACCACTCCTTTTTCTTCCGTATAAGTCCATGTATCGCTCAAAATCTTTTCTGACTATATCAGCCAAGTTCTTGATTGGCCCTCCTCGCTTTTGACACCATCCCTCACAAGGTTTAGTAAGTAACGAAATACGTGTCAGTTCTTGTGGTGAGAGGCGAAGAATGTGCCCTAACCAGCGAAGTCGATGTTTTATGATGGTATTGTTAATTATTATTGGTTGCTATTTCAAGTGGTATTTAAACGGAGCTGATGCGATCATGTGAGGTTTTATTTACTTGGCGAACCTGTTAAATTAACTTTGACATGAGTGGTCAAAGGCAGATGACTTTAATATCCTCCATTCTCATCAGTCATAACTCGCAGCTATATAGCACGATTAATTGCTGCAGTAAGATTTTTTCTTAAGCCTATCGGTGCTATAAGTATCCCTAGAATTCTCTCATGCAAGTTTGCAAATGAAAATCGTATGACGCAAAAAAAAAGAAGGAAAGTATGGTCCAGGCTGACCTTTCTACTATATTCTTTTCCTTATATAATTTAAATAATTTTAGATACAGCGCAGATATTGAAATCGAGAAAAAAATTGACCTAAACGAAATTTATACTGAAAAATCGCCTTTACTCGTTAACGGCGATTTACACCTTCAAATTACTCTACGACCTATCGACTAAAATACTTCGATTTTATTGTTTAATTTATTACGAATAACTAAATGTTTCTTCAATTATTTCTTTAGACTGTATAGATTTAATATGGTTCATGTTGCTAATCTTTAAGCTCTTTCAAATTATTTTTCCAAATTATCGGATTCAAATTATTACTTACCATTTCTGATTTGGCTATTTCCACTGATTATTAGGTGAATTAGGTTTTTTTTTGTCCAGAAGATCGTTAAAAATGGAAAGAACCCCAAGCTATTCGTACTCTACTTTTAGTAATAGACTTATTGCCGATCAGAAATGGAACCTATGATGCTTGAAGCAATGCATCGCTCGACTCGATTATCCTGCCTCCACTCTATTACCACTGCACATATTAATTCATTGTATCATTTCATCATTAAAGTATTTAGTAAATTCTAAATTGTTTTGTATTTAGCAAAATTAATAGCATTATGTGGAATGGCAACGTTCTGACCTTATATGCAACAGAAATGACTCACCGTAAGTAAATTTTAGTCATAACGAACAGTGAACCAAACCAGAATTGACCTAATTAACCTTGGCTCTAATGTCCTTTTATATTATCGCTATAATCTCAGACATTGTTCATATATTACTGTTAATATAGTATAATATTAGTAGGTATGTGTTGTTACTAATAGTCCATTAATATTAATATAAGACCTTTTCTAGTAATATTAAGTGATACTATCGGTGCAGTATAGTACCATCAAATTTTTTTTTTAATCAAACAGCTCACCATTCCTGGGTTACTCTTGCTCTACTGCCTTATCAGAATGGACAAATTTCTGAAGCTCATTTGGAGATAGAAATACAAGTGGGATCGCCAGCATCTGGTTTTGGTTTACTTCTACCGGGAATCGAATCCCAGCATAGATGCTCCAACCCGCCGAACCTTTCTAATAAATATTCAGTTTTGTGATAACGTAGAGAGTGATTGTGATATGATAAAATCTATCGAAATTCAATTAAGTTGTATAATTGCGCACGGAATTCACATCCGGATTTTTAGGTGTCATTTTTATGTATTGCATACTGGTTGTTACACCGCAGAAAAATTAAAAAAGTGGTCTTAAAACGATTGTATGCGGACTGACACAGCTCTCAAGTTTGTATATGAGCTGATTGTTAGTAATTTGTACGGATATGTAGTGTACGTGCTAATGTCTCATGCGTGGCGTGTGTGAGTCAGTTATTATTGGAGGAAGTAGGGAGGGGGTTGCTTGGTTCCACCGTGGTTTTTTAAATATTATGAAGAGTTTGGTGAGTGATTAATTGGGCTTACTAACTTCATTATAATTTCAGAATTTTCTTTGCATTTTAATTTTTTTTCGAAATATTTTTATGCATAAAAAATTTGATTTGTTAATTTTAAGATTTTTCATAATTTTATGAATAAATTATTTGATTTATCAGAAATTGTTAGAAACATTATTGGATGAATTGTTTAAGCATAGCACACATCATTTCTACTTTGCGTGGCTCATTTAACTGTTAGGGTAGCTTTTAGAGTGAATAGCTGAGAAGGCTTCACGTAGTTAGAGGAAAGAATTTTTTATCTGGCACAATAGATGAATTTTATGTTTTGAATGTTACGTTGCGTCGACTACGGGTAAGCAGAAAAATTGATTTCTCGTTGTTAAATGAAGTGAACCAATTGTCGAAAGTGATATATTATTAGCGAACCGTGACCAGTTAACTTTCTGGCTGCAGGCCTATTCAAACTCTTTACCAAGTGGCCAGTGGCTAACCAAACCAGAAATGGTGGAGAAAAGCGAAGAAATAATAAATCATTTCCATTAATTTTATACTTGCACTATAGCAGATCAAGCGATTTTTACTTCTTAACATTTCGCTTTATTTATTTGACTTCTCATTCTATCGTCATTGCAGTCTTGTTCATTTTTTTAAATGTTATCTGGCTTTAGATTCACAATTTAACCTCCTAATCAATTAGTTATGGCTGCAACAGCAGCACCAATAATCATGGTATCTTCTGGTTCAGTAGGTACATCTTCACAACTTTCCGGCATCTCACAACCATCAGTTCAAGTACTTTTTCTTTTTTATTTTTATTTTGTATTGTATTTTATTTCCTTATAAATTTTTTAAACAATCTGTAGGTGGTTTTTCATGTGAATCAGTAGAATCAGTAACTGCTTATTTTTAGAGAATTGGAAAAAATGTATGGGACGATTTTAGGTTGAGCTATAGGCTTCTGTTATAAAAAATAGGAAGTTTAGATTGCCTCTGAATACTTAGTCAAGGACATAGTTTTCTAAAATGCTATAATTATTTTTTGGCCAATAGTAAGAATTTATTTTTATTGTAATAAATAGAAGAATTTATATTTATGATATATTAGAGTATATTATCAAAATAAAGTTTTAAAATTGACTCAAATTATAGTTCACCAGTAAATCAGCCTAATAATCAGTGAAGTTAATCAAAATAGCAATTGCTTTCTGTTAGTGTTAGATAAATTTATAATTAAATTATAATTATATTAAATTCTTACAGATTTTTCATACTTATTGTTTCTTTCTTATTCTCTACACTATAATCTTTTTAGGCTAACGCAGCAGCAAACTTACAGGCCTTAGCAAATCAGCAGTTTCAACCTTACTATCTTCGACCAGCATATAGGTTTAAAACAAATAATGTAGGTTTATTAATTTATTATTATTTATTTATTGATTTTATTTATTTACTGTCATTTATACATTTATTTACATCTAAATATCGATCTAAATATCAAAATTGGAGGCGTATCTTACGTTTCGAAAATTTATTCCAAAAAAATATCGAAAGATTTTTATTGGGTATCTTCCGATAAAATTTCAAAAAATAAGTTATAATTTTAATATTGTTACTGGATAATTTGATAAAATCAAGAATATTTTTAATATTATCAAGCTCATTTTTATTTTTTGCGTTGGCAGGGAGATCCAAAAATTTAATTTTCCACGCTTACTGTTTAATCAATAAATTCAACAGTAAAGATTTATTTATTGATAAAAATTAAAAAATTTTTTTAATCGAAGTTCAGTATATTAAAAATGTTGAATTTAGCAACCTATAATTGATGCTTCAATTGCGGATGGACCAGGCCGTAGGTTACGTCGGAATGTCGCTAATGTTCGTCGTCATATAGATTATATTGCGAATGTCTTGCGGCACTGTGAAGTGAATCTTTCATTCTTTCATAATTTGTGAATTTATTGACTGAATTATCGGGAAATGCGAGGAAATTTTTAATATTTTTAAATTTTAGGCACGATTATGGCAATATGGTACTCGTGATCGAATTGCAATTCAGCCTGATATACTTTACCAAAATTATGTGCTTCCACCTTCGTCCACCTTAGATAAGCCAGTTGACTGTGTACTTACAAAGTTTGTTCGTGCTGCAATGAATAAAGTGAAATGTCCGATTTATAGTATTTGTGTAAGTTATATTTTGTCTTGATTTATTGATTAATTATTTAGTGGCATCATATAATTCATCATATAATGGGGAAATTTGATTTTATATTTCAAGAATGAATTCATTTTTTTCCTGATTGATTTCATTATAAAATTATTAGATATAAGATTTTATTCACTAAGAGTTGCTATTGTTTGTTTTTAATTGATTAATTGTTCTCACTATATGGATTCTTCGTTGGTATTCTGGCTCGTAGTTGGCTTTCTTATAAGTTTTATTTTTTGTCAGGTAAAATTGGCCGATTAGTTTAGATTTAAGATTGCTATTTGGATATCAGCATATAAAAATCACTATTTATGTTTAACTTGGTTTTTTTTCTTTTGTTTTATAATATTTTATTTGTTAGTATTTCAGTGGACACCAGAAGGCAAACGGTTGATAACGGGTGCATCAACTGGTGAATTCACGTTATGGAATGGTACTGCGTTCAACTTCGAAACAATTCTTCAGGTATTTGCGCCTCTAATTTGTCAACTTTTCGTTCGTTCATTCGTTTTATTCGAAATTATTTTTGCTGTTTTTTCAAACAGTTTAATAAAGATAAATGACTAGAGTTTAAAGAAAAGGTATCAAATTTTTTAATGCCGAATTGCTCATCATTTTCAATAAAATAAAGTCAGATTTATTGAATGAAATGGGGCAATGGTTTTTATTATTATAATTACATCGAATAAAATGAAGTAAAAAAAGTATGAATATATGCCATGTAAAAAGATTATCGTCAGTGGTTTGGATTTTCCTATGAAAAAGCCTTTTGTCGTTATTTGCCTTTTATTGTTTATGGATAAGGCAAATAAACGGTTATCATCTTCACTTGTGTATCTTGCATTTCAATTTTTTCATAGTGTCATTATGCGTTCATTTAATAAGAATGATGATATATCTTAAATCAAAATATAGGATGAAATTTTTCTTTCCAAGATAATGATTCTTCACCAGTTCAGATCCATGTAATGTGCATGGGAAATAATTTTTGTAAAGTTAGCACTTATAAATAATTCTACGTTTTGTTTAAAATCATTGATTTTTGATTTTGTCCATATAATTTATGGGTGTCTTGGGCCTATTTGCGTATCTGTGTTTAAACAGCGGTCAAGCAAAAAGGTTCCACTCATTGAAATCAGCCAAACTGGAATCGTTGAAGAATATTTTTGTCTTATCGAGCTTTTCATTGCGGGATTTATGTAATTCTTGCAAGATCAAAATTGTCCTTAAATTATCTGGGAATTATTATAAATTTTTTGCAATGCTCAGTGAAATGAAATGAATGAATCTTTCTGCAGGGAATTTTTTTCTCATTTTCATGCTCTTGGTTAAGAACTTGAATGATTGATTAGATTGATTGGTATGCTTATGTCTTTTATCAAATATTAAATCTGATCTTAAGTTTTAAGCAAAAAAATGAGTCTTAATATTGTCGAATTCAATAAAATCTAAAAATCAACATTGAAATTCGATACGTGCAACTGAAATTTACTACCAGAGTGTTCCGACTGCAATAAACTGTTTTCGTCACCAAACACCTCAAAAACCGTTTGGATCATACGAATACCTAATGCAAAAAGTGGTCGTTGATCCGTTTTATCTCATAGAACGGTATATAGTACACTAATAAGTAATAATTGTGTTGGTTTAGAAAGAAAGACAAAGCACAGTTCCAAAAAATATGAGATCAGAAATACGGGTGATTATAAATCTTTTATCAGCAAAAATTATCTTCTGCTCACGGAATGGTTCCAAAATTGCAATGTTTTAAATCAATAATGAATGGTTTCGACTGTAGAAGAGATTTGAATCACTTTACCCTCTCTATCGTTAGATTAATCTAATTTTACTATCTTATAATATTGAATTAGCTTTTTCTCTGAAGGGAAATCAAAAATGAAATACCTAACGAACTAAAAACGAATTTGACGCATAATTCTGCCATGGTATTTTATTAAACAATAAAAAATATTTGTTTTGACTAAAATTTCCAAATTTTTTCGTTAATATGTTCTTATCATATCTTTTTATCATATTGTAGACAATGCAATTATCTCGATTTTTTTAAGAAATCAGAACTATAAAAGCATCCATTATAGGCGCATGATACAGCAATAAGAGCATTGAAATGGTCACACAATGATCAGTGGCTCGTATCAGCTGATCACGATGGCTTTGTTAAATATTGGCAACCGAATATGAATAATGTTCATATGTATCAAGCACATAAAGATGAGCCGATTCGTTCGATAAGGTTTAAAAAAAATCCAAAATTAATTTTAACGCGATTTTAATCATCCTGGAAGGTAAAGAAGAAGATTTTATAAGGAGAAATTATAATTCAAATATTTTTAAAATAAAATTTTTTGAAAAAAAATATTAAAGAAAAATTTGGATGAAATTTGGGAGAAATAAGATTGCGAATTAACAATTATTATTTCATTCGTCTAATTTTTTTTCTTATTGCTTCGGCTGAGGTCAAACGCGGCTGAGGCGTTCAGTTCTTTGATAAATTCTCAGTCGGCGAATTCGCTCAAATTAAAAATCTTCTAATACTTCTAATAACACTATTTCTGATTTGGCTGGTTTCATTTAGATGATTTAGGATGATTTAGGTTTTCTTATCAGAGAATCGCTTAGGAAAATAATGCAGTTCAAAAGTAAAAATAACCATAGCTGGACATATCTTGGTTGCGCACCATTCGCCTATCCTCTCATTTAGAGCAAAAATGGTATATGCTGTATGCTATTGGAAAAAAAATAAACTATATTAACTAATTTTCATTAGATTTCTTTTAGTTTTGCACCTACTGATATCAAATTAGTGACCGGTTCCGATGATGGAACAGCTCGCATTTGGGATTTTGGAAGATGCGCTGAAGAGAGAGTTTTACGTGGGCATGGATCTGATGTTCGTTGCGTCGATTGGCATCCCCAAAAAGGGCTTATTTGCACTGGATCGAGAGATTCTCAACAGCCCGTTAAATTATGGGATCCAAATACTGGCCAGTGCCTTTCTACTCTGTAATATTTCGATTTTCTTTGAATATCTTGTTTTTGATTGGCATCATTTAAATATATTTTAATTTGTAATTTACAATTATATTATTAATTTATAATTATTTTATTTTTAATGCGAATACTTTTTTAAACGGTTGGAAGGTTCTAATCATTTATTACATGAATTAAATTCAATAGATCGAATTAAAGGCACGACCATAAGAACTCGGTTATGTCAGTGCAGTGGAACAAAAATGGTAATTGGCTTATCACAGGCTCCAAAGATCATCTTATCAAACTTTATGATATTCGAATGATGCGGGAAATGCGATCATATCGAGGGCACAAAAAAGAAGTTACAGGTTTTCTTTTTCAATCACTATCTCATCTTAATAATCGCCGTTAGCTTATCAAATCAAAACTTCGCTACTTTCAAACTTTTTTAGCGTTATTTGTATTATTATATTACGTTATTATTATAATATATATATATATATTTACGTTTATTTTTTGTTTATAAAATTCTAACATGGAAATAGATTGGTGAAAATTCGGAAATGCAGACGATTAATAATAATAAAACTGTTTAATTTTTATTTTAAATTGATAACTTTAAGCATTGGCTTGGCATCCTGTTCATGAGAGTTTGTTCGTTAGTGGCGGTGGTGATGGATCATTGGCTTATTGGTTGGTAAATGCAGAAAAGGAATTGGGATTTCTGGAACACGCCCATGATCAAGCAGTATGGACCTTGGAGTGGCATCCACTTGGACATATACTTGCTTCTGGTTTGCTATCAATATTTGTTTAATCTCAATTTAAAAAAAAGTCATTCTAAAAAAGTCTTTTCACCTGTTTCTTTTTTTTTCTTTTTTTTACGTTTGCTTTATCATATATACTTTTTACTGTTTTTTTTAGGATCAAATGATAATAATACAAAATTTTGGGCTAGAAATCGCCCTGGCGATACTCATGACGATATATTTGGCATGACACCTTTAACAGGTGCGCCGCTAACCATTTTGAACAGTGAAATGAAAACAAACATCGATGATATTTCAAACGTTCCTGTTATACCAGGTAATTTATTACAAACTTTTTAACCTTACATTTATTACAAACTTTTAAACTTTTTATAATTATTATAATTAATGCTGTCTTGACGTCCGTAAAATTTTTCGGTCTTACAGGTATGGGTTTGGATGACGATATTTTTCAAGGATTGCAAAACCGTGAAACAGTTACAGTTGTCGGAGGTCCTAAGGCTGGTGTTGGTTCTGTATCAGGTCCTCTACTTTTCCCTGAAGATCCCAATGCTCGTCAGCAGGTTGTTTTTTATTATCTTCCTTTTGCTGTTGTTAGGAGTAATTTAAAACAATTGTCCTATTTAGGTTTCAGCAAAATCTTCAGAAAAACTTCACTCAAAGATGTTGCAATTGAAACCTAAATTCACTACACATAATGAGAATGCAGAGCCCAATAGGAAAAATCAGATTTTCAAAATGGTTTATCTTAATTATAGTCTGCGAATATCGGAGCAAAACGTACTTTAATTAAACAACCTCCACCGAAGAAAGCACAACGTCAGTTCGAACGTATGTGGAATGTCGCAAAACCAGCTGGAGGAGGTGAAGATTTTGAGGAAGAAATGCCAGAAGAAAGTTCATTTCGAAGACCTAAGGCATCATTATTGGGTCCTCCACCGACTTCGATGCTTGCTGCTGCAAAACAACAGGAGCGTAAGATTCAATTTCCACTCAGCTAACTAAATTTAAAATTTTAAAGAATTGGTTATTGGTCAAATTGCATCTGTTTATATTTAAAAAAAAGAGCAAGAATTCAGTACATTTTCAGCAATTCAACAAATTCAAATTAGAAGATAGAAATGTTATTTTTCAGAACATCGTTCACCTAGTCCCCAGCGTTCTATAAATCTTCATGGGAATGGCACTATCGGTGATCAGAGAAGGCAAGGGAACCATCTCCAATCAGTAGATGCTAAAAATCCAGTTATATCCTCACAATTGAGTTCCACCACTCTAGCACAAAATAATTCTCAAAATATATTACATTCTACTCAACAGTGGTCAACAGGGCCAATGGGGCCAACAGCAACTGTGCAACAAATCAGTTTACAAGAAAATAATGTTTTTAATCCTTCAGTTATTGCTCAACAAGATATACCGAGTAAGATCTAATTCTTAATTCATTATTTAATTTAATTTTATTAAATTCAAATTTTTGGCTATTAATCACTGAGATTATTTTAAAACAATTTTTTTTTGAATCTTCATTTATTTATTTGAAATAAGAATTGAATGTTTAAATTGAATGTTGCTTTAGATTAAATTGGGTTAGCTGGAAACTGATGGTACTACCCACGCCAAAAATATTAGGGGGTTAGAGGTTTTTAGGAGAATTCATTTAAAATATATTAATAGATTCACTTGAAACTAATTATTCTTTGTTTAAAACTTCTCATTTCTCTATTTTTCTTTATGACTTCATCTCTTAGCTTTTAGCGTTATTGCCGCAAACCACCCAAATTATTGCTGGCCAGTTACCTTTGGCATTCCAACAACAATCTATAACAGGACCTTTAATTTGGCCTCCAACGATTGTCCAGTCTAATCAACAGCAAAATTTGGTTTGTTATTCTCGTTTCTTTTAAATCTTTGTCTTAAATGGGCTCATTGGCCCTTTATCAAATTTATATTTTTATTAGTATGTGCAGGACATTGATTATCGGATGGCTCAATCAACGTTAAACGCAACACAGACTGTGCCAACGGCAACTCAGCAAGGTATTATCTCGGGAGACATCGACTTAAGGCACGGACTTACAACCTCTGGGCAATCACAGTCATGGCGTCCAACTCCCTCTACGTCAGTTATGGAATCGACACAATGTGATGATGACATGTTGAGACCATCAGGTGGACAGTTTTTTGCTTTTAAGGCGAATCGGAGCCAATTTAATTTTTAATTTAAATTTTCAGATGAACCGCGCATTCATGATCCACGGATCAGACGAAATAGAGATGGAGATCAACAGAGAATGGCAATAAGGATGACACGATCAGAATTAGATGGCTTTCCAGAAATAGAAGCGACTAAACAAGATATACAACGAGGTAGGGGAAACGAGAACGCGCCAATGCGGGATCCTCGAAGGAGACCACCCTTACAGCCCCCACCTCATTCTCAAGACCTGGTAAGTTGAGATAAATTCTTTTTGCAAATGAATTTCAAAATCCTAAGGTGGCCAATATTTTAAATTGGCATTTTAAATTGAATTTCTAGGACGATTACGAAAGGTCGGACGTTCCTAAACCACTACGCTGTTGGATGCCAAATGATGATGGATCAAATTTTATGGGACCAAACAAAGGAATGGCTGGAGAAGGGATAAGAGGACCACCTGGGTACAATAATAACGATTATGATTACGAAGAATACGACGATTGGTCATCTTCTAGACAGCAACCGTCGTTTCATCCTTATGGCCGTGGAAATCATTTTAGGCGTGGACATGAGAGGGGAAGAGGATGGGGAAGAAGTCGTCGTCCTGGTTATTAATCTCCAAAAATTATCGTTATTAAAGCATCACTGTATTTGAAGTAAGGCTTAAGGTCGAAGGCTAAAAGCTTAAAGATTTACGGTTAAAAATGAGATTGGATGGATTTCTTTTTAAGAACGAATATTCTAAAACTCTGATGACGCAGCGCACTAATACTCCAGATAATTGGATCTCTTTGTCATCCATTTATATTATATTTTTGTACGTACATATAAATATATAAAAATATTTTTACAAGTTTTCAATATTTTATGAGAGGCGACATGAGAGGCAGTTTTCGCTAACTTTTGTGGTCACCCAGAAAATATTTTTGTTGGCATTAAATATACATACATACATATATATATATATAAGATTAATATTCTGATTCCTTCAATTTTTTTGGTGGATCTTTATAATTGGTGCCACGTCGCCGCAAAAATTGTTTTGTATACGGAAATGGTGTATCGAAAAGTGAAGGATCTGTTTCGACGTATTTTTGTTCGATATCATTAATCACTTTTTTGCCATCTTCATGAGCCATTTGCTTTGTTAACATCACTAGACTCTGAAATGTCTTTTTAACTAGTGGATTAAGATTGAGATTTGAGATTTGAGAAGTTTTTTAAATCAAAATTCCCCATTAAAAAGATTGTTCCGGCTAGGGGTAAGTGGTAATTCAATTCCTATCCCTGAAAAAAATAAAAGCGGCTATAAAAAATGAAATCCGAGTGGTTGCTTACCAGATGCTCTTTGTATCTATTCCCACAATGAATCTATGCCAATATTACCTTCCTTTCCAGTGAAATAAGTGGAAAACATGGATTTTAAAAAAATTAAAATCGAATAATCAATGTATTTTTGAAAATGCAAACTTTGAAAGAGCGAGGTTCATAAATTGCTAGCTGGGACAGGACGATGTTATCCAACAAAATATGAGCTTTATTGAGCATATTTCTAAAGTTGGGATAATCAAAATGATGTTCAGCCAATGCAGAATCTAATCGCTCTCGAGCATACTGAAATACATCTGGTAAAAATTAATATGCAATATGCTCCAAATTTTTTAATAAATAAACTCAAATGTTATTTTATGCGTAAAATAATATATAAACCAATAAAGAAAAGAAAAAGATTGATTTGCTAACATGTTTCTCAAGCTTTAGTTTATCCATGCGTTGTATATTCCATGAATGAAATATTTTGTTCAAAGCATTGTAGCCCATTCGAACTGTACTTCTACGAGTCGCATATTGCCACTGTAAATTATAAAACGCTAAAAGGAAATAAAAATGCCGCTTAATTAATCTTAATTAATTATTATCAATCTTGTGAAGGGTTCAATTCGTTTCTGCTGAGAGAAGGCAGATGAAAATTTACCATTTGGGCTGTGGTTTTACCACAAATGATTTTTTCGTGAAAGGAATTAAAGAATTAAATGCCATAATTAGCTTAATCAGCCAAAAACACAAAATAAAAGAAAGGGGATAAAAGAAAGAGAAATAAAATAAATTAATAATATTAATAATATTTTGCAAATTGTTATATGAAGTAATTTAATTGTTTTAATTATTTTATTGTTATTATGTTAATTTAAAACTATTTAAAAAATATATATAAACAATAAAATAATAAAAAGCTTTTCGAATAAAATATAAGCATAGATTCACCGCAACAAATCTGCGTAATTTTTCTCGTTTCTGCCAATTGTCCGGTTTCGGAATCACTTTAAAACAATGATAAGGGCTATCAATAATCCTTCGCAAACAATTTATAATACTAACTCGCATTAATCTGAAATTCATAATAATAAATGAACATTATAATATGGAATTAAAATTAATAAGGTAAATTTTTAATGAATTAATAAAGCATAAAATTAAACAACAGCAAAACAATGAACGAGTAATTTGTTTCGCGCAATTACTAGTAAATACGAATAATTGAACCCACAACGGTTTGGAATTGCTCAGTTGATTAATGCACTTCTTTAGGACTTATGATATTTAGATGTTGAAATTCCGTTCTCGGCAGCAATACACCTGCCTGCTGGCGATTCACTCGCACTTCCACTGATTCCCTAGCAAAATCTGACTCCGAGTCAATAAACCCAGTAGAATCCCAGCCAGAAATAATGAACGCTTTCCATATTTCTTAGCAAAAAGGAGATTATACGGAAGAAATTATCGGAAAGAATCGCAAACTACCAAAACCTCCAACTTGACTTAAGGTACCAACATACTTCACAACCCAACCATTAAACAACCAATATTTAAACGTACAATTATACTAATTTGCAGCCTCGTATAAATAAATTCGAACACTAAATCTCAGCTTTAGAGGACATGGTGCAATTGCTGCGATTTATCCACCCTAATCTCTCCTTGCACAAGCGGAGAACATTTACAAAATTATGGAAGTAAATATAAATATAGCAAAAAGAATTTGAACAATTCGTTAGAATAAATAAGAAATGGAAGATTTTGCTTTTTATTCTTGCAAGAATATGAATTTACACGAAAATTTTGCATTCATTAGGTTACGCAAAGAAACGCGATCGAAGCAATAAATAGAATTACACGCACGTGTATTCGGTAATTTATCGATGGATAGAAAAGTTCAGTCACTCAACTGCAAGCGCCGAGGATCGATTCCTCGCAGGAGTAAACCTGTATAAGAGTCCGGGTGATGCCGGCGACTCGCCCGCCCGCACCTCTATCGCCAAGGGACTCGCTGGCATATTGCCCAATGCGGCGAGCCAGTAGAGCGAGTTTAACCAGTAATGGTGTGGACTCTTGAAAAGAAAAATTTATCTGTAAATTCGACGAAATTTGTTAATTATCAGTAAAATCACCAGCAAAAGGAAGAGATAAAAAAAACAGCCATTCTTCAGTTGATATTGGGTAATCACTCATTTATCGATCGACTTTGTTGGCTTTTTATAACTATCTCACTTTATGGGGGCCACTTCTATGGTACTTATTTCATCAGACTACTTGTTTCATCAGATCAGACTTTTAAGAGTTCTCACCATTACTGGTTAAACTCGCTCCACTTGCTTATTGCATTGGGCAATATGCCAGGGAGTCCCTTAGCGAACGAAATACAGATGAGTCGCCAGCATCACTCGGATTTTTGGACTGGTTCACTCCTGCGAGGAATAGAACCTTAGCGTCAGCGCTCCGAATAGAGCAATAATCCACGATGGCTTGGGCTGGACTGCCTGGCGTATTTGTCCAGCGCGACAAGTCAGCGGAGCGAGCTAAACTCTTAAAAAAACAATGTTTTTACTAATTTTTATTAAATTCGCGAGTTTGTACCGCTGAAACTTAAAAATAGAAAATAGATAATAGATAAAATCCCCCAAATTCGCTTCTAATAATTTTATTTTAATTTGAAAAATTAAATTTATTAATAAAATTATTAACAATGAGCTGGAAAAAAAAATTTGAATTTTACTGATAAGAATCATAAATTACACCAACATCAAGGAAAAATACCTTTTAAAAGACATAATTAAAACTCGCTATGGGTGGTAATGAGAAGCCCAGGCGTTTGCCATTACCGGCATGACAGGTTCTCGGCCTGCCAGGCAAGTCGCCAGCATCACCGGATTTCTGGACAGGTTTACTCCGGTGGGAAATCGAACCTCAACCTTTTAAAAGACATAATTAAAACTCGCTATGGGTGGTAATGGTCATCCTCAACCTCGATTCTTTTGCTACAGGCCTGGGATATCAAAGGCTCGGCAAATCTTAGCTGTTCTAGTTCCTAGTTCCTAGCATCCTGCCGTGCAGAGATCTCTTCTAGTCGTTGAAGCCACTTTCCTAGTTTATGGTTCCTTGTGCTCCCATTATCACTGGGACTTTCGCCTTCATTTTCCACATCTTCTCTAATTTCTCTTCTCATCTTTCAGCTCTCGGTATATTTCTACTTCAAATATTCTTCCTTCTTTTCAACGTTCTTGTCATTTGATATTGCTGTACCTATCACCAGTTTCTGGTTCTTATCCATGATTTCTGACTGATTGGCCAGTACTTGTTTTTCTTTGCGGTATTGGGAGAGTTTAGGCCAAATATTCAGCAGATATTTTTAGAGATAATAGCAGCTATTTTGTTGCCTCTACTGTTTCTGCTTGCATTTTACGTCCATGTGTTAGACTTTTTCTGGAATGTTTTTACATAATTTCTATTTTATGTCTTTTGTGGCTGGTAGATCCCTGCTTTGGTGGATCTTGCGCGTAATACTTGCGCTATGATCAATGCTTCAGAGCTGCCTTTTAGATTTTTCCAACTACTGGTTCTCGCTATCAACCATCTCAGCTATTTGTCGATGGTACATTCCATGGATAATACTTTTACAATAGTGCTTCCTCTACTTGGTCTTTCTCCAGTATCTGTTGATTCTTCAGGCGTTCTTTCAGTAGTTCATCCTTTACTGCCATCTGGATAAAATCCTTCTGGCAAAAACATGGTTAATTCGTCAATCTCAGTCGGAAGAAGCAACCTCAGGAGATATATTAAAATGGGAACTTTATCAGGACGAAAATAACATCTACAGATGCAAAGGTCGCATTTCCAATAATATAATATTCCTTCCTAGAAAGACCAGAGTCACCGAACTTATTATCTTACATCTTCACACAATTCATGATTACTGTGGTACCGCATACGCGCTGGCACTACTACGGCAATAGTATTGGATTTCGAAGAGTAGACAGACTATAAAAAATACAATAAAAAATTGCATGAGCTGCAGGAGATGGATTGCTAAGCCATTTAAACTACCCGATTTGCCCAATTCGCCGGAATTCAGCAACAACGACCCTTTAAATTAGTCGGAATGGTTAGATCCTTTTGGACCTTTTAATGTTCGGAAAGAAACCGCGCTCGTTAAGAGGTGGGCTATCCTTATCACTTGCTCGACAAATCGAGCTACATATTTTAAAAATGGTCTGGAATTTATCAGCATCTACCTTCATCCACATATTTCGCAAGTTCTCGGCCAGATGGGGTCCACCAACGATTGTGTCAGATGATGGCACGAATTTCGAATTAGCTAAAATATTCAGCTCCCAACTGTTATAATGGAGCGTATATTGGAAATTTTTAATACCATATGCATCCTGGCAAGGAGGACTTTATGAAACAAATGATTGGTATAACGAAATTGGTCATGAGAAAAATGGTAGGCGGAAAATTGCTGCATGAAGAAGAATTGAGAATGCTTTTAGTGGAAGTGGAGAACATTGTTAACTTGAGACTATTAACATATGTTACGGAATAACCCTGCGAAATGTGTCTATCCTATTGATTTGATTTGTCCAGGAATGCCAGGAATAAGAAGCCACTCACTATTGAATAAGGGTGAGGATGAAGACTATGGCAGATCGGAAAGTTGTAGTAGAGATGCGCTGCTAAAAAGGTGGAAAGAATTTGAAAATTTACTCCAAAGATTTTGGGAAATGTGGCGACAGGATTATATCAATTGTTCGAAAAGATTAGCCGTCAGCATCGCAATCCCCGTTCAAATGCGAATAGAAACCCTAAAGTAAATGAGGTCGTTCGTGGACAGATTCTCAATTTTAATTTATGTAATTATCTAATCTCAAGGATCTCAAGGAGGATACATATTTTGATAATAAAGGAGAATTTATAAATGAATCAATTCTTAAGAAATTCTTAATAATCGAGATCATTATTATCTCATTAAGCCCCGATGGAAACTGATAGGAATACTTGTTAATAGTAGTGCTTATATGTATAACAGGTTTTGTCAAATGGCAGTGTTGCCCAATGGCGAAAAAAACTGCAAATATGAGCAGGTCATCCGGATCACACTTGCTATTCTCAACAAAAAAATTAATGAAATAAGGGAGAAAACAGTTGGAGAAGGTATTAGAAAATATCCCATAATATTTGTGGAATACCTCATAAGTGAGAGGTACAATGTAGCTTTTATTATGAGAGGATTAAAACCATAAATCTTCCCATCCATCTCAAATTATATATAAGCTCCCAAAAGATCATTTTTGGGCATTTGAAGCTTCTATTAGGAAAAGGAGTGGGGTGCGACGGGCGAACTGGGCATTTATATTTTTATATTTGATTTTTATTTATTATATTATTTCTATAATTGTTTTGCTTTGCTTTCTCCTATATTTGCGTCGTCACTAAAGATTTAATTACTCAAGTTTGAGGGTTCGCAACGAGATAAATAAGAAGAGAACGCTGGCCGCAGAGTTTATAATAGTGTTGAGAAATAAAAATCCCGCTTGGCAAGAAAGCTATTAAATCTATATATCTACATAAAAAAACAGTGGAGCGGATTTCCAAAAGGAATTTTGTAAAGGTATATATTGGAAGAGGAATCGTCGTGCTTCCAACGAAAATTCGTATTACTAGGAGTTTTTTTCTATACATTTCTCAATGCTTCGGGTTTATTCAAGCGGATTTCACTTAAAATTGGTGTGGAAATTTCCATTCACTCATTATGCTGATTTTTCTAGTTTTCATATCATCTGTGTCTTCCTTTGTTCATTTTACTACGCCAGCTGCGTATCTATCTGGTGGCTGATTTATAATCTATATATTATTTATATATATTTTATATACATTATTTTTGATGAATTATTTTAAAAATTAATTTATTCTTAAAATTTTAAAATCAGTATAAATATATGATAAATAAAATGTAAGTTCCTTCATAATTATTTCCATTTATGAAATTATTCTTTATGCTTACAAATACCAAAAAAAATTTTATGATCGTTAATAAATAAATAAATATAATAGATTAATAAATATATAAAATAAATATATATTCAATTTTCAGAATATTTCTCCATTTCTGATGTAATCACAAAGTACCATTTGGATTTCGTGGTCGTTGTGATGCAGTACGAATGAAAGCGTCCATTTGATTGTAAAGCTGATAAATTTTTTAAAATAAAAAATTCATAATTATATATTTGTTACAAAATAAATTACAAAAATATGTAACAGATGGATTTGTTTTGCTTTATTTGACGAATTCTTTGTAACTTTAGATAAATGTAAAAAAAATTAAAATAGAAAATCTTACCGCATCGTATTTATTCTTAACACATTGATCAACGACAAGTGTATATCCATTGTTGCATATACACATCCAGCAAGACATGTTGAAAAGATTGTAGCAACGAATCATGAGTTCTGCATTTGAGCCACAAAATAATGAAGCGCCCACAGCGTTTAGAAGAACACCAACTACCTAAGAAATAATCAGTGATAACATTTGATCAATGATAAACGATTTCATAATTAATCTTACTTTTTGGTAAGAATTTTTAAAAAAATTGTATAAAAACTAACAGCAAAAAATGCAAACATAATAATAGAAGAAATGATGAAAAGTAAGATTTTTTGCGCGCTTATGTAGAGAAATAGCAAATGCGATTATGTTAATAATTAATAAATTTTAATTGTGATAATTTTTGGTACCATTGATAACAGTCAGAATCAAAGAACAATAAATTTCGGAGATTAATGAAAATGAGCAGAAATCGAAGTTTATTGAAAGTTTATTGTGAAATTATTCCATGAAGAAGAATAATCATATTCGCTTATTTTATTGTTAATAAATTATCAAAAAATAATCACTGAATTTTCACGACTCTTAATTAAATTCACGTGAACGCGAAATTCGATTTTTAAATTTCGTATAATTTGGATTAAAAAAATTTTTCGTTTAGGCAAAATTTATTGAAATTATTTTAGCAACGGAGTTTTTAAAGAGTTCTAAGCGATTGACTACTGTTGTAGTCAGTGAATCCTTTTTTAGGAGACCTCGCCATAAAAAATTGGACTCGATCCACTGCCTTGTCGTGCTGGACAGATATGCCAAGAAGCCCTCCCCCCTTGGCGATAGAAATACAGGTGGGTCGCCAGCATCACACGGATTTTTTGCTGGGTTTACTCCTCTGGGAAATAGAATATCAGCATCGGCGCTCCGAATCAAACAACAATTATATGTTTCCCTAGCTACGCATTAATTAGCCAAAAGATAAACTATAGTTCACTTCAACCTCTCAAAATGATAAACATTAACTATTTATGATATATTAAAATTTAAAAAATAGGATAAAATATTAGCAGAACGAATTTCTGTGATTATGTGTGATTATAAAGAGAAATAGCAGTTTTCTGATGTAATTGATAAGGAAGAGATTAACATTATGCGAACAATTATGAGTGATAAGTGATAACAACAGTGAGTTTAAAACAAATTTAAACTAAAGGACAACGAATTTTTGAGGTTAATAGTTAGTAAAAGGAGCGATTACTAAAAACGGGGAATATTGCAAATTTTTAGACCGATAACCTGTTTAACGAGGCGATCTTTTGATATTAATTTGTTTACAGTGATAACTCAAATTATTGTTGGTTTAATTATGATGATGATTGATGGTTGATTGATCTGATCTGATATGGTCCGACTGACTGATTAGTCTGATATAATCTGATCAATTAATTGATCGTTTTATTTGAGTGACTTGACTGATTGATTAATAAATAAAAATGAACTGGTTTACCAAATTTCCTATCGAAAAGTGCTAAGAATTTTTTGCTACTAATAAGAAAAATGGTCTTAAATGACTTTCATGATTACGATAATTTTTTATTTTTCATTCAAGATTTTATTTGGCGATTTTTTTTTCATTTTATGATTTGAAATTAAGGAAAATTTTAATTTTAGGCAAATGTAGGGGATATTAGAATTTTTTAAAATAATAAATAATAAATAAATAAATAATTTTTTAAATAAAAATTCCTTCGGAAATCGGAAATTTTTATTAATTTTTATTGATTAATTGCTTTGAGATTTTCAATTATTACTTTGGTTTTTCTCATATTTTAAAAAGTTAAATTATTTTAAAAAATAATAACAAAAATAACGAAATTATTTAAATGATTCGCAAACTGAATTTTTATTTACTAAATTAAATCAATTAATTATAAAACTTAATTTTGAGTTTTATTAATAGCTAATCTCAAAAAAGAAAAAGATGGCTTAGTGGGTTGTTGCTCAATTCGGAGTGGAATTAGTAAGGTTCCATTCCCCGCAGGAGCAAACCTGTCCAAAAATCCGGGTGATGCTGGTGACTCACTTGTATTTCTGTCGCTAAGGAACTCTCTGACATATAAGTCTTTTGTAATGGCAAAAAATAAAAAAATCGAAAAAAAATAACTCAAATTATTGTTGGTAAATTGCAGATGTTATAAATTATACAAATACGTTAGCAAACAGAGAAACCGTTTAATTTTCTGTATTTATTAAATCTTCGATTATTTTTCAATAGTTGCGACTTTTTTCCTGGATTTTATTCCTGTTATGCCTATAAATTTAGATTAATAATTAGTATTTATGCGAATCGCTCTGGAATACGAATACTTGGATTTAAATTGTTTCTGCCTTCTTTTTATTCTAATAGCTCTCATCATTAGTGGTTAGGCTAATTTCGCTGGCTACAGAAGTAAGGCATCTACAAGCTGATCGATCCGACGCCATCGCTGGCAATAATAGAAGCCATCCATTTTTTGGTTCTTTGTATTTTCCTATCTAATATACGTGTCCATTATATCAATTATATCAATTTTTTTTCAAATTCTTTTTTTTCAGCTGTAAAAATAATAAAAGAATATTGGTTTACGAAATTTGAATGAATAATTTGAATTTTCTTCGTGAAAAAATCTCGGAAAATTGGATCGATTATTTTGTTGATCGCGAACGTTTTCGACATTTTCTCGATTCTGCAACTTCAGGTTTTTCAGTTTTATATTTTATATTTTTCTTCAATTATTTTCTCAATTTTCTTATAATGAAACTTTGATTTAATTCTAAATTCTAATTTTTTGGAAACGTCTTTTTCTCGAAAAAATATTTTAGCACAGAATTTAATAATCTCGCAAAATGCTATGTAACCGTTATCGTTTTATCCTTTTTGATAATCTCATCGATAATTTCACATTGCATTGTAGTAGCCTTGTTTTCATGGTAGATCCCAAATACCTTCTGGTTAATGCAGAGATGTAAAGGTTCTCTTGTTAAAACTTGTTGAATTTGCCTGATGCCCTATAAAAGTTTAAATTTAAATATAAAAGTTTAAATTTCATTTAAAACTGGAACTGTGAAAGTTTATTTCTCTGTAATTTTTCTCTAATTTTTTTCTGTAATTTTTAAATGAAATTTGGGAATCCGGCAGTTTTAACACTTTAAGTTTTCGTAGCAATTGGTCTTTAAAAAATATACAGAATATTTCATATTCATATTAAGCGGATACCTATGTGTCTAAATCTCGCAAGGATTTTCTCAGAGTCATTGGTATTCGTTCGGCCTCTTCTTGACTACGGTACTATCCCATGAGATGCCGCAGAATTAAAAAAGATTTAATTTATACTAAAAGATTTAAATTAAATCTTTTCGTACTGTTAATTACTGAAATAAACTATCAAACTACTAAACGTATAGTGCTTCATCCTTAACCATTTTTAAAAAAAGATTAAATAATATCATTTATGATATTATTTAAAAAGTTCATATCATTCATATAAACCATTGTTACAATGAGTAGGTTACCACAAGGACAATGGTCATTATTCTGACTATTATTGTAATAATCAATTAGAATTAAAGGATATCTGATAAGTATTTCCATTCTTATCTGTTTTTGACTTGCCTGAATTTTTATGTTGCATATATTCCTTATTTAACAAAAAAAAACCTTTATATCCATAAGGAATCATAGAATATAGTAATTTGAGCTAAATCTGGTTTCAGATTCGAAAGAGATTGCCCAATTAGTAGGTCAATTCGCCGAACAGGCCCAATTAGTAGAAAAGGAAGCCGAAGTTTTGCAACGAAAAGAATTTGATGAAGGTTGGTGTGAAAGTGTAAAATGTTTCGATTGAATTATTTTATCTTTAACTTTAAATTGAATTGTCTAAATTGATTTTATTTAAATTATGTTTAAATATCTGAAAACAGAATTTATTGTAATAACTGGCAAAATTGCTAAAATTAATATATGGTAATTAAATAACGAAAAAATTTTATGACAACACCTTCTATAATATGATAATATGATAATATAATATTTCGCGAATAATAATATTCTGTCAATAAAAGAAAATTCCTAGTTGTATAAGGGAATTTCTCCCTATAAGTTGTATGTATAAAACTAGAATTTTTAGTTAGCCAAAAAACGTCAAATAGTAGGATATTTCCAAAAATAGTTCAGCAAAAAATATAAGATGCCTTCCATCTGTGAATGGTGTATTTCTTATTCTACTTATACTTATATACTTAGCATTTATACTTTATCTTTCTAAATTTATTTCCTTTGAAAATAGCTTATTTTAATTAGATGAAATTTTTATAGAATAGAACTTATATAATCAAATTTATTTTTTAGATGATTTGTTTTATTGTCGTCAGAAAGCGGCAAAATTGTGGTTATATTCTTTCTCTTGTTTTGCAACCATTGGCTGGGATTTGGAACTACTTAGAAATGAGTGAGTATTAAATTATTTCGTTTTAGGCTATTGTTATACATAATTTTTTTTAGCGATTTCAATTTTCTTCTCAATTTAGATGTAATATTCTCGTGATGAAAGCCATTTTCAATAGACTGGTCTCTTTTTGTATATCCGATCGAAAAATCGTAAGTCTCTTAGTTGGTCAATTTGGTTTTGATGACTTTAACTTGAATTATCTTTAAATTTTACGTTAATCATTGCAACAAAATCTAGTAAGCAACAAAATATTGTTAGGGAATCAATGATGATATCGCTCCTATGCTTTGGGACATCTGGGATACGGAATTGTCGGCACCAGATAAGAATCCTGGTTTTATTTTTATTTCGTGGCTCTATGCTAAATGGATATTAAAAGTGGATACTGAAGGGCGTTTTCCTGAAAAAGTCGCCAAGCCCACTGTCAGCAATCCGTAAGTTTATTTTCATATTAGCATTTTGAACTAAATCACATTTGCTTCTTTTTTATATTTGCTTTGGATTTATTTCATTTAAATTATTTTGAACTTTTGTCTTAATTGCATTTACTAGTTTTATACGTCACGTTTTCTCCTTATTTTATCACTTTCTCCTTTGCAGTTTTTTGTTTTCATTGTATAGTCTTGCTAGAGCTGAGAATTATGCCAAATATCTCTTCTTTATTTTTTTATCTTTTCAGCTCCAACCAATTCGACGCAAATTTGGCATTAGCCGAACAGTTGCGTAATTGTACGGCAGAGGTTCGAAATTTTATTTTTTTCTTATTTTATTTTATTTATTTAATTTTAATTTTTATTTAATTTAATTTATTTAATTTTATTTAATTTTATTTTATTTTGACTCTATGCAAAATAATATTGGAAGTCGAAAGATAAGGTGTTTTTCCCATCATTTCAACTATTTGTCCTATCGAATTTTTATAATTTCTGGAATATATTTATAATTGCTGAAAAAAAGAGAAATGAAATGCTTTAAAAATTTTATTTATATGTTCATTATTTATAACTTATTTATTTTTTTATATTTTAGCTTCGACTGAAATCTTCTGATGCGTTAGCGTTTTCAGAACGACTTCTTCATGTAAATCTGTCGCATGCCTTTTCTGTATTCACTAAAGAATGTTTTTTAAAGGAATTAATGAGGGTAAAAATTTTGTACAAATGTTTTTAAGAATATTTTAAAAATTTAAAAAGAAAGAATAAAAATTTTATTAAACTAACTTTTAATAATTCTTAATAATGATTTCTAATGTTTTTTTTTAAGGTTTACGATCCAATATTAGATAAGGATGAATCTGGAAAACTTCCTTCTTCAATCTTTTTCAGACCAAATACCAATTTCTCTCTATTGAACGTGAGCAACAGTATTTGGAAATTATCTGTTGGTTTCATTTATTTCTCATGCTGTGATCAAATTTTTTAAAAATATTTGCGATATTTAATTGCTGTCGGCTCCAGTATAACGAGGCAGATTTTCCCAGGAGATCCTTTGGCGATGGAATATAAGTGGATCACCTGCATTACCCAAATTTTTGGAGGGGTTCATTCCCACTAAGAATAGAACCCTAGTATTTTCACCTCGAAATGAGAGCAATTATCCATTGGGCTATTCTATTCTCAATTTAATGAAATCTTTTAAGCTTTCTTTTTTTTTACTTTCTTATAATTTATTTAATTTATTTTTATTTTTATTTATTTATATTTTTTATTTTATTTTTATTTTCTATTCAATTTTTCAGACTCGATTTTTTATAATGTGTAATAATTTTGCTGCTGGAAAAACAAATGAATGTCTTAACCAGCTAAAACTGGTTCGTTTTGTTGTTGAAAAAGAATATTTTATATTTTATATCTTTTTATATTTTTTTGCAAGATCTTTGGTGCTATGGTTATAACTCTTTGCTAAGTCACTGAAGTCATTCTTCCTTCTCTATTTCCTAACTATTTGTTTTAGATTCTTGAAAATTTTTCGCCTAATGAAAATTTTCAAATATCAAAGTCTTATATGGCTAAACTTATGTATATTGAACAAGATCAACTCAAAGGATACTGTGATGCATTTGGAATGTCTGAGTCACTAAAATCAACATCTTCAATTGATGAGAATATATATCGTGGTTTGATTAATGATGAGGTAACTTTTTTTTTTCATTACACCATATCTGATTTTATTATTATATTTTTGCTTGTTGTAACTTTGCAGTATCTTAAAATTGTTGACGAAATTTTACTGTTTTAGAGTATTAGTTATCTTACATCAGAACCACTGAAATATACCTTAGTCCGACGCGCTGAATGCTATCAGATTGCTTCAACTTCTTCTGTATCAACCGCATTGGACTTACTGGCTTATAATCTCTGCGAGGAGTTCATTAAAAATATTCCAGCAACGATACTTTCTTTGAAGCTTTTAAAGAATGGTAAAGGAATTCTTCAAATGGCAAAAGTAAGAAATTATATAACTAAAATGAATAATTTTAAAAATTTATTAGTTTCTAAAATTGCAGTTAGTTCGTTCTTAAGAAAGCCATAGATTGTGTTTTTTTTTATTGAAAACTTTTTATTTTGTTTGAATTTCAGTCATTGCTACAAATGTCACAAGACAGCAAACTTGACAACAAAAAACGTTTATTGCTCAAAGAAACGCTTAGCTTTCTGGCCATCACTATACCATTAGTTGATGCCGAAATATCAAAGGTGAAGGAAAAAAAATTTTTTCTTTGATTTTTTATTGCTCTAAATTTTCATGTATTTTTTTATTTGCAGTGCATTAATGATTTTGGTAATCTCCAGTTGAAAAATTTTCGGTCAGTCGTCCCGAAAAATGTGGGTACGGCTCCAAGCATTAGTATGCTTAAAGGTAATATTTTCAATCTTATTTGTCTTGTCTTATTCGACTTGTTTGTCTTATTTGTTATTTTGGTGGAAGCTCTTTTGCTCAACATTATCATAATCGCAAATGGTATTTTTCAGAAGTTTTAAGTGGGGGACCAGATTATTGGCGATTGATTTTAAGTTACGATATAAGCGAATTGAAAGGAACTTTTTCGAAAATGAGCGGAAAATTCAAAGTCCCTATGAGAGTAAGTACAATTTTTTTTCAGATTTTGTTGTTTTTGAATGATTTTATTGCGGTATTTTAAAAGTATATCGAATTTTAGTATCGAGTTAGCAAGATGATTGGAGAAGTTTTGAATGCCCTTTCTGCTCCTACTGCCGACTATATCAATCTTTTATTGGCAAAACTGGAACAGCTATCGATCATTGGAGTAAATTTTAAATTATTATTTTATATTTCTCGTCATATGTTTTGATTTTTAGCAGCATCATAGGAAAAAGAATCATTCCTCTTTTTCGTAAAATTTCAGATTGGAAATTTGGTATTTAGTTTATTATCTGCTTAAGAATTTTATATGGGAGTGGAAGTACAATATATTTCAATATATCTTCGATTTTCGTTATTGTGAATTTATTTTTCTTGTATAGGATGCTCAACAATGGAATTCATTTTGTAATGATTGTGTAAAGGAACTTGGAAATATGGGCAAGAATCCTGAAATACAATTGCGTTTCGCTTACGATGCTGTTCGTGTTCAGGTGGCTTTTTTTTAACCTTTCCAATTTTCATTCAGGAAATATATTTTTTTTAGATGATTTGTTTTTGCATTCATTTAGTTATGCTTTATTGTATAAGTAATTAATTAGACTTGTTTTTCTGAATGACGATCTGAATGCATTCTGTTCAGCTGGATTGTTGGCATTCACGTTTTGCTCAAACTTTTAATGCTCCTCAATTTCTTCGCACGACTCAGGAATTGCAACAAACAGTAAAAGGCTTAATACAAGCCTCACTATCAATGGCTGCAAGTCCAGGGCCTTTGATAGGCAAAATGCTTCTTCAGACTGTTGCATTTTTCATTAATACAACTGAATGGGAATATTTGATAAAATCGCCTTTAAAGTAGTTTTTTTTTTGAATTTTCAAATGTAATTAGAAAGTTTAATATGTAATTGTAATTAGAAAGTTTAATATGTAATTTATTTATATAATTATTATAGGATATCTGATAGTAAGATAGTTGTAAGATTTCAGAATCAAAAGTCCTTTTCTTGATGTAGCAAAAGTTTTGGCAGCTTATATGACTGGTGATAATGCAATCTCGAAGCGAATAGCAGAAGGACCTTGGTGGCAGATTATGCATCCTACTTTCGAAGGAAATATGCAGTAAGCCGGTTTTTTTTACGGTTTTTAACAAATATCTATGAGAATCTGCATATTTTTAACAATATAATGGTTTTATTTTTTGACAATTTTTTTTACTGAAATGGTGAAATGATGAAAGATTTTGAGAAGAGACCCAAATGTTTTTAATTTTTAATTTTCTCTGTGGCCCATAATATTTTAGTATTGCTATTATAAAACGCCATTCTTTTGAGTCATTAATTTTTTTTTCAGAAAACGAAAAATCGATGGGTCTTATGTGCGTGAACCATCGAAGCAGTTGATATCGGGTTCACAATTTATAGAATTGTTACGATTAATAAAAGTACCCATTCTTTTTTCATTAATTTTTATTTGTGGAAGAATATTGTTCCATTGGCATGTTGTTATATCCTACTGGCTAAAAATCTTGCAGTGAATTATTTAGGTTATTTAGGTCATCTGAAGCCATCAAGGGGTTAAAAGTCTGGTAAATTGTCTGGTAAGTCTGGTAATCTGTTAAATAATTTTTTTGTATTGAAGATTTGCTTGAAATATATTATATTTTCAGGAATATCGATCGCTTTCTTTCCTGATAAGTTTCTTAGGAAGATTGTTCAATGTGTCACTGGAGGCAAAAAAAATATCTGATCCAGACTCTGTGATGTTCATCGAGCACAGTGAGTACTGGCAGTCGATTAATGAGTTTGTAAATTTGTTCTTATTTTATATTCTATTTGTTCTTATTTTAATATTTATTTTCTATTAAACTATTAGTGAAAAAATCTTATGGATGGGCAATAAAACGTCTTGTTCCACAAATTTGTGTTGAAAATATTTAACGCAGTAAATTACGATAAATTTCTTTAAAATGTATCTTTGTGTTACTCCTAAAAATAATGAAATTTTTAGGGATCTTTCATTTAGTAAATCTTATATCTCGGATTGCCTGGAAATAGTCTTTGAAAATGCAATGATTATTAATCCAATTAATGCATTTTGGTTGAGATCGTTTGCTGATTTCAGATTCGGTGAAATTTCTTTTATTTTCTTAACTTTTTCATTTTTTGCTTTGTGTTGGGTTTAGAGCTTGTAATCTGCTGCTCTTTCTAAATGTTATAAAACCAGTTTTCAGCGCAAGAAAAGCATGCTGATGCTTTGACATTATATATGGAAGCTTGCCTTGTTTGCAGTGAATCGTTTACTCGTTCATTCCCTGACAATGTTGTTGATGATATAGTAATTCTTTTTACTTTTGTTCATAATTGGTTTTATTTGGACTGGTTCATTAGTAGGCTCCTTGAGAACCATTGTTATCAGCCGAAGATGGTAACTGCTATTAGAAATAGCATAAAGCAAAAAGTCCCATTTGTACGAAGGACCGCATTTATTAACGACTTCTACTGTATTAATGTGATTTGCAGTTATGGCGAAAAATTCAGCAATGCTTACGAAAATTAGGAATGGTAACGCTTGCAGCAGCCGTATCACAATTATTGAGAATGCCTTATGATAATCATTTAACAAATGCAAAAGCATTATTAGACTCACATGGTGATACTTTTGATGCTTGTACTGCATATTTTCCTCTCATCAATGATATTAATCTAATTGAATTCATGAATGGTTCGTTTTTTTTATGATTTTTAATTATTTTAAAGATAATTTAATATTTAAATATTCTTCTCCAATAATTTTTTTTAGATGTCTATGAGAAATTGCGGCTGCATCGAAAAAGTAATCTTTTGGTAAGTTTTTATTATTCTATTTGTTCATCGAAAGTTTATCGGATTTTTTAAGCAAACAAAAGTTTTTTTTTTGCAAAACAGACTAAAAAGGCATTATAAACCTTCCAGTTTCTAATTTTTCTCAAATATTCCATTATATCTGATGAGAAATTTTTTTTTAAATTTTTCTGACACAACTGTTTTGGTTGGAAACTATATGGCTGATTATTGTTATGCATTATTATTATTATTTTTTATTATTATTTGTTATTATTTATTATTTATGCATGATTTTGTAATATATTTGTGATTTTTTGTTTATGTTTTATAAGTCAATTTGTACATATTATTATTATTTATTATTTTTCTTTTATTATTTGTTGATAATAATCGGTCTTTTCAGTTAAATTCATTAGCAGTTCCGGAAATGAATGCACATAACATAACTCATTTAGAACGATTTCGACGTGGTGAACGACTTTTGCTCATTCTTTGCTCTCAAATATTTTGTATATATTTATGATTTTTGATAACGATTTTTATGCACAGTTGCGCTTACAAGGGAATTTTGATGCTTATAAGGGAATTTCGTTGTCAAATTTATTATTTTTTTATTATTTTATTATTTATTATTTTTTATACTCCCGGTAATTTTATTTATTTCATTCATTCATCATTCGTAGTCGTTTTTTCCATAATATTGTTCTCGTGTATTATTTGCCTATAGCTTTACGGAACAATTTATGAAAAATGAAATAAATTAAATGGGTAAAAAATATGATCACAAATAAAAGCGGAAAATTTTAAGATAAAAAATTCTGAAAAATGATACCAAATAGTTATCTGATTATGATATTGCTCATAATGGAAGGACAGTCGCAGATTGAAAATATTGCATTGGCGATTCAATGGAATTTTATGTTTTATATTTTTACAGAAACAATTTAAAAAAATTATGGAATAAAAAAAATGGAAAAAATGATTAATCTACCAAATTTAATCCTTTTAAATTCTTTTAAAGTAACTGCCGCTAAAATTTTTGTGCTAAGAAATTTATGTATTTGGCTGATCAATCTTTAAAAATAAAATTTTCGGCTTAATCTATGGATGTTCATAAGCGAATCCATTCTCGAGCATGATTTAAGGAAGAAAAAATTTTTTGAATTTTTAGGATTTTAATTTCTCAGAAAACGATTGGTCGGTTAAAAACATTGATAAGCAAAATTCTTTTTCTAGAAATTTGTTGTTCATTTGGTTTACTTCATCAGCTAAAGATAATGATTGATAAACTTCTGATAAATTTTAATTTCTGATTTGACAAAAACATCTGATAGAATTGCTTCAGTGGCAAATGAGCAAGAGCCATTTGCAATCACAGTGAACGTAATCAAGTCATCAGGGCCAATCAAAAATGTTCTTAATTTAGGGCTTATCACACATACTGCAGTATTTGTGATTATTCTCCCCCACTTAACCCCAACTTATTCGGTTAATATAGCCAGGGAATTGTGAGTTTTAGTCATTTAAATTGCCAATTTTGCCCCACATTCTAGTACAACTCGCCTTGGGTACTTCGGAAAGCGGATGGAGCGAGAAACTAACACGAATAAGACTCGACGATTCTCAATGCGCAACCTGGCAACTTAGGGAACTAATTAAAGGAGGAAATTCAAATTTATATATGCTTATTTAATTTATTTGTACTTAAATTTACGAAACCAACATGAAGACTGAAATAATTTTAATAAAATTAGAAAAGAATCTATTGCGGAACACAACTGAGGAAACGCTATGACCCATGTGGGTCCCTAAAAAAAACTAAAGGAACGTTGAGACCCACGTGGCTCTTTTAAAAAAACTGGGGCAGATCTGAAGTCCACGAGGTTCCTAAAAAAAAGCACCTCAACGAATTCCAGCTTTTTGCGTCTCAAACACGCTCGCCACCCTTCGCTACTGCAAATGCTCCGTCTAATCCTCGTATTCAATGTTTTTACCGATCTAAACGCATTGTATTATCGGCAATGTCGTACGAAGTTCGGCGGCTGCCGAGTTTTAAAATGTCGTACTTTATGCGTGAAATTTGGCGTTTTTTTTTTTCACCAATTTTTTTACTAAATTTTTTTCTTTTCTAATTATTGGTTATGGAAAAAATGAATTTCAAATTTATCGATGATTTGGTTTGCTTTTTCACAATTATTTTATTTTATAGAAATTTTTTAAATTTTTAATTTAATTCTAATTTTTCAATTTTTTTCAATGTTTATTTTTTTCAAAAATTTTCTTTTCGGTTTTTTCATAAAAAAATTTGCAGTCCGAGCAGTTAGAAACGGAAAGAAAAAATGAACGTTATTCATATTTTGCGGATGGTCGGCGACGCGTCGATTACGTTCTCGCTTATCACCTTATCGATAATGATTTTCGTGATGATTTGGACGATCAACGAGATAGTTGCGAGTTTAGCGAAGACGACGACGACATTCCTCATACTTATGTTATTTGTTTTTTCATTCATGAAACAAAAAAAGCTTTCTATTGTTTTTTATTTTAACTTATCAATAAATTTATAAGTTTTATTAAATTTTTGCTTTATTTTTATTACTATTTTTAATTTTCTACTTTTATTTATTTATTTTTATTCATTAATTTTATCTAAAATCAATGAATAATCTTAATCCAAAATATTTTTCAATTTCTCCTTTTGTGATTAATGGAATTCTTTTAAATAATTAATGAAATTTTTTAAATTTAGAATGGAATTTCTTGTTTAAAAAAAAAAAAATTGTGCATGCGTTATTTATTATTAAATTTGAAGGCATTTCTTGGAAATTTGACAAGAAAAGCGAAAAGGCGACGAATTTATGAAGAAAATCTTATTAGAAAAGGCCTTGAACTTGAACATATCAAAGGCAAAGTTTGTTTATCGTTTTTATTCCAATAAAATTTTCAATTTCAAATTCAACTAATTCAAAATTGAAATTTTATTTTTATAAGTTTTTTCTTAGAGCTTATTTTTCGTAATTTTTTTTTGTTTTGTTTCTTTTCAGTTTCTTAATAATCTAAAATCATTAATTTGATTAAATTTTTAGTATTGTAATAATATTGGATTTGTATTGGTTCATATTCCATTTGACTTATTATGTCGGCATGCAGAAAAAATGGGAATCGAATTGCGAGTTCGAACCGATTTAAGACCCGTATTTTTTAAATTTTTCATCATTTTCTAAGCATTGTTTTGAAATTCTCTTATTAATATTCAAAATTTTACCATCATTTATCATTTTCATCTAATGATTATCAATTATTTAAATCTTTGTTTATGATTATCTTTATTTTTTCTATTTTGATTTAATTTTTTTCTAATTAAATTTTTTTTTTTTAACTGCTCGTATTATCTCTAATTCAGCTGGCTTCTGCTCTTTTTTGTAGAAAATCGGATAGGGATAGATGTAGTTCTCGTTTCATTCGCATCTCACTTTCTAATTTCATCGAAGACTATAAACCGAATCATCTTGCTTGCTTTCAGCCAAAGCAACATTCTACTAGACAATTCTATGCTAATAATAGTTTTGCTATCTGCAGAGCCCATCTTTAGTCATCCATATTTTTCGCCTTTGCTATTTGCGAATAATGCCATTGCTTTTTTTCCTATTTACTTTATATTTTATAATGACCATTCAAATAATTAATAATTAATTTTATTTATGAATTTTAGAAAAGAAATGTCGAAGGCTCAATGTTCGATAAAATCTTGAATAAGTGTGGTTTATTTCATTTTGATAAACGAACTAACAAATTAATTGAAGAACCGAGAAATCAATATTATCCTTTCAATTATGATGATATGGAATGGTAGTTTTTTACTTTAAATTTTTCAATGCATATTTTCTATTTTTAAAGTTTGATGAAATATCTGGAAAGATCTATTCAGGAAATAGCGAATATTTATTTTGAAGATATTGTTCTAAATAATTTTCATAAATACAATAAATTTCAGCTTTGTTGGTTATAATAATCCAGAAAATTTCTTTTCAAGTGCGGATCGAATATTTGTTGTCTATGATATCCTCAGCCATACAAAATTCGGTCGAGATGGACGAGTTGGTATTGAATTAATGCTTCAAAAGGAAATTTACAATGCAGCATATCCTCTTCATGAGGTTAGAAGTTATTGTTATTCTCCTTTTTTTTTCTCTCTTTCAGCAGTATCCACCATTTTTACTCTGGTTTGTTTCATTTGCTAGTAAGGCAATGACTCTTTTGATAAATAGTCATTTATCCCCACTATCACGCAGATTTTACTTTTAATTACTTTTATTTATTTATTGAAGGTTAGTTAAGATTAATAAGATTCTATTATACCAAGTGAATAGTGATTCATCTTATCTCATTGAAAATAGCTCGACCGCTGCTTCCGATAAGAACAATTCTATCACTAAAAATTTCGGATGGCTCTGGCTTATTATTTACTACTTTAGTCGATGCAGTGTGTCACTTTTATTTCTTATTTGTAGTTAAAACGACTAATAAAGGACTAATGAGACTAATTTGGAATGGCAGATATTTCTGAAAATTTGCTTTTCTAGATTTGAGCATTAATTTGAGCATTAGCATTAATTAACTTCGTTATTTTTACTTGCTATAAAAATGTTTTCCAGTTTTTGGATTACGACAATCTCAGGTCAGGACTATGTAAAAAGGTATTTTTATCATTTTTGAATCTATTTTTCCATTTTCTTATAATAATTTTTATACTATTTGGAGTTTTTGAGGAAGTCGTTAAAGGAGTTGACGAGTTGTCGGGTAATAATACCAGACAATTGTTATATTGGCTTTGGGCAAAACTCAGATATTGCTACAAATTTCAGCCATTATTTTTAATTAAGTATGTTGTTATTTTTCTTTTCATGTTATTTTTTGAAGTTCATGTTAGTTTTTGCATAACTTAAAATTATAAATATTTATAAATTATAATTTATAATATAAATTAAAATTATAAGTAAATATAAATACTTTAAGTTGAAATAATTTCAGAGAATATTTTGGATCGAAATTGGCTATGTATTTTGTTTTAGTTGGTTATTACACTAAATTTTTGATTCCTTGTTCAATTATTGGTTTATTTTGTTTTATGTATGGCATATTTACTTTTAACACCGATATACCGAGGTAGATTTTGGAATTATTGATTCTATATAAATTTTTCAGTTTAATTTTAATATAAATGCAAATATACATTTTAGAATAAATTTTACAGTAATGAAATTTGCTCAGCAAATGGTGAATTACAAGAGATTTTAATGTGTCCCATTTGTGATCGTTGGTGTGATTATACAAAACTAAATTCAAGTTGCTTCTATTCGAAGGTTTTTTTCACATAAAAAATTGGTTTTTTTAACATATTTTCTTATATAGACTACTCCATTTTTATTTTAGTTATTATTCTATAATTATTTTAGAGCTCAAATCATAAATTTTCTGCTATTTTTAGTTCTTACTAGAAAAATTTCAAGACAGTTACTAAAGGTTATTTTTAGTTATCATACATTTCTGATAATATTTCAACTGTTATATTCGCAATTGTAATGAGCATTGGAGCGACTTTATTTGTTGAAGGATGGAAGCGATATAATTCAGATATTGCTTGGAGACTTGGGCTTTTGGATACTGGTTCACATGAGGTAAACTTTTCAGTTTAATCCTGCACATTGCACAATTATCAAAAATTGATTGTTCTTTCATTGATTGATTTGTGAATTCATTTTTGATAAAAATCGTTTATAAATAGGCTCAACAAAAAAACCATTCAGATTGCCTTTTGCCTTCAATTTTGCTTTAATATTTGCGTATGGAAAAGGTGGATTCATCGGAAGTTCATTGTTATCCCTATTTCAAGAAGTTTTTAGGAAGGTTTAAGACTTGCATATTTATTACAATCGCTTCGCGTAAGTAATGTTCGAGATCCACTGACGAGAAGGCGTGAACCAGTTCCTATACCATTATCAAAACGACTACCCAGAGCTTTTGCTTCTTTCATTACTGTCATATTTTTTGTTAGTATTTCATTTTTCCAATGGTAAATAAGATTTTTAGATATATTTTTTATGAAAATTTCAGTTTATGTTAATCTGGTTTATTAATTTTATTATTCTTTGTATATAGTTATGCTTGATTCTTGCTGCTGTAATTGGTACGATTATTTATCGAATTGTGCTTCTTCAAGTTTTATATAGGGTTCACAGTATAAGGCCATTTGCAATGCTATTCACTTCGTTAACTACTGCAACATTGAATCTCGTCGTTATACTTATTATGAGTTACGTATGTTATTTTTCTTTATTTTTAATTTAAAAACTTCATTGATCTGGTCGTATTTTATTTAATTCAACGAAAGTTTTTTAGTTTTATAGTTATTTGGCTTTGAAATTGACCGATTGGGAATATCCTCGTACGCAATCGGAGTTCGAAAAGAGTTATACCGTAAAAGTATTTTTGTTTCAATTAATAAATTGGTATTCATCTATATTCTATGTTGCTTTTTTTAAAGGAACGTAAGTATTTTAGTCACAATTTTTCGGCAATTTTTTCTCAGTTTTATCTAATTTTTTACATATTTGATTGCATTTTTATTTTTATTTATTTTTAGATTTTCTGGCTTGCCAGGTCGTCGTATTTTTGGATTACGCCCAGAAAATTGCGACCCATCAGGTTGTATGGTTGAACTCGTCATTTCTCTCGCGACTATCATGCTTGGAAAAACTTTATACAACAGTGCGATGGAATTTTTTAATCCGTTAGGGAGTTTTTCTCATTTTTTCTGAGAAAAAAGTGATGTGATAAGTTATAGCTTTTTTATTTGGATAAATAGAGTTCAAAAGCATTCATAAACCATAATAATTTAGATCATAATGATCATAATAATTTGTTTAGAGTGTTTCTTACAATATTTCGTGGATTTACTCTAAAAATTCCTGAATCAAGGAGCACCCGTATTGAAAAATTTCGTCGTGAAAAAAAGAAAGAAATGGATTCTATTTGTATCAGTGTACCAAGATGGGAATGGGATTATGCACTTACACCAATTTATGAGCAGTTTCTTTTCGACGAATATCTTGATATAGGTCTGTCACCATAGGTCTTTCTATAATTTATATTTTATTTTTTTTTATTTTTATTCTATATATTTCTTTTTTTTCAATGAATAGTTCGTTGATAGCGTTTCAGCTTTTTTAATATGTCTGAAATTTTTCTAAAAGTATTCGAATTTTAGCGATTCAATTTGGCTTTGTTACTTTGTTTGTTTCGGCTTTCCCTTTAGCTCCATTTTTTGCCCTAATAAATAATGTATTGGAATCGCGCTTAGATGCTTATAAATTTGTTGTTGCTATGCGCCGGCCTATACCGGAAAGGGCAAAAGATATTGGTATATGGTTGTCAATTATTGATGCCATTGGTAAAGCTGCCGTAATCACTAATGTAATATTTTTATTTTCTACAGTTTAATTTTTAATCACTGTTGGCTCAGTTCAGATCTGTTTCAATTAGAGGGATAGATTAGCCGTGTTGTTGCTGCTCAATCCCAAATATCAGAGTTCAGATCCTGCTTCTGGCAAAAATATGTTATCTGGTACTATCGAACCATTAGTGTTTCTGTTGTCAAATGGTTCGCTACCAAAAATTTCTCATCTAATAACAAATGGAGCGAGCCTAGTCAAAAATGGTCAACGGTAACCATTAATTAGCGAGAGCTGGATTTTTATATGCAACCAAAGTGAATTCGATAATTTTTGTTGATTTGTATATTTTTAGCTGACAAAATTTTGTGGTGCTTCGACTAAGTGTTAGCAAAGTTCATGGCTTTCCCTTGATAGAACTAAATCTAATTAAATTGAATTGAAATATGAATAAGTGCTAAGAATCAGTTCTATCAGAATCTACATTTCTATCCTCACATAACACGTTGAATAAGGGAAATGGTGAATGTTATTTAGGTAAGAGATTGGAAAAACACCTGGTTACTATCACGTGCCTTTAATATTGAATATTGTTTATTTTAAGGCTTTCGTTATTGCATTTACGAGTGATTTTATCCCTCGTTTGGTTCATATATATCGTTATTCAAATCTCGTAGGCTATATAAGTAGTAAGTTGTCAATATTCGAACCCAGCTCTTTGCATCCAGCAGAATGGAGTCAGTGGCATAATGTGACAAAGTGCTGGTAAATTTTATAATCATTTTGCGATGTTAGAATAGCCGAATGGTTGCTGCTCAGTTCATTTCTCGAATATGAAGATTTGGAATCTACTTCTGAGAGGAGGAAATCTTTTTATTTAAAATCTAGGTGTTATTGAGAACTAGTCTATATCTTCAGTTGATTTACGCGCATAAATTTCTTATCGTATTTAAATCCAGTGGAGGGGGCTTATCTGGTTTAGTAGGAAGCACTAACCAATTATTAACTTTATTTTTCACATTTTTATTTTATGGAAAATAAGATATTCCATGCAAATCTTATTTTGCAAATTTTTGAATATTTTTTACAGGTTCATAGATTATCGTAAACCTCCTTGTTCGTTATCCCCAAGAATAGGTTGTGATGATGCATATGGAGTGACAGATCTTTGGTGGACTGTACTTGCTTTTCGTCTTGGTTTTGTAGTTGTATTCGCGGTAATTATTTAAAAATTTTGCATATTTATTTTGAGTAATTCTTTAGAGTAATTCTTTATTTATTTATTTTTAGTAATTCTTTCAAAATATTTATGATTTTACTTCTGCTTATAATTTCTCCGTTTATTATTTCTTTCTGACTAAACAAAAGGTTAGGATATTTTCTTGATGAAGCACATTAATATGGAATTCATAATGCATTTGGGCGAATATCATCATGTTTCATGGAATTTGAGGTTTGCTCGTCTTTAATAGAATTGATTTTCCAGCATGTGGTTTTTATTATAAAAGCATTTATATCTTATATAATTCCTGACGTACCCTCCCGAATATTTATTCAACTCCAGCGTCAACGTTCATCATCTTTTGATTTTATGTCAACTGGTACTTATTAATTGAAAGATTGACTGAAAGAATTTACAACAAGTATTGCCTCATTCCCTGATCTTTGTTTGCTTTATGCCTTTTTCATTTTATTTTTATATTTTGTATAAATAACGTGTGTTTTAAATTTCGCTATATTTTTTTTTTATTTTGCCCAATTTTTCATAATTGTTCAGTGTCTTTCATTGATTTCTGCTGAAAGTATAGATATTCTGGAAAAAGAAAAATTGTCTCTAATTAGTTGCAAATATTGATAAATATTTATAATGATTATGGCTATTTCAAATTGGACCCAACAGGTGGGGGGTGCAGTTTAATTCATATTTATGATTTGTATGTACAGCTTATTGTTTTAATAAAATTAAGCCTTTTTTTGTTGTTTTTAGTTTTACTGCAAAATTGAAAATTAAATGCGGTTATTTTTTCATTATTATTAGTTTTACCTGGAGGACACAGAAAATGAATAGAAAATGCGTACGGTTTTGATTGTTTGATTATTTTGATCAAGAAATTCTGGTATTACAAAATACTGTTCTGGTATTTGATGTACAGTTGTGGATGATTCCGCAAATAATTTTTTAAAGACCAATCGAATGATTTAAAAATCTATCGCAAAATAAGTAATTTTTTTCTCTGTTTGACTACTGCTGGTTATATTTTTAATTGTCATTTTTTATTTTTCTTATACTACGGACGCTAGAATGGCTCGGTGGGACATCCTTTATTATTTATCGAATTGGAGATATCAATGAGAAATGGCGCAAAA
Organism: Dracunculus medinensis; assembly: GCA_900625125.1. Taxonomy (NCBI): domain Eukaryota; kingdom Metazoa; phylum Nematoda; class Chromadorea; order Rhabditida; family Dracunculidae; genus Dracunculus; species Dracunculus medinensis. The sequence continues at coordinate 2,700,517 of UYYG01001152.1, read as the reverse complement.
TTTGAACAATGATAGCCAGAAATGGTGCCAACTAACTAAGCTTCAAAACCGAATGTATCTTGTTTTTGAAGGATTTTTATCTTAGATTAATTAAATGTGATAAGTTTTAATGACAGGAAGAAGAAAAAGGAGAAATTAGAGAAATACCAGGGGCTAAGAGAAGCTAGAGAAAGTGTGAAAAATCGAAGTAATTCTACTGATAATTGGGAGCACATGGGACTGTTGACCCTTGAACTAGAAAACTTTCTTCAGAAATTCGAGAAACAATTTAAAAGATATCTGTCCAGAAGAGCGCACTATTAGGAAATAAAATGCTGCGTGGAACCCTCAATCTCGCAGGTCTCTGGCAGAGGACGCGAAGTTGAGGATGGTCAGGACCACCCACAGGTGTTGAGAAAAATTCTTATATTTATAAAAAATTTTCTACGTGTGGAGTGGAAAAAACGTTTCGGATACAAAATGCCAATTTACGTTGGCAGTTAAGTCTATTATATGAGCGTCAATTTATGTTATTTGATTTCAGTTTATTCCAGTTTTCTTCTTCGTCTTCAGATGAATGATTTTGTCAATAATAACATTTATAAAATATATATAATAAAACGGTAAAATTTGAAAAGAAATATACATGAAGACAACGAATTTGTTCACTCTCAATGCAATCGTTTGCCCAAAAAAAGACAACGAAGATCGTTAGGCAAACTAAAATTTATAGGTAAACATAACAGGTGAAATATATATATATATAATAATAATAATATATTTTATGTCAACATCTTCACAAGATTGCCTGTTAAATAATCTCCTATTATCTTCTAAAAGAGAGGGCTCACTTAAATTTATTTGTATTCTTCAGCTTTAATTTGTTAAGATTACGATGGACGGTACTTTATCGTCTTTTATCTTCTGAGTATTATCTCTTCACAACTGGTTTTTTTTTAGCACCTCGGTTAAGTCGAGAACAACGAATCAACCAAAGCGAGATGGTGATCAAATAAGATAAACTTGCCTGAAGACTACAATACTACAATACTAACATTGTTTTTTGGGAACTTCAATGGGAACAACTATTATCCCTTTTAAGCATTTAAAGGCATTCGCCGAAGGGCACCCAAAGGCATTCGAGCATACAAATAAAGAAGTTCAAGAACTTGAAGGCCTTAAAAGGAAATATGTAAATATCTTGAAATAAAGTACCAGCAAGAAAATAAATTCAGATTTATCGAATTTCGCACTTATTATATGACACTCTTGTAGCCTTATCCACTCATTAACTCAGCGGGAATTCAACAATGCCATATTTCAATTCATCGTTATTTTAATATCATAGTCAAGTGCTTAATGTTTGTATTAATTTTTTGATACATTTAAATATTCTTATTTGTTTTTTTGTGAGATTAAATACTACAAAAAATATTAAAAATTTTTATTTAAAATGATAACAATTTGATTAAAAGTTGAGTTGACTAATAGAATTCGTCGCTACTAAATTCAAAAAATTCAATGGAAAATTTAAAGGTTTTTCGAAATAAATTACGAAAAAAAAAAATCGCAATACTTTTGGTCAAATTTCGATCCTCAAACTATCTGTTTTTTTTGGTTTTTGCACAAAAATTTTTTCGATCTTAAAATTATGAATTAACGAGCGCAATTATTTATATTTGGCTTGAAGGTGATGAAGCATTTTTAAGAATGTAGGAATTGTGCATATTTTTTTTTTAGCGCTTATCATTTCTGATTATTTTCGCTATTTGTTAGGATGGATAGAAATTTTCGCCGAAGAATCGCTTGGCGACAAGAATATAAATATGCCACTCCAGCCTTTTTTTTTTAGTGCAAGTAAGAAGCAACAGCCTCGCTCGTTCCTCTTAATCTCAGCCATTAGCCATTCATCTGTCTCCCTGCTTATTTATATAATATATATTTAAGTCATTTTTGCGTTAAAAATATTCGAATAATATAGTTATTCACTAATAATTAACTAGTAAATATTTAAAAAATTTATTAATTCAATCGCATATATCGAATAATTTTTATATTTTATGGTTTTTTTCGAAGAACTGAGGAGCGAAAAGAAAAAAAATAATTGAGAAATTTCTAAATAAAATGGAGATAACTGAAAATTAAAACGAAATATTTAATTAAATAGGTAGTTAATAGTTCGTAACGATAGTCAATGAATATTTGATGTCTATCGTTGAATGACATTTTTAAGATTTTCATTTTATTTATTAATATTTAATTTTCTTTATCGAATATTATTTTGTTATTAAATTTGATTAAAATATTGTTATATATATATATAATTTTTTAACATTATTATTTTTAAAATTGAAATATTTTTATAGAATTTTCCATAATTTATTAAATTTTAATTTTATTTTAATATTTTAATTAATTTAAACTTTAACGTTTTAATATTTTAATTGTATTACTATCTTTTCAATTCAATTTTTAATGTTTTAGCTATATTTTTTAATTTTAAATTCTTCAATTTTTTTTATTTCTTAATTTTCAATTTCAATATTTCATGAAATTTTTCCCTTTAGTAAATTTACTATGCTTATTTTATATTTTGCTTCGATTAAATACAAACCAAAAACACAAAACACAATTATTATTATGGCTTTGAGCTCTTCAAATGCATGGATCATTGAGTCAAAGCAAGTAAGTATCATGCGGGTCGTTTATTCTCTATTATCAGTTTTTTTTGAGTCAAACTAAAGAATGCGCGTTACGAGAGACTAATTATTTACAAAAGCACTTAACGTAAAGATCAATGTCGATCAAAACTATGGACAAATCACTAAAATATAAATCCTTTATAATAACTATAAATTATAAATCAATTTTAAGTTGCTAATTATTATTTATAAAATGCATTTGTTTTCCGTATAAATCCACAAAACAGTTATTTTACATTTATAATTACAATTTTTGCAAGAATTAATAAAAGAATATAAAAGGAAAATTTTGTTTTCTTTTTTTCCTAGCATCGCGCACTAACACTGGTTGGTTCCACTAATTACCAGGTTAAGGCATTCCAATCTCTGCACTCATTGTAGTAGGAGAAATTAATTTATAATTGTGGAAAAAAATTAGAATTTTTAATTTTTAAAATACTTTTTTCTATGATTACCTACAAATTTAAGTTTACTTTAATAGCTTTTAAAAACTAATAATTCGGAATAATTTTAATTTTTTTTTCCATTCGAATACAAAAATTTTCTTACCATAAATTCTGATAAAGTAATTTTAAAATATTAAAAATCAAAAGGAATAATGTAATATGATAAAATGATTCGGTCGGACAATTGTTATGAAAATCAACTGCATTAAATAGTAAATATTTTTATTATCTCAGCGTTTCCTTATCGCCATTTTAGTTATATTTACTGAAAAAACAATTGTATATATAAATTAATATTGAAGATTTGCCGAAGTTATTTTATTAAATATTTGATATATTTTTAAAACTATTTATTGAATTTATCTCTTTAAAAATTTTCAAATTATTAAAGATCTGGCAAATATTAAAAATTAAATTGCTATTTCATAGCTTTGAAATGAGATTTATGAATTAAATAAACTTTTTTAAAAAATTCATACTCCAAGTTTAAATTTTAAATATGCAGTATGGTATGCGAATGTATTTCATGAAATATGAAAGACGGTCAGGTCGCGAGACTTTTTAACTTATAATAATTAATGATTTTCAAACAAATTTTAGAGACTTAAAAATTATTTATTTAAAGTAATAAGCCAAATATTTACTACAAATTTTGTAAATTTGGCGACATTTTATTTACTATAAAGGAAATTTTCATTGTTGTCGTTTATCGCTCATTCATTTTCTATATAATTTTTTTATTTTTCATTCAGCCTAATTACATGAATAATAATGAATGATTGTTTAAATGATGAAAGAATATTATAATTATGAGAAAAAATAGATAACAGAAGATTGAATTCGCCACCACTGACATCCATTATTACATTAAAATCAAGAGAATGAATAAAACCTAGAAAGGGAAGAAGAAGCCATTCAGCTTAATTTTCTTTTCTTTTTTTCTAACATTTGGATTTTGGATTTTATTAGTCCAAGTGATAGTTCGAAATGACAGACTTGAATGAGCGTTTCGCCATGTAGTCACTTAGAAATAGAAACGACACAAGTGGATCCTCAGCATCGAATCGAATTTCGCTTTCAATGACAATTTGCTACAATCTACGAATAAAAAATTTAGAATGCAGAACAATGATAAACTGTTTTAATTTTCATTTCGGAAAATCATAATTAATTAATGGCAGAGGAGAGTGGTCGAGTGTCTCAGATTAGAGCAGTTGGTCCACTTAAAACTATCTGAAACAACTTCCTACAAAAAGAATCACATCTTAGGCGCCTATCAAACCAGAAATGGTGAATATTATTAGAAAAAAATGAGGATTAATGATAAGAAGTTCATCGACTTCATCGACCTATTTACGATTATCATTGATTAGGCAACATAAGCTGCAAATCGAATATTCTTTTTTTTTCGCTATTAAACTCAATTGATTGAATCTTCTAAATTTTACTTTCTTAATTTAAATCAAAAAATTATTATTTTAACAGAATTAAACAAATATTTTTTAAAAAATTTAATATTAGCGATAGTGCAGTTGATTTATCAAATGATTATCATAGAATTCATCGTAGAATTTTTTATTTATTTATTTTTAAAAAAACCGTTATTTTTTATTTAAAAAAGAAATTCCAATTCTAATAAAATGAAAATTAAATTAAATGGAAATGAATAATTAATAATTAATGGTGAATAATAAAAATATAGTTAAACGATTTTAGTATTCTTTTAATGTGAAATTGATTTCAATAGTGATTGCTATTTTTGCTGTTTGTTTAATTATTGATTTCGAGAATCATAAAAATCTTATTTTACATAAAATGGATATCTTTCATTCTTCAATAATAACTTTTTTTATTGGATTACATCTCAGTGGAAATTTATAACCTTAAACTATTTAATTCATTCCTCTTATTCCTCTTCTTTTTCAGTGCATAACATCTCACATATGGCTCATTCATTCACTTATTACTACGGTAAATAAGGAAAGAAAAGGAAAGAGGGAAAGCATTCCGGTAAGATGAATAAGGAAGGATGAATTCTCTTTTGTCAGAGAATAACTTGAGATGATATGCACGAAAATTGAACTGTAAGCGTCACTAATCCAGAATTTATTAAGCTGACTGGCTTAGCAAGCAAAATAAAGCATTTGTTTATTAAAACCTTATCATTGCATTGATATGGCTTATATATTAAATATATTTTGTTGCATTGGCCAAATTATTGTATAGCGATGTAGTCCACGAAAGATCTAAAAATAAACAATCAGCTTTTTTCAAAATAAGATCAAAATAATTTTTTAATTAATTGAAATAATTTTAAACAAAATCAAAATCAACTCGGCAAAATTGTTGTGCATCAGATCATTCATAAGATAAATCCGTACGTTTTCCTAAAAAAAAACGGCAGCGATTATTTTTCATGCAAAAAAACCGTTAATCGATTACCGATTATCCGTAGCAAACCGTTTGCTTCTCAATAAAATGAATAAATAAATCAAAAAACCTTCAAAGACACACCTCTTAAATGAATAAAAATTTAAAATTCTTTTGCATAAAAAAATATTTATTTCTATAAATTTAGAATTTTAAACAATGTATGTATTTTATTTATAAAAAATTTATTAAACAATTAATTAATGTATTTTATTTTTTATATTTTGGTGCATAAAGGAAAATTCTTCGCTACAGAAAAAATGAAAAGGTTTCATGCAAATTTTATCAAAAATTTCCAAAAAAGAAATTAATTTCAAAACAAAAATTTTAATTTAAAAGTCTAATTTTCTAATTTCTAAAAGTTTCAACCGCTAAGATTCTCTTAACACCGTTATTCATCTCCATCATAAAAATCCAGCGAAAGTCCTCTAATTGTTGATTACGATCGGAAATTTCTGTCAATGAATCAAATAGAAATAAAGATCTTTGATTTCTTATTGACAGATTCATTCTTGTCGATGACAGCATCCGAATACTGGAAACAAACTGATCAAGAACCAGTCGGCTATTATCCGACTTTTAGACAATCCAGTTCGAATCAAATGATTTCTAAATGAATGAGAATGAGAAATCTGAAAAAAAGTTTTTATCAGTTTTATATTAGAATATATTTATATTATTTCAGTTTCTTCAGCTTTTTTCTTACACATAATATGAGAGTAAAAAGTTGTTTACTAGATTTTCGTAATGAAATTTGAAAAAAAAGTAAATTACTGTAATTCTTAATTTTTTTTTAGAATGACATAGATGATATAGAAATAAATAAATAGATGGAGAAAAACGATAAATGAATGATCGAATGGATGGACGACTAAACGAATCGATGATTAAATGGATTGGATGGGTGCATGTTACATTTATGGATGGATGGATAAGTGGATATATGGATGAATAAATGGATGGATGGGATGGATAAACGGGTGGGGTGGATTAATGGGACGGATATATGGATGTGATGGACGGATGGGACGGATAGATGGATGGAATGGACGGATGGGACGGATAGATGGATGGGATGGGTGAATTTACAAGAAGAGAAAAACAATTTTCATTTGGAAGAGGTAAAACGAATGAACGAACGAACGAAGTTGGAGACGCCTTTCCTTTCATTTGATTGGTCGTTCTTTGCTAATGCTTTCTTAATTTGGGTGGAGTTGAGTTGATTTGATGTACAATTTCTAAGATTTTCGGAGTTTAGTTTCAAATATTTATATACCTTACTTACTTACTTTCTTACTTTACCTTATCATTTATCTATCACGTCGCTTACTTTACTTTGCGCTTCATTTTACTTAATTTCAATTTGTAATTTTTTTGGATTCTTACTTTTGGCTTACAAAGATAAGTTTTAATAAAGAAAATTCTTTTTGTTATTTTTGCACTAAAAGCCAAATTTTATTATCTACTAAGCTTTCAATTGTATAACTATTGATTGGTTACTAATTACAGTACTTATCAATTGGTTTGAATTTAATATCAATAAAAACTGACTGATAGGTAATTTGAAAAGAATTAGCCATTTAGCTGCTTAGATTTGAGCTCGATTTTTCTTTGAGTTGTTTTATCAGTTGGATTTAAATCGAAAATTATCAGTTGAACAACTAAGTCGATTAATGTGCGGAATTATCAGCTGTACTGGACTGATTTTTAAATTAAATTGGTTTATCTACTAATTAGTTTGAATAAGTTAAATTTATCTAACCTAATATATGTGCAGAAATTTTTACTGGAAATAGATCGATTGAACAAAATTCAATGATCGCCCACCAGTGAATTATCAAATTAATAAAATAGTTCGCTTTATTTACTAATTTATTAATTTTAGGTTAAAAAATTTCTATCTACTGATTTGTCTGATAAATATATTGTGATTTGTGAAATAAAATTTTCATCTTTAACTCAATTTATTTATTTACAATTTTATATTAAAAATTCCTTTCCATAATCAATTAACCCTATTTAATCAAATAATTATTGTTGATTAGTTGCCTATTCCAAAAAAAATATTTTAATTCTTTTTTAACCAATCAACCAGTAATATTGGCTGATGAATTGAAGATGAAATTCAATAGATGAAAGGATTCTTATAAGTTTTTCTTTAGTGAATTTGTTTAAGTTTTGATATTACTGTCCCTAAAAAGAGAGAACATTTGCCCTACAAAATGCCCTTATTCCATCAATTCAGATTTTTGTGCATCCTTTTATAAAATAAACACTGTATGGCATCGAAACTAAAACACGAAAGAAGCTTATTTAAACTAGGTCAAGCGCTAGGCTTCAACCATATTCCGCGACTGATAAAAACGAGGATTTTATCTTCAGTGGATTTTTGACAGAAATTAATCACACTATTTTAATTTAACAAATTTATCACTTCAAATTTATCACAGTAAAAACCAGTAGAGCGAGCGTGAGAGCGTGACCAAAAATAATAAATGCTAAATGAACCAGGCTGTACTGATTGTCAGATCGAAATAAGGCAGAAGATTTAAGAACCTATGCTAAGAAATTGCGATTTGCTTGTTCTCATAAATTTTTCCCTAATATTCAGTGATCATATGTTGTTACTCTCATTAAATATTCACGCCAAATCATAATCTTATATTATATAGACAAATGCTTTTTTGAATCAAATTACATTTCAAATTAAATGCTGAATCGTGAGAAACGATTAGAAGTACAATCATTTTATGAGGGTCAAAGGCCATATAAAAATTGTTGGCTAATTAATTTTCTCTTGTAATGAGGATGCAAGAGGATTTCGTGGATATAGATCGAGTTAATCTTTCATTTGTCACCTACAATTTGTTTCACCTATGAAAATATATTTTATGTAGCGATTCTAATGTTAAATGAATATTTTTATAGAAATGAGTATGGATAAGAATTTTTTGCGAAATATAGAAATTCGAGAAAATGAAGATGAAACGAATTCTTTATGGACGAAAAATAAAATTGAATCCGGACAACTTATCGCTATTATTGATAAAGTTTTCACTTTTATAAATTTTATAGTTTTTTATTAAAGTCAAAATCAAAGTCAAAATCAAAACTTAGGTTTTCTATCTTTAGAAAAGGTTTTATTATTGTTTAATAAAGGTTACGGAAGTTTGAAATTGTTTGCATGGTTGAGAAAAAAAATAATTTTGCGAATTTTCTAATCTTTCGTAATTTTGAAATTTTTATAAAATTTTTTAAGCTTTCAAAAAATTTTTTGAACACAATTTATCGCAAAGTTTCAGACTTTTATAGAATTTAAATGAATTTCATAATTTTAAATTTCGAAATTTTCTATGTTCAAAACACTTAAAATAAAACTTATTCAGCTGAAATTTTTTGCGAAACTTTAAATCATTTAGAAAACAAAATTTATTTATAAATAATAAATCTTCTTCGATTTACCTGAAAATATAATCAAATAAATAATTTATGAACGATACTGATTGTTCATTAAATATTATATTATATTAGCGAATAATTAATTTCTTCTTGTATCTCCTCGAATAATTTGTTTTCAATATTTCGAATATTTTTAAACGAACTTCTCATAAAAATATGTTTTTTTTTTCGCTTGGGTGTTTTTGTAATCCTTTTTTCAGGTAAAATCCCTCCATTTCTAGGTGATTTTCCCTATATTTTAAGCGAAATTCTTCTTTCCAATGTCCTTTTCATAATAAAAAGAATATTCCTCCATATTTTCTAAATATAATAATTCGTACAAAAAATAAACTCGGAAAAAAAATTGCATATGTTTTTAATAAGAACGGATATTAACATCCGTTTAAATTTGCATACATTAACGAAGACCACCTAGTAATTCCTTTATTCTATTATAGTCAATGTTAAACGTTATTTGTGTTTATCACAGTGGTAATAAAAATCCTGATAATTGATAATATTTATTCATCTATAGTTCTGATCTAAGCTTTTTAGCTAAAAGATTTCACCCTAATAACCAATGGAGATTAGCCAAATCAAAATGCTATCAGAAGATGATAATGATGCTAAAAATGTTAAAAAAAAAAGTTAAAACAAAAATATGATGGAAAATATTTGCCATTAATTTGAAATTTTACTTTATTAATTTAAAATATATTTCATCAACCATTATAGCTTTTTTTTAATATCGAGCTTTTTTCATTTTTTTCAACTGAAATTTTGAAATAATTGAGGCGTATAAAATATTTTCCATTTTTTATTTTCAAAAGTGCTATTAAATAGAGGTTTTATCGATTAAATTCAAGGCGATATACGGTAAATAGGGATGTATAATATAATGTTGATGATGATGATGGCAACGACGATGATGATGAGGATAGGAAACAGGATGTACCCTAAGGGTAACAAAAAAGGAAGCTTTCTATAGGCAATTATATATTTGAGAAATAGAAAGAAATATTCACTATTATTTCGATTTCTTAGAAAATTTCTCGATGAAAAATAGAATAAATGCTTATTGAGGTATAGATTAAGATTTAGCTAGAGTAGACTATGATGAATAGGCCGAGATAGATAGATCGAGTAGATAGTTCTAAGGTGGGAAGCAAGCAGGTAAAATTTCTTCCTCTTTCCATCTACTCTCTCTACCTTTTATTCATTCATTCTTTTGATCAATTTAATCATTTTCAGCAATGAAAGTTAATCGTCGCCGTTGTCGTCGTCAATACTTCCCTTCCCACCCACAGTAGTCTCTCAGCAAATAAACAAAAAAAAGAAAATTCTAAATTATTTAAATAAAACGCCTTTATATATTATCATTTTTCCTAAATTTTCTTTTTAAATTAAGCAATTTTATTTAATTAAAATTTAATTTTTCAAAAAAGTATTGCGTAACATGGAAACAATTTCCAAGGATTGAAAATATTTTTAATAAGTTAAAACAATAAAACATTATATATTACAGTGTTTAGCATCGAATTTTAGGATATTAACATTATTTCCTATAAACGTTATAATCAAGGAAATTCTTATTTTGCATTATTTTTGGCTCGGTTGGTTCCATCGATTATAGGAGGAAGTCCTCTTGTTAGGCAGTTAATAACTTTAAGATAGCGATGAAATTGGTTCCCCAGTAGTCATAGCATTTTACTTTTAATAACAGTACCCTCTATCCTCTATGAATAGGCAAAAATCAGTTCCATTTATTTATATGTGCGCTAATTCGAGAGTATGACCAAGTGATTATTGTTCAGTTTGTCGCCACAAATGCCAAGGCCTAGGCCATTTCTCCGATAAAAATAAATTTATCATTGAAAATTTCGAATGATTTTCTTAATGACAACTTAACTTTATTTGTATGCTTCGAGTAAAATTAATTACAATAATTATATTTATTTATAATACTTTTTTTAAAAAAGAATTGCTTATTTAAATATATTTTAATTAAAAATGGACATAATTTAATGAAAAACAAAAGGAAATAATTAAGGAAGGTGAAAATGATGAAAACGTAATATTATTATTGAATTTAATTCGTCCGATTCCTGAATTCGGAAAATCGAGTATAAATATCAATGTGCGATACATTGACCAAAAGGTTGCTTCTTATATAATTTTGTAAATTTTTTTTTCAAAATTTTTGCTTAGTTTTTGCCACTTTTTATTTATTTGCATTTTTATTTGTTCTTTTAGTTTCAGTTTTAAGAGGTTTTTTAAAGTTATTTAAATTTGAAACTTTTAGAATTTACGACTTTTTTTACATTTTCTTATTTTATATTCATATACTTCTTATTTATTTATCTTATTTAATATTTTGTTTTTTTATATTTTCGTCTATCTGAAGTTATATAATTTTAGCTATTTTTTACTTAACAGATCTGATAAATCTGGTGAATTTTTTTTCTAAGTCCAATATTTCTCTTTTGCTATCAATTTTTTTTAATTTTCACTAGAATTTCGCGCCCCTGCAAATAATATAGAATTTGCTTTTATAATTGGTTATTTATTAAAAGAAACCTTAGAAACCGATTACTTATTTAAAGAATTTAAGTCTAATTTAGTGGTAAAAAGTTCACACTTATTTTCAGTATGAATAAAATAAAATAAAAATAGGAATCAAAAAATTAAAATAAAAATTAATAAATAAAGCTAATATATAATTAAAATAATTATAATTTGCAATATTATGTGACAATTATATTTAAATATAGTAAGCAATGAGGCAAAGGAAAAAAGATATCGGCTGAATGGTCACATAATGGCTAATCGGTCATTCGCTAGTACATCTTTTAATGAAATGTCAATATGCTTAAGATGCAAACGTTATTACCTATACAATTGTCTTATGTTCTCCCAGGTGACCAATAGTTACTATTAAATGACTAGTCACCGTCCTCACCTGCTCATTTAGCTGACCTTCTTCTCATTATTTAAAATAAAGATATATCAAAAATGCATTCAACACATGTCCCTATGCTGCATAAAATTTTAGCCACGATTGTCATCCACTGACAATAGCAATAATGATAAGAAATGTGATAACAATCATTAAAAATAATATGAACATAAGCACATAGTGCTGAAAATTAATAACAATATTAATATTGTTATAATAATTATAACAATATTAACTGTGTGGCAAAATAAGATTCTATTATTTCCATGACAAAAAGGATAATTTTGCTAATCTAAATTTTCATTATCGAAGTAAAGTCAATATGTAAAGTAAAGTAATATATATACGCTTTTAAAGCCATAATCTAATTTTTTCAATTTCAACTAACTGACAAATAGCTTTTTTTATTTTTTGAATTTATTACAGCAATTGAATCTTATTGGTAAGTAAAGAAATAATATTTAGGAATGTCATATTTTCCTTAAGATTATTCAGCTATTTAATATTCAAAGTGTTAAGAAAAAGCTGTTATAAGAGTAAAAAATAATTATCATTACTAATTAATAAATGAGCATTTAAACAGGTATGCTTGCAAACGAGTCGTGTAATACGTGAAAATGAGCGATTAATATCAGATCGGACAATTGAGATCAACGAAGATCGGCGATATGGAGAAAGGTCGGAAAACTTTCCATTTTCAAAATATCCCGTAGGCAATCTTCTTTTTCAACTTAAAACAATTTTTTTCATAATTTTTATTAACAAATGAATGTAATGAGTTTTAACAAATAACCATCTACTATAATTATTTTAATGATCGTTTTATTTTATTGTTATTAATATTTTTATTAATATTATTAATATTGCCAATTTATGCCATTATTAATAGTATTAAATATTTGTGGTATTAGAAAAATAATTTTAAACGATTATTGCATCAGCAAAGTGTTAAAATATGTAAGTAGAAAAATTATATCAGCTGAATAAAAGAAAAGTGATATATTTTTGGTTTTTTAAGGATCAAAAAATAAATATAAAATTTATTATTAAAATTTATTATTAAAAATTTATTAAAAAGTGAAGTTTTACGAAGCTGTCTTCGGTGAGTTTACGAGTTCATATTCAGTAGGCCAACAAGCAATAAATTCGGTTGAAAAAAAAATGAAAAATTGGAGGGAATAATTTAGGGAGAGAAAATAAACACTGGCAGATCCAAGTAAAAAATAATAATAATACTTTTTTATTAACAAATAAATGAAAAGTATTTATAATAATAAATAAATTAATAAATAAAGATGGTGATGATTTCTTTTACAAGACTTTTTCTAAAAATTTCACTTTCTAAGGGCGATATTGTCCTAATGACCTATATTACGCCATGTCCGCCTAATGCTCATTTCAAAATTAGAAAAATATTTCAGTGGCCAATCATCATCACAACAATCATCACACCAGTGTTTACTCTGTTCAAAAAGCTTTTCATCTGCCAGGTTCTTGTAGATCGTACCTTTCGTTTATCATTTTTTCTTGCAGTGCTTCATACTTCCAATACTTGCATGTGCTTCTAAATCTTTTTTTTAATGCTTAAATGAAGAATGGCTTTTATTTTATCGATTTTTATCCTTAGGACCATAGTTTGGTTCCTTTTCTATTTTAGCTTTTCAAAAAATAAAGGATATTTTGAAGAGGAGAATGGATAAAGGATGGATATATTTATTTATGGATATGCATTTATTGCCATCATTGCCAATAATTTGTTTCCTGTAAATTTATATAAATATGTATAAATTATAATAATTTGCAAAAATTTATGATGTTTGAAAGGCTCTTAGGCTAATAAATTTACTCAGCAAATTAACTGAATTTTATTGCAACGAAATATCTTCTTTATATTTTTTTTATTGTTGGTTTTTATATTTAATATTTTTCATATTCATTTTATATTTTTGCATTTAATTTTTATACTTATTAATAAATGAATATTTAATATAAAAACAAATATTACAAATAAATATACGTATTATAAAATACATATATGTATAATAAAAATATAAAAATTTCAATAAAATAAATTAATTTACATCGATTTTCATCGATAATTATTAATAAATTTTTAGTGGTCTTAAGCAGCACAGTCATATTCATTGTAGCTCAAAACCATATCGTTGCCATATTTGTAATAAAGCATATACGCAATTTTCAAATCTTTGCCGTCATAGGAGAATTCACCTTGTTCGTCGCATTCTTCAACAATATTTTATCAATATTCAAACCCTTTATCTTAATAAAAAATTTTTTATTATTAAAGAAAAATTCATCAAATGAATCACATTTTTAAATTTTTTATGTTGGAACATTTACAATAGTAATTTATAATAATATTGATAACAGTGATAATGATAAGATAACACTGAATAATTAACATAAATTGTTTAGGACGGTTGGCAATGCCCATATTGTAATATATCGTTAACAAATCATTCAATATTTATTAAACATAAGTCAATCTGTGAGACACAGATGACTGCATTAAGTGCTTTTTATAAGCCTATCGGTTACTCCTTTTTTTTTAAATTTTATTTCATGATTTGATAAGTTATGATATTTCCGCTTATTTAGCAATAGTTTTTGGCAATTTAGAGACATCTAAAAATTTGATATGATAAACTAATGATTAATAATAGTTTTTTGATAGTTTACACTCACAGTTTTGATTCTAATATTAAAAAAGTAGGTTTGTGAATATTTTAGCAGCACAACACTCGTTACTAACAGTACCACCGCATTATTGGCCAAGATTACTTCAAATTGCTTCATCACAACAAGGAACGAACGTTTCTGATTCGTCAAATACTCTCTTTCCTAGTAAAGACGTTTATCCAATTGTTATTGGTAGTGGTCAAGGGGGAAATGGTAGTGGCGGTGGAAGTGGTGTGGATGATGGTGGCGGTAGTGGTAGTAATGGCAGCGCTGCTAATGATATTATCAATGGTAGTGGAAGTTCGGATGATGATAGCACACCAAGAAGCAGGTAATTTCGTATCTATTTTGAGAGTCTAAAAAAAATAATTAATTTAAAGAATTTTGAGCAGGCATACATCTAATATTTCACCAGCAGAAAGGAAATATTTCAACGATACGAATGATGATGGCTCAGTGGAAGAAATCGAACTAAGTCCATTAGATTTATCAATGAAATCAAAGGATGAAGTAAATATTAATGATGATATAGTGGATGAAGAAAAAGAAAAGATTTGGTCAAATCGTTCGAGTTCAGAAGCTGATATTGAAACTCGACCAAATTCTGAACCAACATCAATCGATTATGGTGAAAATTTTCATCATCGTATTATTGATGATAAGAAAATTAATTTAACTCCATCAATCAATCCATTTACAAGTACTGCATTTTTGCATATGTTTCGAAGACCTTTTTCATATCCAACAATGATATCAACAGCTAATATTGCTACTGATAACCATATCGCAGTATCGTCACCGTCACAACCTTCACAACCGCCAACATTATCAATTTTATCACGGAATAATCGTGATCGTGATCGTTATACTTGTAAATTTTGTGCAAAAGTATTTCCACGTTCAGCGAATCTTACAAGACATTTGAGGACGCATACTGGTGAACAACCTTATAAGGTTTTTTTTGTTTTATTTTAAATGTTGATAAATAATTAAGAGGGAAAAGAATAAAAGTGAAAGTGGTTGGGTCAGTTCGTAATTTGATGAGGTCAGTTGTCATCAAGAAATTATTAGAAGAGATTCATTTCTGGATTTTAAAGACTTGCATAACCGGTTATTCAATTCGGGCCAATTGCCATTGTCACCACCGTTGATAAAACATGGTTTCTTTCGATTTCATTTATAATGACGCAATTATTTTCAAGAAATTCGGTTTAGTTCTTTTAAATCAGGGCATATGGTGGTAAATTTTTTTTTTTTTAAATGCCCATCTATTCCCAAAATATATACAATAACTGATGAATATTTGCTTTTTGCAAATTGCAAATTATTCAAATAAAAACTTCAAAAGCATATTTTTATTGAAAAATAAAAACAACTTAATTTGAGATATCTTACTAAACAACGAATAGAATTATTTAAAATGATAGTGAATGATAAAATGATAAAACAATAGCGAACTGAAATGAATTGACTTATCCGATATAATAGGCACTTTTTTTGCGTAAATCTTATGATCTATGACATTTGAAAAATTTGACCTAAAGAAATTTAATATTTGCGCTTGAAGATAAACCGATATGAATTTAATGAATTTTCTAAATTCTAATTTTATTTTATTATTTTTTTTAGAAATTTATTTTTATTACAAATTATTATAATCATTATAGTGTCAATATTGTGAACGATCATTTTCAATAAGTTCTAATCTACAGCGACATGTTCGAAATATTCACAATAAAGAGAAACCATTTAGGTAAATTTATTTTTTTGATACTTCATATTCAAAAGAAAGTTTTTTAAATACCTGCGAATTAAAAAAAATTTAGGAACGATATCAGAAAAAAAGATTTCTGATAGAATTTTTTTATCAACTTTTGTTTATCTTACCTTTATCTTTATCTTATCTTGTTTGTCTGTCCATTTTATTTATCATTTACTATTTACTATATAGTGGAGACATAGGTTATTGCTCATTTCGAACTGAGGTACCGATACTGAGGTTCCACTCCCAGGAGGAGTAACTTGTGCGAAAACCCAGGTGATGGTGGTGACTCTCTTGTACTTCTAACTCCAAGGGAATCCCTGATATATTTGTCTAGTGCGACTGTAGGCTCATTGGTACCATGAACAAGTTTGACAAAGGATTTCTCCTTTGTAGATCAAATATATCAAATAATTTGCTACATAGAGTACACTGCAGTAGTATTTACAGATGAGGAAGAAAAATGCGAATGTTATATCGTATCACTATGAATCAAAATTTTTCGATAATTTTTAATTTACCGGTTAATCTTCAAAGTTTCCATACTTTACATACTGGCATTACTCGACTAACTTTTAAGCATATCTATTTTTTGAAACGAGCAAAAAAAGCGATAACCGAGAAACACAGATTTTCTTCGCAAAAGTAAACCTGTCCAAAAATCCGAGTGATGCTGCCGATTCACCTGTAATTCTATCGAGAAGGGGTTCTCTGGAGTACGGCGAACCAGCGGAGCAAAGTTTCTAACCAGTAATGATGAGGATTCTTAAAAAAAACAACTTGAACGAAAATTTTCCGTGTTTTATTCTAAACAACTAAACAAATAAATTTTGAAATGAATTTATGGAACTTAATAAGAGTTAATAGGGAAGGGTTAATTGCTTCTTAATTCAATTACTTTTCACGTTAAATCCCAAATTAGCAACACTGTTATAAATCGCTTTATGCTAGTCTAACCAAATTAGACATATTTGTTGATAGTTCCTTAGAGGCATAAGAGATCATATTGTGGACTTTTGCACCTGCAGATAACTCTAAATTCAGTTATATCTCCTTTAAAACCTCTAAAATCCAGCCAAATCTTTTTATAAGAACCTTTTAAAAACCTCATTAAATTCAGTTAAATTGCCTTTATTTTTTATATTTTATATTTTTTATATTTTTCAGGTCCTTCTCCATAGAAAATTTTTATTTTCTTATTTTTTTTATTATAGGCTAGTTCGAATTTGTAGGACAAACAAACTGAGATGGAAACAAATATAGCAAATATAATTTTTATCTGTTCGCTAATAAATTTAAAAGAATAGGTAAAAAGAAAGTGTTAGGATGGTACCAAGCCGGGTGTTAAGGATTTGGCGAGTGGGAAAAAAGCATGAAGATCTGGAGATATATCAGTAGAATATAAGGAGTTCTGAAGTGAATTCATGGAACTTGAAGATAGCGAAGAGCTAAACGCTTCTATTAATTCAATTAGTTTTCATTTTAAATCCCAATATCAATTTACTCTTAAATGAATTGAAAATTCTGCCTTTTCATAGGATAAGTAATTTTTTATTATTTTTTCTGATAAGATTCCTAGGTTAATACGTCCTTTTGACAAACACTTAATGGTACATTGTTCACTGCATGTTTTTGTCAAGGAATCACCTTCCGATAGAAATATAGATAGGTCACCACCAGTACACCCATTTTTGAAAGACTGGTTCACTTCTGCGTATGACGTTAACCCTAGCAGTTGCACGCTGAGATAAGAGCGAGCTCCCACCATGCTGCTCTGTTTAGGTAGCAACAATGAGTAGGACTGCTGAAATGAAAATATCAATCGGATCAAGTCACCTTATTTATTTCATAACACGAATTCGAGCCAATAATACCGCATTGTTACATTTTGTTCCAAAATTTGTCCTACATTCTGGAAATTAATGAATAAAATCATCAGGTTGCTTATAATCACTAAGAAGTTTCACTTCTGTGCTGATTTCACCAATTAAATGACCGTTCTTAATGAATACTTTATGATTATCAAATGCTTCGGCAGAGCAGATAATTGTGATTTGCGTCAATTTTCCCTTAAAATAGAACAAATTAATAATGAAATGAATGAATGAATGAAATCTAGATGCAATCGTTGTGATCGTTGCTTTGGGCAACAAACGAATCTCGATCGTCACATAAAAAAACACGAATCAAACTGCTTATCGATAATGCCATCATCAAATCAATCATTGCGCCATCATCCTTCTGCCCCTCTCCCTCCTCCTCCTCCTCCTCCTCCTCCTCCTACCTTTCCTTCTCCTCTTTCTTCCCATCATCATAATCATCATCATCAGCTTCATCATAATTCCTCTACTATACTGCGTTCAACGACTGAATTACGCTTTTCAGCACAAAGTTTATTTTCACAAATAAATTCACAACAATCGAAACAAATCTTTTAATTTTTCTAAAATCGGTGATAATTTCCCAATGACTTCCTTTTTTTTTCTTTTCTTCCAATGCACATTTTTATTTGCATTTTCCATTCCATTTTTTAATTCATATTGAAAATTTACAAAAATTCCGATTTATTTCGATTTTGATATTAAAAAAAAACTTTTTTTTCCCATATTTGTTTTATTTATAAATTGTTTTGTTTTATTGTAAAATTCAGTCAAAAAAAAGAAAAAATTTATATTTGTTCATTAATTTATTTTTAGATAGAAAATGATATTGTTAGTTTTTTTTGCTTTTTATAAAATTTTTTAATTTATTTTCGTATTATCATTGAAAGTTTATCAGTGATAATCGCAATTTCATATTTATTATTCATATTTCATATTTAATTCATATCTAACCGACATAAATTATTATTTCATGGATTATTCATTGAGATGATTTTTTCCGAAAATTTCTCAGCAAATATAAAACGATAAAAGAATTTTCTTAAAAAAAGTAAAATTTTTTTTAAAGCTATAGTTAAGACAACTGAAAAAAACCATTTTTAACCATTTTTTTTAAAAAAAACTATCAAATTTAATATAATTTATATGATAAACGATAATTGTTCCTTAAAATGATATAAATCATTTTGCTTGACTATAAAATTATTTTTTAAGTTTTTTTTTAATTTGAAACAATTTTTTCATAGAATAAATATTTATTTATATTGATAAACACACAAAAAAAACTAATAGAAATATTTCTTCAAGGTTTTTTCTTAAAGAATGTTTCTGAAGAGGAATAAAGAAGGAGGCTTTGATGAACTAAGATATGGATCTTCAATGGCCTCTCTCTTTGCACTACAATACAATGAATAATCTTTGTGCTGCAGAATAATTTGTCTCCACTAACCGAACCGAACTTGAAACGTTCATGGCAACGATTTCAGCGATCCTGAATTACAGCTCAAAATTCTTCTTCATCTAACCGCTCTCACCATTACTGGTTAGGCTAGCTCCAACGATTACAAGAATAAAACGATTCCAAACGGCGCGGTCTGATGCCATCGTCGACAGTAATAGAAGCCATTCCTTTTTACATCGTCTAAGTCCATATATTACTGATCCATCTACATATTCGAAATCTTTCCTGACCGTGTCAGTCCAGGTCTTGACTGGCCCAACCCGCTTATCATCACACGATTTAGAAAATAACGAAATATTCGTCAGCTCCAGCGGTGGGCGACGGATAATGTACCCTAATCAGCGAAGGCGACGCTCTGTGATAATATTATTAGTACAGGTGGTGTTTGAACGAAGGTGGATGCGATCATGTGATATTTTATCCGCTCGTTAAATTAAGTCATTTCGAAGAAAAATAAAGATTTTCAACAATTTTTGATCCGGCATCGGTTAAATCTGGTACAGTTTCAAAAAACGAATAAGCGGTATGATTCTGATCTTTTGATTGCATTGTGCTGTTAATAGTAAAAACATGGGCGATTTTTCGGGATCACCTAAATATACCGGAAAATAGTGAGGAGAATCTGAAGACTGGAATCATAATTACGAGGATAGTAAGAATTATCAAAATAAAACCAAATTTAAAAAATCCTTTTCGGATGGTACTTTTCATACGTATTTGGAATAACGATGAAAATATTTGAATATTTATCAAATCATCCACAGACAAATAACAATTAAAAAAGTATAAATGAGTCTTTTTCACTGATAATCTCTGATAAAATATTTGATTGAATTAACAGTAAAAATCTCTTCGATCACAGAGCTTATTAAATTCGAAAATATACCGGAAAATCTCAAACAAACAAATTTCAACAAATAGTTAAACTGCAAAATAACAAATAACAATGGAGGAAAGGACCGAATTTTCGAATTCAAAAAATCAAAAAAATATATATATTTAATAGGAATGAAAAGTTTAGAATTGCCTCCACAAAAAAACAAGAAAATTAATTTCGAATAAAAATTCTAATTTTGCAAAAAAACTAACAAATTCCAATACAAACTTCAAAAGTCCAAAAGTCCTATGGTGCTACCAGTTTCAACCTTATCCAGCCAAGCAAGCCATTATGGATGGTAAACCCATTCGATAAAACAAACATGCTAATATCAGCTGTGCAATTTCTAACTTTATCTCTAACTTTCGCATTGAGAATATATAATGCTTAAAGGTGATAATGCTGAAGCAAAAACTATAAGTTTGCTACAGATTTCAATTGCAATTTCTAGTGCAATTAGAGAATGGATAAATATGCAGCATACGAATTTAACAAATGTAGAATAAAAACCAAAGGTTTTCACTACACTCAATCCACTAAATGTTATTCCTTGGATGACAGATTAGAGACTCTTTAGTCAGGCAGTTGAGAAGAAAAACACAGGAGAATCCGTAATTCCAACTTTAATTTTAAGGAAAAATTTAATTCTTAATTGATTCCATTCATTCAACAAAGTACTATTTTAAAAAATTCAATGAATAATTGGAGAATCACAAAATAAATAATAAAGTGCATAAGTGAAAACAATACAAATATTAAAATAATAAAAGTTAAATTAAAAAATTAAAAATTTTTCAAGCAAAATTATGGATCACATTTTGTTTTGAAATCAAGAAGTTCAAGAGGTAGATCACTAACTGAATTTAATATCGGAGAAATTATATTCCATATATTTTCTGTAACTTCATCGAAAGGCTTGGAACCATCTATCACCTATAATTATCATAAATTCCCATTAGTATGAAATTATATTTATCTAAAGAAGAATATATAATGCTTAAAGGTGATAATGCTAAAGCAAAAACTATAAGTTTGCTACAGAATTTCTGAAAAAATTTTTGAAACCCAAAGTTCGAAAAAATGAAGCAAATGATTTAGTGAATAATCTATTTAAAAATTTTTTTGGATGTTATTCAACAAGATAAAAAACTAAACTATTGCTGCTATTTGATGTGATTTAACACCTTAAACAAAACTAAGTTATAGGATGAATTATGATTTATACTTCTTTAGTTACATGACCATTATCATGACCGTTAGCTGGGTTATATAGTATATATTATAGTAAATATGCTTCTGGATCAATTTTAGAACATTACCGTAAAGCCAAAATTTCTTACCTTCCATAAATTTTTCTCTTCATTTTGCAGAATTTTCATGGTTTTATAAACCTTATTTTGCATTTCATACGTTTCAAAACGTTCATGACCGAAACCATCTCGTTTTTCTGCTTCCCTAAACGCCACATCAAAAAATATCACGCAATCAGGTTTTAAAAGGCCTGAATCGTGCAATTTCGCCCACGTTATATCCATGTTGAACGTTTCTATAATAATCCCATATATATTTTTTTCCGCTTTTGAAAATAGTGAAAATCACAAATAAAGTTTAGTTTATATGATAGTTCGTAAACTGAAATCATTTGAAATTGTCCCATTTACGCCATTTATTTCTGTCTCTCTTGAAAACCATAACTCACTTGAAAATCAGCACTTAAAATTAGTTCTTGAGCACTGAGCATTTAAAAATGAAAATAAAAATTAAATAAAATTTTAAAATTGAACACGGCAAAGATTGGAATATTGGAATTCCAATGCTGCATTTATATTTACATTTACAAGTGTGAAAAACTTGGCTTTTCGAAAGTGAAAAACCAAAAAAAATAAAGGAGATCAAAATGATATAACCCGTGAAATCTTATATAATAAAAAGTATGCGATCCCAAAGCAACATAAAAGCCAAAAACATTAGATAATTTAATTAAATTATTTTTGGATAATTCATTAATGTATGTACAAATGAATTATATGTAGGGGAATATAAGAACAAATATAAAATAAAATAACTAACTAAACCAACAAAACGCCATTTTTCTAGTTATCCAACTTTTGAAATGTTATGAAAAATCACTTTTGGCCATAGTGTATGCAATACCCGAATACGCATAACGATCAACAATAAGATGTACACCATTTTCAAGTTTCCTTTTCATTTTATCAAAAACCGCATGTCGATTCGCTGAAAATACCAAATGCGCCTCTCTTGCCTCCATTTCAACTTCTTTCTTCAGGTAACGATCAATGAACTTTCCCAGATCAGTCGAACGGTCTAAAAATAAATACAGAAGAAATAGAAACGAAATTATGACGTTTTTTTAAAAGATATCGAATGATGAACCAGTTAGATGAGTTGGCAATTTTCTGAAAATATGAAATATAGAATTAACTACTAGAAGGCATGGCGACTTATATTACTTATATTATATTAGAAGTCTTATATTACTTCTTTCTTAATGAAGGTGCCACCCACCTAGCAGAAGCCATTAAAAGCGAAATACAGATGCCACTTTTACTTAAAAATAACTGACGAAAACATTCCACACCAACATTATTGAAACAGATAAAATGAATAATCTGAATGCCCTAATGCGAAGGAAAATGATTTACCAGGAAAGTTGATAATTTCCGCTTTAAATCCATTCTCGAACATTTTTTCAAGAATTTTTTTTGCTTGACTACTTTTTCCAGAACAATCACATCCTTCAAACACAATTAAAGCACCACGACCCTTCATCAAACCTATAATTACAATTAAATACCAAATAAAAGCTTTTAACGTCCTTGAAAGGTATATCTTAGTAATGACTTTAGGAATTAGGAATTCAAAACATACCATAAATTTAAATTAATATATATATTAATTTAAATTAAATATATATTAAATTTAATTTATTAATTTAAATTAATATATATATACATATTAAAATTAATATATATTTTGAATCCCACTCCCTGAGCAATATAATATAATAAAAGTCAGAAAATTTTCAATGGAATACGAAATCTTTTCCAAATACCATCATAAAAGAATATTTTAGTATAAAAAAATATAGACAATGAATAAACATCGGTAAAATGAAATTTAAGTCGCATATGCATTTATGTTTATTCTTTACAACAAAGATTTTCAGGTGTGAAAAATTTATATGGAAGAAATTTATATGCAAGCACAAAAATGTGTTGAAGAAACATTAATTAACCGAAAAAAGTTGAAAATGTTGAAGTAAATGTTGTAGAATCTAACCATCATTATGGCAAAATAAAAAACAATGATTAAAGCATCTATGAAATAAATTGGTACTAATAGTAAAATTCCAACAATAATCAAGCCTGCCCATTCAGCCATATAAAACAATGAAAATTTTCATCATTAAATTATTAAATTAAATTATTATCATCATTAAATTCTAATCAACATTATATAAGCTGTAATAATCAAATTTATCATTCTACAGAATTATACTCTATAAAAGATTCAACTATTCTTCTCGAATTACCAGTGGTACAAAGCAAAACGACGTGGTTTATAATAATCGATATACACAAGCCAATGAACGAAACTAATCGTCAACATCATACGATAGACAGTTTTAATCTGTAAAATTATTCAGTATTCAAGCAATGCTTAAAATTAAAAAATTTTTGCAAAATCCGAAAAAATAAAATAAAATATAAAATAAATAAAATTATTTAAAATAAATTCACAATATTTTTAATTTTTTATTTTAAACTTATAATACTTTACTTTTCCTTTATTTTTTTAAAAAATCTAAATATATATCAACAATATAAAAATGTACTTAAAATTTTAACCCTCTTATAATTCAAACTGACAAGAAAATATATCATATTATATAGAAAAAGTGGAGATGGATGGAAAAGGTTGTATCCTATTAAAAACAACCAAACCAGAAATAGCACGCTGTACACTCTTAGAAGAAAAAAATAGAAAGAGCTAAAATAAAAAGATCTAATCGTCACAAAAAAATTTTTTTACCTTATTAATTAATTTATTAATCACCTTAACTCACTAATCAAGAAATGAAGAAACAACTATTAAGTTTTCGTTTTCATTTGTGACTGAATTGATAAAAAAAAATTTGTGCCAAAAATTATCAGCGTATAAAAGAAAAGACAAACGATTCATTATCAATCATAAAAACTACCGCATTTTCATATACAGGAGAAAGATAAAGATGACATATACGAGCAACATTTCTTTGGAATTCAGAGTACATCGCTTTAAGCGTTTTTTCACGCCGACCAAACCAAGCGGGTAGATCTCGTATTTTTACATCAAGCAATTTCGTGTCCACTAAACACAAATTTTTAATCACCAATATTCCAATATTTCATAGCAATTCACGTCAAAATAATCAAATTTGTTTCTCACGTCATAATTAATCACTAAAATTAAAACTTTTAATTTTCTAAACGATGCCTGAACGAAAATCGAAATACTTTTTCCACTATCTATTATCATTTAACGATGCTCAAAATATCTTTTCCATTATTATCATTACCACTCATTAAATTCATTAAATATTATCATTATCATATCTATCATATTAATCACCAAATTGCTTATTAACATTCACTAAATTTGATACAAAAAATTTTTTAAAATTCCCATTCAAA
This sequence comes from Dracunculus medinensis, assembly GCA_900625125.1. Lineage (NCBI taxonomy): Eukaryota > Metazoa > Nematoda > Chromadorea > Rhabditida > Dracunculidae > Dracunculus > Dracunculus medinensis. The sequence goes on along the minus strand of UYYG01001152.1, from coordinate 2,675,188 downwards.
TGGATGGAAATTCTTGAAAGCATATATGTAAGTAAAGTAATGTTTAACAGTCTTTAAACATTGGACATCTAAAAATTAGTTACAACAATCACACTAATAAAAAATTAAAAAATTTCGGCGAGATGATTTTAGGAAATTTCCTTCTGTCGTCACTCTATAGAAAAGGTAAAACAAACATTTTCCATAATAACGAAAATGACAATATATGCCGTGCACTCTCGGGTTCCATCGCGGATCCTTCAAGCCGAGTGAGGTACGACTTATAACTTCATTGTAAAAAAATACACCCATCCGCTCAACAAATCGCCCATAGAATGCAAAGAAATTCGGTCTAATCCAAAATGAATCCGGTCTCGGCAAATTACGAAGAAACCACATTTTGCTTAAAATGAAAATAAATAAATAGTAGATTTTATCATTAGTCATTTTAATTATTAATAGTGAAATGTTTGAATAATTATATAATTTTATATGTATATGTATATATGTATGATAATGCATCATCCAGGATGATGGAAAAATGGAATACGGAATATATTCTGAAATCACTTATGCAGCATTAAAAGGGATGGGAAGGAAGTTGCTTGCGTTATCCTTCTAAAGCACTGATATGAATTCCTGCTTTTTGAAGATGACCAATTATTAAGTTATGCACTGAAATGAAATCATAAACCAGTAAAATAAATATGTGGAAGAAGGAAGCATAAAAAATGAGAATATTAAGTCTCTTCTCCTGAATCCAAACTTTCAACCCGAAAATCCTTCAAATAAACGACAAACGACACAAGAGGGAAGATATATGGTTCACAGGAAGAAACTGGGACGCCACATCACCACACAACAGTACGACTCCCTCCACCCTAATATTTTCCATCATAATTGAGCAAACATTTCCGCCACTAACCTACTTGGCACTCTGCCAAATATTTTCGCATCAGAGCCCAACAATTTAAACTTAATGCACCACTCTCAACTTTGTACTAATATTTAGTACCAACAGTTAGATCTGTGTGCCTTGCAGCCATCCACTTTTGCATCTCTAATGATCCACTGACAAAACACAATACAGCCAACCAAAGCTAGGAAGGACGACAACTTATTCAACAGAAAACGTCAGCAGAAATGAGATATTAAATAAAAGATAAATACAACGATTCATATTCTTTATTCTTTATGTCAACGAAATATTCGAAAAAAGTTAAAAAAAGTGGTTGATTAAAAAGATAACAAGTAGCATATAAATAGATAGTTGATTTGACGAGTACTAACAGTCAACAAAAGACTCGTAAATGCAGTAATCTTTTCATTTGAATGGAATAATAAAAGAAAAAGAAAAAACTATTCACGTGAATTCAATGAATGATAAAATTCGTAAATATAATAATGTATAATATTCACTTGAATTGAATGGTATAAGAAAATCTTCACTCCCATTCAATTCAATAAAAGATAAGAAGAATTTATCTTTATCATTTGAAATCAAAATTAAATCATGCAACAAAACATATTAACTGAGATAAATTAGAAAAAAATTTTAATGTCGCATTCGACAATAATACATTAGCCTCGCATAATATCCAACGTTTCATTGATAGCACGTATCCATGCATTGCACAAATCTTTCGAATCGGCTGATAATAAAATTCTGAAAGTATTACAAATTACCAAGATTAAGAAAGTAAAAAAATGCAATAAAATATATAACCTACCGCGTTTTATCATTTAAAAGTGGTGTTGCTGTTAGTTCAATATAGAATGAAAATGGATGAGAATAAATTTCGCGAGAAACAAGAATCAATTGATTATTGGAACAATCCGCCAAATTTATGCGCAATACAGTTGGCTAAAATTCCAGAAATTAGTTAGAAATTATTTAACACAAATCAATGAACAACAAACTTTGTCTTCCGTTTCGTCTTCAGGATATTTCCAAAAATGAATTGTACCGTTTCGCAGCACAGCCCAATAACGGGTCCATGAAGCTAACCCCGAGATAATTTGATACATTGTCTAAAAAATTTATAATGAATAATTTCAAACCAAGCCCTATTTTATTTTATCCATTTTATTTATTTGAATAAATTTAATAAAGAATGTCTAACAAGAAATCCTCGAAAATCAATTTTTATATTTGGTGGAAGTGATGTGCAATATATTCGCACGTCAACTGTTCCTTCAAGTGGATATACAGTTCCATCCAAATAAAATTTTCTGTTCCCACTTATGCGACAATTTATAAAGGCATGCCCACAGAAAGTGAATTCTAGCATATCACAAGAATCCTTCATTGTATTTCGTTTCGCTTAAAAAAATGCAAAGTTAAGGATTAATAAAGATTATTGATTTGATACATTTTACAAATTATCCAAGTAAAATAAAATTGTAAAAATCATTTAAATACTATATTACCGAAAAAGTATAAATGAACATAGTTAACAATAATTTACATGGACTAAGCAGCGATTTGGCTTTGTTTTTAAGGACTTTGCAGCTGTAATCATTAAAACGCTTGAATTCACGAATCTTCTGCAATGAAAATTACTAAATACTTTATCGAAATACTTACAAATATAGCTAAAAGATAAGGTAAATACAATAATTTTTGAAGTAAAATTCAAATCTTTTTGTTAAGCAAAGCAAATTTCCTTAGAAGAAAACAAACCATTGCATAAACTTCCAATAAAATGCTGGAACTATCAAGAATGTTTTCGAATCGGATATGATCATTGAAATGCACTTCACTAATGCGAAGTACAGACGTACACATTAGTGTAGCCATTTGTGTTGCTTCAACCTGCTTCTCGCATTTAAATAATACTACGAAAGCATATGACTGAGCTTAAAAATCAAAATAAACTTCAAAACTGGTACAATCAATGAACTTTAATTATCGAAAAGTGAATTTAATACTAACCAAAATTATTGAATTCATTGGCTTTTCATTTCATAACTTATTTCAAAAATTTGAAATGAAATCATGAAGGATTAAACCAACTTTCATGTGGACTCTTGGTACAAAAGTTACGATTGAGATATACTGTGACTGAGTTAATATCAAAGTAAACTCTGCCACATTTCGACGGTTTAGCAGGCTTATTTAAAATTCCTTGTATACGCCGTAGTTCATTCTGAAGTACCATAAGTCTTTCTCGTGCCAACAATAAAGTTCGTTGAGCGTTTAACTGAAAATGGGCAATTCATCGACCATTGTATACTCATCAAATAGCTGAATAACTCAGTAATTATGATAGAGATCCAGATTTACTTTTATATCCACTTCTATGACCTTATGCTGAAATTCTTTACCCTATGTAGAATGTAAGTTTAAAAAAATTGGAGGAATGGATACAATGAGTATTAGCAAAAAAATATGCAAAAAACAGTTTGTCCAAATAAATCTAAAAAAAATACTTCGGTTAAATTTCCACTAAATCCACAGTGTTTTTTGCATCGAATTATTTCATTTCTTGCTCGAATAATTTCATCTTCTTGAATAGCTATTGCATCGACTATTTCCTGCAATTTGACAACGATAATTTAGATTTTAAGAAAAACTATAGTTTTCGATTTTTAAGATAAATATGCAAATTTTGCGCAAAGAAGCTATAATGTACTATTAAATTAAAAGATAAACATTAAGCTTCCAGGATATCCCTGATAGAATGACATATATAAACTTGAAAAAAATACTTTCGTAATAAAATCATGCTGACGATAGTAATTTTGAAAATAAGAAGTTGATATGATAGAATCAAAACTGTCATTTAACATCTGGCTGGTGACTCTTTTAGTGCTACTTAGCAGTGATGGTGAGCTTTCCAGTGGTGTCGACGTAGCCATTGGATTTGTCGACCTCATATCAGCAGATTCTCGCTCGAAAACTTCCTAAGTTCGAAGTTTATTTTATCATAAGGCCCAAATTCACTGATTGCAATGATGAACAGAATGCAAAAAAGACAAAACCTTCAATCTGCCTCTAAGTCTATAATATAAATACTGTTAATCTCAATAATCACGATCAGATAAAAGGCGTATATATTAAAAATATTGACAAAAATTATAATCAATAAATGTGCTAAAGATAAAGTCTAAATAAAATCTGCAACTAAACGGCAAGGGCTATGGAAAAATAAGTCTTAGTTCCAGGCAGGAAGGTATATAATATCGAGGTAAAGGTAAATATTATTATATTATATTAAGTAATTATAATAATATTATTATATTAAGTATCATGATATCAACGAAAATTTTAAATAACCTGAACGCTATTTTTTTCAGATGCAATTTTTGAAGAAATAGAGGATGAGCAAATTTGAGGATTTAAATGATCTTTCTCATGCTTGCGATATATTGAAACCTGAAAATGTCCATTGAGATATGTGGTAATATAAAAATTTCAGCAACGATTGATGAAAAAAATTAAGGTATGAAAAAAAATTCGATTCAAAACTATGCCCACTTTCCATAATTCATTGCCATTTATCCCCATTTAATGAATTTCCAGAGAATTTTTTTTTCAAATCTTTGTGAGTAACAACCAAAATTTGTGAAAAAGAGGCAATAATGAAAACGATCATGAAATTTCTATATTTATCTTCAAATTTCTGTATTCAAATAGTATGAATATGAATAAAATGAATATTTTCCAATTATTAATTAATTGTACAAGATAACAGGTTAGGAAAAGAATAGCTAAATAGATTGCTGCTTTTATTTTGCTAACACCGTCTATTCCTGGCAGGATTAAACATGCCTTTTGGAAACCTAAGTGCTGCTATACTTCCATTTTCAATCGGATATTTAACCGATTTCAAAAGATATCTTGGCTAACCAGAAATGGATCGAAAAAAAAAGTGCATTAGAAGAATTACATAAATCGACTCACGGAATATTGCAGATTATCTTTTCCAGATGTGGAAAATCTTTGTGTTTCTTGATCATGCTTGACTGATTCAAATTTATCAATAAATCCACTCGAGTCCTTAACCTCTGATGGAGAACTCATATGTGGTGGTAGGTTTCCAGAATTTAAATCAATAGCTGGTTCATCCTAAACTTTAATATTGATAAAATATCCATAAGCGCAAGGATTAGTATTTAAATATTTTTTAGTGGTCCGAAATAACCAGTTGAATGGAAACTAACATAGTGAACAAAATCAAAAGCTTTATCTACTTCCGCTATATGATCATCTACGTTAATCGAAATAAACTGTTGCTTTTTACCTGTAAACACAGCAATTTTTATATCCTCTTCATTACAATACCATTCACATAAAATTTAAAAATCTTGAGGAATACTAAAATAGAGATAAAAAATGTCGTATTTACTAGCAACTATTTTTGTCTCTTTTGTATAGAAACTTGTATTTATTACTGTCACTAAATGAAGAACGACAGCGATATGCAGTTTTTTCATCAGATGGATGAGCATAAGCATGAACTGGATCTTGAGCAGAAAGAGGAATATCATTGATTTCTCTTCGATTTTCCAGGCAATTATAATTGAAATCCTAAAATATGACATTTATGTAATCAAAATGATCCTATTTCAATACTATCCATCAAATATTACGAATACCACAAAAACCTTCACCTTTGAAAAGTTCTCCTTGGTTCTTCTTTTATAATCGCTATCATATCGCTTAAGATCAGTGAAAGCCTGAAATTGAATGAATGTATATAAATGGCAAAATTTACCAAAAGACCAATCTAAATAAAATTGAAGTCTATAATTTTTTAAAAATGAATGAAATGAATAGAAAGGAAAGTTTAACGAAACCTTTAATACTCCTAATTCATACTGATGTTGGTCCCACTTTCTACAAGGGCAATTGTTGGCGTGATGCGAATGTTTTTCTGCATGTTTTTGGTAATTACTTTCCAAATTTCCAACTTTGTTCAACTGTTCAACTTTACTGCTAGAGTCACGATTTGAATCAGTCACTAAATTAACTCTGCAAAAACCAAAATAAAATTCGAAAACCAATCTAAATTATCGAAATCTACATTTCTACCTCGGATTCACGTTGCGATCTGAATTCTTATTCTTTGCATCTTCAACCTGTGCTTGATAAGCACTCCTGGTCATTTGATTTTGCAAAGCGATGAAGTCACGTTCCTTCGCATGCATTTTTGGCCAATTTACATTAGTGATTGCAAAATCATTTGTCATTTTTTTGCCTAAATTTTCTCTCAGAATTAAACAGTAAAAAAAATGAATCACTTTCCAGATCTTTTCACCAACTTGATTTGATATGATTTGAAGAAATTTGAAGAAATAAACCATATTTATCACTATTATATATTGGAAAAACAATATTGTAAACCAATTTACTTTCGGCATCTTTCCGAAAAAAAACCGCAGAACTTCGATTTTCAAGTGAAAAATCATTCCGAGTTGGTACTGATTTGCTTCTTACAGAAGAAAGCCTATCACGTTCCAATACCATTTGAACTTTTGCATTTTTTTCCATTGATTCAAAAAATGAAGCGAGCTTTCTCGTTTGACCTCGAGGCAATCTATCACTAAAAAAAGGCTTAAAATTAGGAGATAGATATTTCGCACATTTAAATCTGTGAATTGCAAATTCAAACAACTTTTCCAATAAATAATTTTATTTTATATTTACAAAAAGATTGAAATCTAAATTAACAAAAAAAGTATACCGAATAGATGAATGATTGTTGCCAGATCTAATTAATTCTTGGCGTCTTTCTACAGTTTCAGTAATATTTTTTTTCAAAGGCGCAGGTAACGATTGATCAGATTTCGGTACTCCAATCTTAAATTTCGATAGACTGGTCTTTTTATCTTGAAACAAGATGGGCAAAAAATTTCTAATAATTTTAAAGACTGGTTAATTGATTTATCAGTTCACCAATTTATTAAACTAATAATTAAAAGATTAAATATAATTGGTAGAAAACGCCTTGAAAAATTCAGTGAAAAAGAACATTTAAAATTAAACTGAAATCACCACATTTAATTACTGTGCTATTTTAAAAGCAAAATAATTCAGTGAAGAAATTTCATCACATAAAATAAATATCAGAAGCACCAAAAGCGATGCTTCAACATGAAATTTCCAAAATAAAATACCCAGTTAACTTTCTGAGGAATAGTCGTTAAAAATCTTTGCTGAAAGAACGATTTATTCGAATCTTGCCCTGTAGAATTGTTTAGCAATCCGCTATCATTTAATTTCTTTTGTAACATATTATTCAAAAGAAGAGTTGTTTCATTGGACAGCTGAAGGAAATTAAAATGCTCATGTTATTTATGAAATCCGAGTAATGTTAAATTCTGCGTAAAATAAATGAATTATAAAAAAACACCTTGGAAGATTTATTTATAACTTCTTTGGTGGATGCCATTATTTTACTTCGTTCTTCAGGTTCAATATACTTATATTCGTGCATTTGAGATGGATACTGGATTATTTCCTTTTCTGGCGACATTTTCTGGGTCTTGGTTTCCGAGTATATGAACATTCGTTCATCAAGCGGCTGAAAATAAAATTTACAAAAAGAGGAAAATATTGATGAATGTACAAAATTCATATTAGTTTATATAAACTTTTTTAAATTAAAAATAAAGGAAAAAACGGTGGAAACGCCAAGTTTGAATAAAATAAGATGGAGTAAAGAGAGCAATTTAAAAGAAGAACCGGTGGATCTGTAATAAGCTTGGAACTTTCATACTCATTCTTAGTGAAACATGTTTGATTGAATTCGCCATTTCTTATGGGTGTATTTGTATTCGAATTCATCATAAAAATGGAGTTCGATGCCTTGAAAAAACAAATTAAAAGATCTCTTATTGAAAATATTCTATTCCTCTATTCGAGACATAGCTCACTACAATCTAAAAAGGAGAAATTAAAAATCACAAGATAAAATTAAAAAAGGAAAAAAATTGGAAACATGGCTATTCTATTTCAATGATACTATATATAAGTTGAATTATCATAAAATCATTTTAAAAAATCGATTAATGTAATTAAAAATAAAAATATCCTCGTAAATCTTCAAAAAAAATAGAAAATAATCATATTTTTAATTATATGATAACATATTTTAATTATATAATAATAGAAAATCTGAATTATCTGAATTATTAAAAGCATATTTATGAATTCATAGCAAAAAATATCCCACATTTCGTGCTTGATCAGCAATTAGAGAATGGTGAGTATGAAGTTTCGATAATTTGTCGTTGGAACCTTTATTAGGAGTTGCTTGATGTTCGAAAGTTGGGCGATAGTCCATATGAAAAAAGGTATTAACTTGGTAACAAAAAAAAAAAATGGAAATATCAACAGTTTACTATAATAATCTGGAAAAAATGATTAAATTTAAATGATAATTATAAATTATATAAGTTATATTTTTTAATACTTTATAATATGGGGAAAATATGAGGAGAATGAGTAAGAATTTTATTTCTGATATAAAACAACTTAACCTGACTAACTCAAATTTGTTTGAACTGAATAGTACAAATATTTCTTGGAAATATTTAAAGATATTCTTAAAAGTTACTTTGTTATGATGAGAAGCTCCATTATTATGACCGAAAGAATCATCCGGATGTTCACAAAGTACAGGTATATCTGCGAAACTTACTCGACTATGACGGCTAGATTCTGACAAAGTATGTGGCTGAAGATTCTAGGAAAAGTTAACTTGTCTTTTAGTCTGTTAACAGTGATTTCAAATAATTTTAACGTCAAAAAAAAGAAATCCAAATTTGGTCACAGCCTTTCATTTCTTTCTGTAAATATTACTTTTTTTGCAATAACAATAAAAATAAACCTATAAATTAAAAAGAAATATCATATAACTTCATCTGAATTGCTTATGAAAAAAATCGCTTAAAAATGTCATATAAATTGTGTCATATATAATACTCATATAATTACGATCTATTATTATTTTCGCACCATCTTCAGCAATATTTTGATACTTTATTTAAAAAGAAAAATCTAACTGCTAGTAGCAGCAAGAATTTTGGAACTATATGTGTTTATATACTTATATAACCAATTTATAACCTATGATTATGGGGGTAGAATGGCCCAGTGGGCTGTTGCTCAACTGGGAACTCAGAAGTTGAGGTTCGATTCCCCGCAGGAGAAAGTCTATACAAAAATCCAGGTGATGTGGGCGACTCACCTGCCTTTCTATTATCAAGAGACTACTTGGCATACCTGTCCAGTGCAATAAGCCAGTGGAGCGAGTTTAACCAGTAATGGTGAGGACTTAAAAAATAATCTATGATTATAAATATCTATTATTATCTATGATTACAGCATATGAAATAGATCCATCGAAAGAATATATTAAACAGGACTCTAATGCAGACTGTAAAAACGCCCTAGAGCCCCAGAAACACTAGTACGACACATAGTGGTAAGATGAATGACACATAGTGGTAAAATGCAAGCGGGAACAACATACATTGAAAGGCATAACCAGGTAGTCGGCATTATCTACAAGAAATCTGCTCAGTACATGGTTTAGACCTTCCCAAGATTCTCAATAAATGAGAAATTTCTCAGAAAGTCGTGGAAAATAATAAGGCGAAGACCCTCAGGGTCTTCTCCATCTAGAAATACTGGCCAACCAATTGCATATCGTGGCGATAGACAAGAACCAGAAATCAACACTGATGATAGATACAGCAATACCGAGGACAGGAACGTCAGGAAAAAGGAATAAGAAAGGATTTACCTGTATACCAAAAACCACACAGTCAATGTTAATTATTTTATAGAGAAGATGTGGAAAATATAAGAATAAAAATAAAAGTAATTCCAGCGACAATTGGATCACTTGGAACTGTGACCTCTAGACTAGAAGAATGGCTTCAGCAGATTCCAGGAATAACATCAGAGATCTCTATCTAGAAGAATCTCTAGATCTCTATCTACACTAGAAATAATTAAGATACTGCTTAGAACCCTTAATCTCTCAGGCCTCTAGTAGAGGATCCGAGTTGAGGATGATCATGACAACCCAAAGAGAGCGAGGAAAAAATTTTTTTCTTCCGTTGTATATTAATATTTCTAAAAGTTTTTTTCTTACATTCTCTATTATATTATTAGCTCTCCGGCTCTAAAGATGGTTAAATATAATCGCACTATAATATCAAGAATATTTACTTTGGCCTTTTTTAAATTTCTACGTGTAAATCATTATTTTACTTGACTAGTTTTTTTATCAATTACGAAAAAAAATAAGAATTTAAATTGATAAAACCATAATTTTTCACCAATTTATAATCAGAAGCCTCCGAACAACATCTCTGTCTCTGTCGGACATAATTTGCCGATAAGTGCCGATCAACTTCAACAAAATCTTTGTTCAAACTGCCGCAACTGCTTTTAGCCTTAAAATTAATATTGGATGAAATACTACAATAAATATGAACGTACTACCTATGTGCAGGAGATAGAATAGCTCAGAGGATTGTTGCTCAATTTGGAGCGCCGATGATGAGGTTCAGTTTCCCGCAGGAGTTAGCTTGTACAAAAATCCAGGTGATGCTGGCGACTCCTTGCCCAAAGCTACAAGCCAGTGGAGCGAGTTTAATCGGTAATGGTAATGATTCTTTAAAAAAAATACTGTGTGCATGATCAATCAATCATAAATATTGGATCAACTTACAGAAAGAGAACAGCAACATGAATTTCTAAATGTTCTTCCTGCCGGAGGATTTTCTATCAGGTCCACTCTGCGTCTTATATCACTTCTTGATCTACGACTGCTATCAAGCATCGTACGTCTATCAAGCTGTGAAAAAAATTTTTTTAAAAGATGAAGTATTCTAAGATTCAGATGCCCATTTCAGTAATAGAAGCAAACTATCCTGAGCGCATTTCTACCTGAATATCATAAATCGATTTCTTTTAAAACTAGGATAAAAAAAGGATTCATTTCATTTCAGAGATGAACACAATAAACCATAAACTCGGATGCTCTAACAACATATAATGGAAAAACGTTTTCATGAAAAAAAAAATTTTGCGCATTTACAGTAATTGCTACGATTTTATACCAGCTTTAAATTAATTATAAAAACTTCATTTTTCAAACTTCATTCAAATTTTCGCTTATATAAAATTAAGAAATCACAAAGTCGGATGCTTTAACAGTTCTCAAAATCAAAATTACTTAATGAAATTTATAAACTAACAATTTATGAATAACTTACTTCATTTAATTCATCTCGATTAGCTGGATTATGACTAACTGACAATTTTTGACAAATAGATGTCTGTGAACCAGCGATCTTTAAAAGAATTCGATGATTTCATAAAAAAAGATTATTTTCTCTTCAACATAGAGGTACTTAGATATTCAAAAAACATCGGCTTAAAGTATCAAATATTTTATATATTTTCTTTTAAATATTTCAAAACAGTATCAGTAAATAGAATAAATACCAAATCTTAATCGCTCGAATAACTGAAAACCATTCTAAAAAGTTTGCAAACTTACAAAGAAACTTGCAGCTAAAAATAGCGATTATTCTGGAAAATTTACCCTTTTTCTAAACCCTTTAGTGCGAATAAATAAAACCTATTTATTTAACAGTTAAATTTATTAGTGAAAGCAAAAATTTTTATTTTCCCAATAAATCTTCCTTTATCTTTGGCTTGACTGTCTGAATGGCTATGAGCTTTCCGATCTGATGAAGCCTTCCATAAAAAAAGCTGCGATATTACCATTTGATTTAAAACTCTATTGAAAACGTACGTCGCATGGGGCACTGCATAACGATGGATTGCGAATTTTCGTTGTTTGTCGACAATTTTGCCAATCAAATAAATTACGATTTATTTCCATTAAATTATTACTATTCTAAAAAAATTTTAAATCTAAAGAAAAAAAACAAAAATCTAACATAAATAAAATAAATAAAAATAGGAAAGCGGTGAATAGCGCAAAAATACTTCCTTGAAAACGACTTTTTCGCTCATTAAAAAATTTTTCCATAATATTTTAAGAAAAAACAGTTGCAAAGAGAAAAAAATTTTAAATTTTATTTTACATATTACATGTTAAATTTAATTTTTAATCCTTATCATTATTAATTTGAAATATCAAATATTTTAAATTTTAAATACTATTAAAATAGAATTTTTGAAGAAAAATGAAGAAAAGACCACATCGCCACGAAGTTCCACTCCTTAATTAGGTTTGACCTGAAATCAAATTATTGCAATTGCATCACCTCTAGCAAACCTTGATGGGAAAAGCTAAAGCACCGTCGCTCTGAAGTGCTAATCTTTATTGGTAATCGCCAATCACCAAACTAAGCTTCACGTCCCCTAGATTGACTGCCACGTAGATCCCAACGACTTTTTAACCTGGACGACGCGAGAATATTTTCCCGCTTTTTAAAGTACAGTGAAAGTAACTCGCATTCCCTTTGGGATGATTTAAATATCTAACAGCACAAAATCAGAATGTATCATAAAATATTCACTGTAATAAATGTTGAGAATTTCTCGCAAACCTTTTGACTTCAAATTTCATGTCGAAGATTTTAGTGCACAATAAGATTTTAATTTTCGGCTCGTATATTCGCTGTATAAATGTATACTCGCTCACCAATTTAAAACGTAGCAGCACTATATTATAAGGGACTCTGTCATTTGCTCGCTGACATATAATCGAGTGAAAGTGGTCGGCTATGATGCCTGCAAAGTTTACAATAATAGGTGAGGAAAGTGTATTGTGCGGGCAAATTATGATATATATTAGTGCAGTCACCGCATTAATGGCTAATTGTTCGATTATATTACTTAATCACATTGGGGCATAGAATGGCTCAGTGGCTTGTCGCTCAGTTCGGAGCGTCGTTTCTGAGTTTCTATTCCCGCAGGAATAAACCTGTCCAAAAATCCGGGTGATGCTGGCGACTCACCTGTACTTCTGTCACCAACGGGATTCTTTGACATATTTGTCTAATGCGAGAAGCCAGCGGAGCGAGTTTAGCCAGTAATGATGAGGACTTAACGAAAAAAAAATTCACATGCCCATGCTAAATGCATGTTTCTTTACAGACCGCTCTAATTGAGTTTTTTCGTTCATCGAAAAAAATTTGATTGAGCTGAAAAATTTGTATTTCTATCACGCCTGGATTATCAAATCAACTTGCATATTTCAACCACCACGAAACAGTTCATCAGATCAACTTGCATATTTCAACCACCACGAAACAGTTCATCAGATCAACTTATTTATTTTAACCACGAAACAGTTCATCAGATCAACTTGCATATTTCAACCACCACGAAACAGTTCATCAGATCAACTTATTTATTTTAACCACGAAACAGTTCATCAGATCAACTTGCATATTTCAACCACCATGAAACAGTTCATCAGATCAACTTGCATATTTCAACCACCACGAAACAGTTCATCAGATCAACTTATTTATTTTAACCACCACGAAACAGTTTGCTCTTTGAACTTTTATATTTAATTTCCGTCCATATTTTGGTAGATTTTTTTTTTTGGTTTATATAATGAAATGTTCCTTGATTTCTGAATTCAAAGAAAATTTTAATTGTACTAACGTAAATCAATAAAAATTTGCTGAGATGGCCTGAAATTACGAAGCAAAACTTGGCAGTGCATTTTCGCTTATAGGGGAAAGGAGGCATAGGTCGATTTCTAGCCGCTTTTCAGGTCTTTTTCTTAGTGAAAGGCTTCTACTCTTATCGTAAAAGCGTAATCGAAGCAATGTCTACACTTTCCTCATCAGCCACAAGCAATATGCGGTACAACTACATTCGAATTTCCTTCTTTTTTATCATCCAAGACGACTATTCCATGCAAAACGACTATTATTAAAGAACTTTTGGGTTGATTTTATTGCCATTGCAAATGCATTGGCTTAGACGAAATGCCTTTAATAGGAAGAATTAGGCTTTTGCCTTGGCATTACAGTAAATATTCTCTTCGGATTCAAGTGGTAGATGTGAGTCGAGTTCTACATGGAAGCGATTTAAAAGATAAAAGTGAACTATGAGTAGTATTATGAGAAAAATTCTTTAAAAAAGGTAATAAACATATATTGGTATGAAATGAATCTTAATTGGCAATTGATAACAATTGTTCTTTTTCTTTATCACCATTTAAATTAAGTCAAATAGGTCAACAAAGGGTCATCCATAGATAAATCGATAGACGAACTGATAAAAATTTATCCATTCGTGTTAAATGTTTGATTAAATTAATATTTAATATGTATTTTGCAATATTTTTATTTATTTATTTTCTATCTTTTTCGCATACAAAACCATTTTCAAAAAGGTTTGAATTTTGAATTTAATTCCTAATATAATTATTTTATTAATTTTTTTTTTTTATTCGATATAATTCGATAGATTAAAATTTTTTCAATTGTTATTCGTAAAAAAATTTATAATTATAAAATAAAAATAAGAATGGACAATTTTTGAAAAATTTTGCTTAAAAAATTTATGCAAAAATTTGATCTTTGATTTCTTAACCTTATAAACTCTACTGGAGATGAGATAAATTCCCTGAGGTTTTGCGAACCCTACTAAAACTTCGAGAATGAGGTATTTTCTAATTTGGCTGATTCTGCTAGGGTTAGGTTTCTAGGATTTTTTAGGCGAAGTTTCCAAATGTACCAATCTGATGCGATAGAAGAAATTTAAGCGATTATTTTATAGAATATTTTAATTGTAACAGATTTGTTTGAAATTGTACAATAGAAGGCAATTAATTTCAGTGAATTGAATATTGATAATGATTTAGTCGAATATTCTTATCAAAAGCAACGAATTTGCAATGTACAAATGGATGAGCATAACGTTTATAAACGATATGGTTATTTTTATTTTTTTAACATTTAAAACCGTTTTATAAATTTTTTTAGCATTTTTTTAAAAAAAACATTTAAAATTAAAATTTTAAAACATTTTAAAATTTTAAAACATTTTAAGATTTATTATTTTATATAATAAAAACTTTAAGTTATATTTATTTGTTATATTTATATTTAACAATTTACAAATTATATTTAATATACAATTATAATATTTAAAAATTATTAAATATTTAATATTAAATATAAATATTTAAAAAAATCCAACTATTAAATACTTCGTAAATGTTATTATTATTTTGTTTTCGATTTTTAAGAATAATTAATGATTTTTAAGTTTTAAGTTTTAAATGAAAAAAAATGGCCAACCGATAAAATTTCGTGGTCGTTTCGAGATCCATTTCACCTTATTAAAAAACAAATACAATTTTACAGTATCAAGTAAGAACTTAAAAATTTAAAAAACTTAAAATTTAAAGTTTTTTATGGTTTGTTATCCTAACCTAAGCGAAAAATTATATTTAGATAGTCCCAACCGCTAAAATTAATGAAAATAATGTCCTTCATGTGCATTTATACGATTAGCTTATGAAACGATCTGAAAACAATATTTCAGAAAATTAATCGAGAATGCATTAAAATTGTGGTCAGAAGCATCAAATGGTACTTTGAACTTTCAAGACAAATCACCATTATATGGTTTTAATGACCAAATAGGCAATTTGGATATATTTTTTGCGAAATATGATCACGGTGATAAGGAATCATTTGATGGACTTGGTGGGATTGTGGCGCATTCAACATATCCATTAAGTGGAATGATACATTTTGATGGATCTGAAATATGGTCGACAAATGGCCAAAATGATGACCGTTTAGATTTGCGATATGTATGCTTGCCATTATAATTTTATAAATTTTTAAAAGTGTTACATAGATTATTAAAAATAGTTGAATTATGTGCACCTGGTTGCGGGAGTTGCAGCAAAATTTGGTTTTGATTACTTTTCCCTGCAAATATTTCAAAGAAGATAAAATACAAGTGGGTACAGGAGAAGCCATCTATATTCTCCATTCCGCTCTATTACTTTCAGTATTCAATAAAACCAGTCCAAACAAAAATGGTGCGTGATATTAAGAAAAAAAGGACAAATGACGACTCATTTTTTATATTATTTAACCATTTAAAAAACCGAGTTATAGCATCCTAAGATCATATCCTTCTCCTTCTAACAGCTTTCATCATTATTGGTTAGGCTGGCTTCGGTGGTAAAACGTTTCCAAGCTGCTCGCTCCGACTCCATCGTCGACAGGCTATTCCTTTTTCCATCGTATATATTGCTGGTTCAGCTATACTTTCAAAATCTTTCCTGTCCGTAGTCCAGATTTTGACTGGTCCACCTCGCTTTTGACGCCACCCATTACAGGACTTAGCAAATAACGAAATATGTGGTCAATTCTGGTGATGGATGTCGAAGATGGTGCCCTAACCAGCCGAGGCGATGCTCTGTGCTGCTACTATTAGTATAAATAAATAGTATTTGAGCGAAATTTGATGCAATAATACGAGATTTTATTTTCTCAACAAACTCGTTAAATATATCTTAGAAAAAAAATTTTAGGTGGCTTTACATGAAATTGGCCATGCACTTGGCTTAAAACATTCAAGTGATGCTAAAGCAGTTATGAACCCGTTTTACAGGTTATCGCATAATTTCTTTTCTAATAATATTTTTTTTTATTTTCATGTTTTCTTAAAATCGGTTAAATGATTTCACGAACGTTGATTTCGTTACTATTCATTCGAAATGTTCATTCATTAATTCATTTAACCAGTATTTTAAAGCACAAAGACTGATAGACAAAAATGAAAATCCTTTTAAAAAGTTCATCGTTTCAACAACCCTTGAATTGGCAAAAAAAATTTTAGAATATTTTAATTTTAGGTGGCTTTACATGAAATTGGTCATGCACTTAGCTTAACGGATCAATCAATTTTCGAAAAATACCATTCAAAAAAATTAAAATTAAGAAAATATAATCAAAATATAGTTTTTAGATTACTTAAAAGTTTTTAGATTATTTATTCCATTAAGTTTTACTAAAGCGAATCGATACACCATACGCGGATTATCGGTTAAACGAATCGTTCTGATTCTGATTTCTGATTTAAAAAATTCTAATTTAAAAATCTTCAATCGCAAGCGACCGAACAAGGAAATTTATGCATTTAATTATAAAAAATATCCGCAAGAATTATTTAAATTTTTCAGGGATCAATTAAAAGAAAATTATCAATTAGGCGAAGATGATATCAGAGGAATCCAAATATTATATAACCAAAATACTTCTACATAATGAAACTGTTCTACCGATAAAATCTTATAAAAAAATGCATTTTCACTCATTTTAATGATGAAGCTTCGATTCAATTGATAGAATGACGCTCTAGAATATGTCGGTTATTTAGAAATTATTTGACTCATGAATTTTACCAGTATATGTCGGTACAAACCTATACGTACGAAGGCAGTACCTTTCGAAACAAAGAACCGTGTACGCCAGGACTTGCATTCTTTCCCCCGCAATATTCACCTATGTTATAGCATTATTCCGCCAGCAGTCAAGAGATAAGCAAGTCAGCTCATATCTTCTTCTAACAGCTCTCTTCATTACTGGTTAGGCTGTCTCCACTGGATACAAGGGTAAGACGTTCCCAGTTCATAGCCAAAGATCTTAGATAAGCTGAAAATATAATTTTGTTGACAGCGAAGAAATGCAAGAGACGCTGGATGTGCTTCGATATACGAAAGCAATAAAAACCACTTCAGCACCAACAATAAATACGATGAAAATTTTTTTTTATGAAAATCTTATATACATACGCTGAAAAAATAATAAATATTTTCATTAATTCATCACTACTTGAAGAAATATTTTACATAATTTGAATCATATAATAAATGGCATAGCAAAAAACGGAACTGCTACCCAGATAACCGCAACTAGAAATGTATTTATGTATTCGTCTGATAAGACCTCTATAGAATCTCTAAGAAATCACCATCAAAATGAACGTTTGCATTTGCACTTATCTAGTGGCAGTGCATGACACATTGTTATTGCATCGAAACATGGTCAATAAGAGTGGAGGATATTAAGAATCCTCCACTCTCTTCTGTTTTTGTTTATCCTTAAATCCTTACCATTACTTGTTAAGCTCGCTCCACTGGTTTGTCGCATTGGGCAATACGCCAGGAAGTCCCTTGACGATAGAAACATAGTTGAACTGCCAGTATCACCCTGATTTTTGGACAAGTTAACTCCTGCGGGAAATCGAATCTTAGCACCGGCGCTCCCAACCGAGCAACAACTCACTGAGCCATTCTTACCCCTCTCTTCCGATTAAGGAACAGTTTATGAGTTTGCGGAAAGAATAAAATCTCGCATGATTATCCACTTTTGCTCGAATGTTATTTGTAATAACGATTGTCTATATCCACCACCCATATCGATGCATATCCTGCTTTGTTGGATCTTGTGATGAATGATTTCGAAATCGAAGAGGGAATCAGTCAAGATAAGGACAAGAACTGATATATTAAGAACAAAATATACCATTAATACCAGCGAATTGAAAACATATTTATGAAATAAAGAATAATCGTATTTCGAAAAATAATAATTTCATTTAATTTTATCATTCTTGATAATAGTTGATTTCATTTTTTTCTCATTAACTTTTTCTCATTTCCTTAAAAAAATTCCAGCATTCACAGATATATAAAGAACAAAAAATGTGGGGCACTCTACAAAATTAAAGCTACCAAGAAGATATATTTCATTTTTTACGACGTTTCTGAGATGAAAATTTGGCTTTTTCAGTTATAACAACCTTGCCTTCTTGTATTTCCTACAAATATCATTAATATCATTAGGAATAAAATATTAAAAATAACTGAGCAATAATAATTGTTGAAATTGAAATTTTTTGAAGAACTATTAAATAAAACCTGCAGACTTACTGCTCCAGCCTTTGCTGATTCTTGAATTTTGCACTGCGCTTCAAAATGGGTCATCAGATCTCGAACTTGATCGGTAAGACTGTCATTGTTCTAGAAAAAAAACAGAATTAGCATTTGAACTTTAGAAATTTCCTTTAAAAATCTTTAAAAAAAAGTTTGATTTGAGGTAACCTGCTCAAGTTCTTTCACTTGTGTCCTCAACTTTTCGCGATCTGACCTCAACACTTGATTGATCACTTCTTCTTCAGATAATGAGGACAAAGCCTTAATAATAAAAATAAGAAACAAAAGAAACAATTTTGAATAATTAAACCATAATACAACAGTTATATTCATTTTTGACTTTACTAATTACTAGATGATCTTTTCATAGAATCATCTAGGCAACAGATGGTCCAACAGCCACTCAGATAACAAACATATCTTTACCTTTTCCAGTTTAATTTTGTGATTACACGCATTTCTTTCAGCTGTTTGCCGCGATTTTTCACTAACTGATAATTGCTTTTTTAGATTATCACATTCGAGAATAGTTCGAGATAATTGTGAATTCAAATTTTTTATCTTAAAAGAGAAAGCGACTAATTTAGCTCAAAAATATCCGTTAGAAATCTAGATCATTTCACAGAAAATTATAATTCAGTTCAATTTAAAAATTTAAAATATAAAATCCCTTTAATATTGAAAGAAATTATTCATTCTTAAATTTATTCCATTTATATATCAAAACAAATTAAAAATTAGAAAAAAAATCAAAGACTAAATCAAAGATCTAACAATGAAGTAATTACAGTAGAATTGCAATTTTCTTCGAATTTATTAAATTTCATTTCTAAATCAGCCAATTTTTGCTCAAAATAATCTCTTTGTTTTTGCAACTGAGTTGATAATAAATAAGCATATTCCAATTGAATAGCTTCCAATTTTTCATCGCCCATAACCTAAAAATTTTCTTCACAAGTTTATACTTTTAGCATCGAAGTTTGAGTTGTAATATCCAAGAAAGACTAAAGTAATTACTAAGACTATAATAAATATAATAAAGATTGAAGGAAAAAAATACAAAAATTATATTGAAAATTATAGTAAAAATATCTATGATAAAATTAAAAATTTTCATTATTTTTATTTAAAATTTGAAATTAAATTATAGAATTTTTATTTGACAAGTATCTATAAACTACAACTATAAAAAATGAATTAGATTCTCACTTCATTTTGATTTCGTTGGAACTCAATTAATTTCCCATCGCCCGCATTATGTATTAAGCGATGCACGTAATTATCACCAGCATAATCCCAAACACGATCACTACCAATTTTTAAGGTGTAAGTATGAGAAGTTAACTGGAAATGTCTGAAAAATGTTTGCATACTATGGGACTATAAAAAACTTAGAACAGAATCGAGCATAAGATAGAATAAATTTACCAATTTTCAAGAATTTTCAAAAAGCTGAAAATCTTACAGTTTATTGTAAAAATTTACTTGTATGCATGGGCATCTGAATATCTCCCACAGCCAACATTTCCGCAAATAAGACATATCCAGAGATCCGTTGTTCTGCCACACTCAAAGCATTTTTGATCCTCAATCACTTCTGGAGTTGGATTATAGCGACAAACTGGGCATCTATGAATAAAAATTATAAAATTATAAGATAATAATTTATCTTCTAACCGCAACAAAATTTACCGCTTTATTTGCAAAAAAATAATCAAAATCAATTCAAATTAAAGAAAATAATAAAATTTACGTAGTATCTGCCCACTGTTCGAGGCATTTTTGATGGAAGGAATGATTACAAAGAACGGTTAGTATACCATCATCCAATCTTTCAAGACAAACTGCACATGAAGGCAACTCGGTTAAACAATCCATTGTAGCCTTGCGATCACCTTTCCAGAACTTCATAAAAAAGTATTTTCATAAAAAATTAATTTTTCAAAAATATTTAAAAATTTTTTAAAATATCATAATAATATAGCAAAAAAAATTGTTATAAAATTCTTCGAAAGAACAATCAAAGTTATTTTTAGTTGCAATAAATCGTATCATACCGAATCGATTTTTTCAACGAATGCTAATAAGCATCTTTCAAGCCCAATTCCATTGAAACGCACACCATTATATTCATTATAAAATTCGGTAGCACTATTCTAGAATCAGAAAGTACTAATAAAATACACAAAATCTATAAAAAAGGAAAGAAAGGGTCTATGAAAAATATTTGGGAGTGCGCCTTTAAATATCTTGGATCCACTCTAATCCCAAATGGCCAGGCAAAAGATGGAGTTGTAACCCGAATAAAGAAATATATTTTCCAGTTGACGAAATCTTTATGGGACCGTTGCGAAATCACCATAAAGACGAAAATCCGCGCCCATATAGCTGCAATTCGTTTGGTCTTTCTATATGGCTGCGAGATATGGTCAATAAGAGTGGAAAATATTAAGAAGCTATCAGCCTTTAACCACTCAGATCCGTCGAGCGGATAAAATCGCGCATTACTGATCCATCTTCGCTCAAATACTAATCACAAAGCATCGCCTTCGCTGCTTAGGGCATGTTTTTTGTCGTCAACCACAGAAGTTAACGCATATTTTGCTACTTGCCGAACCCTGTGGTGGTTGGCGTCAAAAATAAGGATAGCCAATCAAGACCTGGACTGATACAGCTAGGAAAGATTTTAAACGTACAGGGGGAACAGTGATATATGGACTTAGACGGTGGAAAAAGGAATGGTTACTATTATTAGTGATGGCGTCAGACCGAGCAGTTTGGAAAAGTCTTACCCTTTTAGTCGTTGTCTAACCAGTAATAATGAGAGCTGAAGAAGAAGAAGAATGAAAAATCTTTAAAAAATCTTTAAATTCCGAAAAAATTGATCATTATAAATAATAAATCAAAATTGTTTACTAACTGGAGTTTTGAATTTGATAATAACCATATACTGATTGGGTGTTGCATCACGGACAATTTTCATTGAAGAAATATGCTGAAAACGTGGTGAAACAAACTTTAAAAGTTCCGGACAATTAACCAATGAAGGCACATGAAGCATACAAAGCATCGTACAATTCTCTTTAACATTTTTTCTTGAATCACTATAATAACAATGATAATAATAAAAATAATAATAAAGTTTTAAGAAAAAACTGAGGCTATTTATGACATAATTTAAATCTTTATAAGTATAGAGCGCTGGTATATATCGCCTTCGTTTTTTTAAAAAATATATAATATAAATCAATAAATGAAATAAAGCTGTAAGGGAATTACTAAAACATAAAAAATCCAAAGACCTCAAGTGAAATCAATTAAAATGTTGCGGACTCAATAGTACCTTAGTTTAAAAGTTGATAAAAAAACTCTTCCAAGTAGTTGAAGAAGCCAAATGGGAACGGTAATGCTCTCATAAGAAGCAAAAAAAACAAACCTCCATTTATAAAAATGAATGACACCTGATGTTTTTTCGACAAATGGATTACCCGAATAAAATGGCATATTTTCCAAATCTATAAAACAGAGCGTAGAAATGTTTGAAAAATTTAGTCGAATTCTCAATTTCTCATTTTTTCTGTTGGCGATAATGAAAAATAGAAAAAATTTTCTTACAACAAAATAACCTCGGAAATCAGTCGTTATGGAAGATGTTGATGCAGTTGGTTGTAATATTTGTGCACTACAAGAAGGTGCAATCTCACGATTTATTTCCAAGTTACTGAATGTTTCAACAACTACTTCGGCATATGTCCTTCGTCCCAAATCGTTTACACCCTAAATTTACTCGTTTATCATAAGTTTACGAGAAAATATGAGAAAAATTTTTCCAAATGCGATAATATTTAACAAGAGAAAAAGCAATAAATTATCAACAATACCTAAAAAAAAGTTGACCAAAAAATATTTGAGTGATTGACAGTCGTTTTGAAGGAAGTAAAATGAAATTAATGAAATTTAAAAATATTAAATGATTGCAAGAAAAAATACTTCACGATTTCCCAGTTCACTAGTTTCATATTTCTCTGACATAATTAGTTCTCTTGACTTCGCTCTTATTAGTGGCCTTTCGAAAAGATCTAAAGTAGAAAATTTTATAAACTGAAATCAGAAAATTTTTCAATAAAGAAATTCATAATCTCATAATCGATATTTTTTTTCTTGTAAATTCTTCAAACTTTTTTATATTCTCCCAACTTCCATTTATTTTTTTATCTTTATCTTTGACAGAAGTAAACCTGTCATAGTGTTAAAAAGCCGAGTGGTTGTTGAGGACCACCCGTAACTCTATCACCAAACGATTTTATGCTGAAAGTGTCAGGTCTCCTTGATACTTTGATGCACATGAAACTTCCAGCCCGGTGGTATATGTAACAAAAAAAAACAATCCTGGTGTAGTAAGACCTCAAGGCTTGAGAATATGATGCTCGCGAGCCAGAGTAATTATTGAGAATTAGACCAAGAGAACGACAGAGTTAGCACTTTTCACGCGAGGTGAGGTATTGGCCACAGCTGCTTGGAATATCAGAACACTTGTAGACGTTGTAAGCCAAGCAATCACATCATTTCTAAATACTGCATTGATGTGGTCTATTTGCCAGAAACCCGTCTTCCTCACGCCATATCTCGAGTAATAGTTAAACATGGCTACGAACAGAGGTTGCGTATATTATTGTGGTGTCTCGGGCAACTCAGGGGGAAATGCCACAGCGATTATCTTATGTGAAAAAACTACTCGTTCCGCTTTGATTGAGTGGAAGCTAGTAAACTGTGTGGCCTATGGGAAAAATCAAAGGAAAAGGAAAAAGTAAAATGAAATTAATGAAAGGAAAAATTTGAAAAATTTTATGCGGATGATCACGACAAAGGTAAATTTTATGCGGAACTTCAACTATTAACAACATTTCTACCGAGAGATGACACGGTCATAATCGGGGGAAAATGGAGCGCGCTGGTCACGATACCACCACGATGAATTCGGTAACTGGTAAAATGGTATAGGGTCCGATGCGCTAGATTAATTATATCTTAGTCAATCGCCGTTAAAAGAGTTCAGTACTAGAGTCATTCCTGTCGGGACATTGAAACTGGTAACCATCATGGATCAGACTATGCTATGGTTCGAGCTAAGATTCAAATAAAATTAATAATACGTATTTCAAGACCCTTCAGCTTCAACTATCTTATATTAAAAGATATGGGAAAAGTGAATTTCAAAATAAATAATTGAAACACGTCAGTGAAATATAAATATGTGGAATATAAACGTCTCTGGAATAGCAGAAGAATACTGGTAACTAAAGACATGTCTCTGAAAGTAACTTCCAGATGATACAGGAAATATAGGAAGCAACAGTGCAACTATCCGAGAATGGATGAAGGTCATAAAATCATGACTATCGGATGCTTATTATGAGGATCACGATAAGACAGAAAGGCTATTGGAGCAATAGTGCCTTGCAAATGGAGACGGCTATTCAGTTAGGTAATAACAGAAAACTATTTCACTTCCTTGACAAAGCAAACTCTGGCAGAGAGGTCAGTGGAATAAGTTATAAGCGCCTGTTAAGGGTATTAAGGCCTCATAAGATGGAAGACCAACTTAACCACGAGGCACCCATCTGTTTTCCCAGATTTAGCTCAGATTTCTCGCCGAACCATATGTTTGCAACTGCGAATCGCCAGCAAAAGAGGAAATAATCTTTGTAATTCGTAAATTCCAATAGAACTTCCGGTGAAGATGGTCTTCATGCCGAACTCTTCAAACGTTATCCATCAACCTTCATATCTTGAGCAAATGTACTGTCTAGTGTGGCGAAAAGAAATAATACCAGATGATTGAAGCAAACCCATTCTACTTCCAATTTCTAAGGCTGACAATTATAGAGTATTGTAACAATTATCGAATCAGCCTATTAGACATTTACAGAAAAATTTTCGCTTCCTTCCTGCTAAATCATGGTAATGTGAGATAGGAAGATACGCTCTAATCAAGCTGAATTAATAAATGGGCGCGATTGTGCTAACCAGAGATATTCACGCTAAGAATGCTGTTCAACACCAATTTAGATATCAGCAACCCATCGTCACATGTTTCATCGACTTTGCAGCTGCTTTCGATTCAATTAATAGAGCAGCGGATTCTCTATGGTGATAGAACACGACGGTTTTCTCGAGAAGATCGTTCGACTCATGAAGTTATTTTATCAGCTATTTTATCAGCATATATCGGCACTGTATGTATGGGGAAGTGACAAATCTTTCAAGGTTATGTCCTTTCCTCTACAATATTTCACTATGCGATAGATTGATTAATGGACATCGCTCATCGACTCTCAAGTTAGAGGGTACGAAACATAAATAGTCCAGAGCATAGTATCAAAATAAATAATGAGAAAGAAGAAGACTACTGTCTTCCAATTTCAATAAATAATTAAATATTCTAAAGCACTAATTAACTTAATATTCCCGAAAAGTAAAAAATGAAAGTAAAAGAGATGCAAGTAGTAAGACATTGCACTTCATTCCCTCTAATTCAAAAATGCTGGATTCACCCTAACATAAAAAATTTAGCCAATGCTCGTTCTTCGAGGAAAGAACTGAAATAAACCAAAAAAAAATTACCCGAATTATCAGATGAAAAACTGAATTCAACAAAATTAGCTTTATTCTCGATTTCCAATCGAATAATGATTGGTACAATACCACTCATTCGTTGTCCTTCCCAAGCAATTTTCGAATTGCAGTACAATTGACACCACCAATATCTTTTACAATATATCTTTTACTATAATAATATATCTAATAATATCTTTATTTCATGGAAAACATTGTAAACCAAAGTCTATACCAAATCAGCAGGAGAAAAATAAGTGATAAATGATAATCATTTGCGAAAAAATCGGAAAATTTAGTTAAAGCAAGTAAATGAATAAATAAATAAGAAAATAAAGTAAATAAATGAGTAAACACTATAAATTACATAAGATTTAATGAAAATTTTTATTCATAAAAAAAAATATATCAATGTCATATTATACACCAATCTATCAACAAACTATATGACATTGTATTGCTAGGCTTTTGGGAAAATTCTCACCAATATTTGAACTAGATAACGAAATTTTGTTATTGAAATCTAAACGACATTAACTGATTTCATGAATCGGATTAAGAAAATATCAAAATTTAAAAAATAAAAAAAAAATTCAATGATGATAAAATTATGAGCTAAATAACTGATAACAAATCCTAATATAATACAACAAATGCAGTTTTTCCATCGTAGCACTTTCACAAGTGTCATTCTGCAGATGTCTGATATTTGAATGAAAATTTTGTTCCCATCAGCTAGAAAAAAATTAAAATCTATAATGTAAAAATTTAAAATTAAGGCAACTTGATAAAAGAAGTTATAAAACAAAAAATTTATTTAATGTAAAAAAGAAAAAGAATAAGGTTTAAAAAAAAAGTAAGAAACGAACATATCTAAATGAAGTGTTTGAAATCGGCATAAATTTCCTTGTTTCGCCCAACATGAACTACACCAGTATGTTCACGGAAAAAGAATTTTGCACCCCTCTTCAATGCCCCTTGCAGTTTCATGTAACTGTGGGCATCAATCCAACTTCCAAATCCAGGGCTATACGGTAACATCGACACTATCAACCTTAAAATAATAAACTTTTAAGAAAATGGAAGATTAGTAAAATAAGTAAATGACTCATTAAAAAAATAAATAATCA
Source organism: Dracunculus medinensis (assembly GCA_900625125.1). NCBI lineage: Eukaryota > Metazoa > Nematoda > Chromadorea > Rhabditida > Dracunculidae > Dracunculus > Dracunculus medinensis. The sequence continues at coordinate 2,648,541 of UYYG01001152.1, read as the reverse complement.
AAAGTATTCTCAAATTTTTAATGAGTTCCACGTTTGCAAACAAAACTGTACCCAGAGCCAGCCACAGCCATAACTGTAGAAACAAGATTATACGGATAGCACAAAGAGTTGATAATAAAAGGAGAAACTGTGCGAACAACATTACCAGTAGACTTCAAAAGTTGTTGTTCTTTCTCATCCTCCTGAAAAAGATGATTGTTCAAAGCAATTAATGCGGCTTGCTCATCCGAGATAAAAATTTTGAGATAAAATAAAAAAATTCTGAGTGGTAGATTTAATAATCTACAAAAAATTAACCGGGAAATGACGTTGGGTAATCAATAATGAACGTTCAATACCGTAAATCAGTATGTGTGTTCCCCATATTGATGCGATTTCCGCAATTAATTGAGGAATGAGACCACTGTAAATTAAATTGAAACAAAAAGACATTAAAAAATTATAACAAGCAGTGCAAAAATTGTATTATAAATATTATCAGCAACAAAATGAATTAATATGAAAAAAGGCCTTATTTTTCCATCAAAAAAGTTAAATGCCCTTTAAAAATATAATAAAAAATAAAACAATCTTAAAATCTTGCAGTTAGGACCATAAATACTAACGAAAAAAATCCAGCTGGTCCTTCTTCAGCACCAATAACAAAAATCGATGAAAAAACATTTCCATATTTGGTTTCACCACCAATTAACTGCGCTATTTGTCGAACCATGATTACTAAAAATCATCATCAATAAATTTCCGAAATTAACATTTAATCATATAATTTAATTTTAAAAAAATCAGAAAAATAAAACAAAATGGTACTAACCAACGAAAGGTCGGGCAGCAACAATGGCAGCGGAGCGCACAACTGTTTCCCTGATTGCAGACCGCAAATGACGCCTAGCGCTAAACCAGTCACTTAATTCCTTTTCATCCTTTTTTAAATCTTCATCGTCGAATATACCACCAAGATCCGAATGATGTTTATCGATATACTGTAATACCGCGAAAATTATTAAAAAATGTCAAAGTTTACTTAATTTCAAAGAGTTCAATCATATGAAAAATAGAAACTAAAATGAATATTTTTTTATACCGCTGAAACATTCATAGAGACCAAGCAATTTGTCAGTTGAGAACAAACAGCTGCATCTGCTCCAGTGAAAACAGTTGACCATCCGTACAATTTTATAATATTACGAGCTAAAATTATAACAGTGAAGTTGATAAGACCAATTAATATTCAAAATAATGAACTATAATAATAATTATGAACGGAAATTTGAAAATCTAATAATTTTATGAACGGAAATTTCATTACCCTCTTTTAACATCGTTTCTAATTTGACTGATTTCACTAATTTGACTGATTTACTACAGTGAGGTCGATCTAACGCTGGAAAGTTGGAAATTACGGAAATATTTACCCTGGGGAAAAATAAAAACAACCTTTCCCTATCAATATTTTTCCACAATCTCAAATAAGAAGAGATCAATTGCAGCATAAACAATGAACGTCGTAAAACATACCATATTCAAGAGTATTTGGCAAAAAATAAGTTTCACGACCAATAAAATACATTTTACCAACACTTAATGGAAATGGCTCGAAACCGAGCTGCTGTAAAATTTTGGCATGATTTAGCGGGTGAAACGCAAGACCTAAGAAAGGCTTCAAGAAAATTTCAACACCCTGCATGTCAGTTTTTTCCATACTTCTTCTCTCCTGAAAACAATATCGATGTAAGATATTTGAAGATAGGAAAACGAAAACAAATTTGTTCATTCAATTTACAAAATTAAACCTCTTCATCCTCCATAAAATATTAAGAAATTGTAAAATTTGCAATTAAATAGTAAATTTTCTTTCTCGATTACTATATTTTTCTCATTTAATACCAGAAAATGGAAAAGAATTGCATTCTGCAAAAAATATAGCATGAATAAAGAGAAAAAATGAGATTCGCCATGCACCAAGTACCATCATCAAAAAAAAACTTGCATAATAATTTTTATTTGCGGCAAAATGGCTATAATAGATTATACACGATTTAAAAATAATTAAGAATAACTTGCAGTCAACAAATTTCATTAAGGAATATTTGAAGAGGATTAAACCAATAATTAAAAATTTCAAATGATTCATTTAAATAAATAATTAATAAGTATTATAATCAAAATAATGCAAACCCGAATAAATCACAAATGAGAAAAGACATATACTTTGGCCTATATTAAAGAGAAGATAAATCACTGAGACAATAAAATATCTTGGACAGCATTTTTTAAATGATTATTAATCTTGTAAATATCACTTCGAGAAGGTATATGTGGAATTGGTATCAGCAAAGGCTCGAAAAATTTGAAAATAAGTATGAATCCATTCTTGACTTCGCAACACTCATCACCAGGATACTGCAAAATTTTATTTGAAATTTTATTTCTATCTATTTATCTACAAAAAAATCTAAGTTATTCAAGAGATATGAAATATAAGATTTTACCACATCTGCATATTCTGCTGGTGATAAAACTTCATCCAAAAATGCGCGACCCAATATTGCACCGCATGGGAAATCGGATTCTGAAAATATTTCCAAAAAGTAGAATAGAATACAATTAAAAAAAGACAGGAAACGAGTATTATTTTATTAAATTTTTACATTTCCTATGAATGAATCCAGAAATTATAAGAAAGAAATTTTCCTATGAACAAAAGTTTACAATATTTTGGTAAAAAATAACCAAAATTTTCTGTTTGTGCTTTGCACATGGATATTTCGTGATCGAAAATTTCGTCTGTCATCTTCTGAGTATTTGAAACAATAATTAAAGGACCACGCAAATGAACCTCATCGTGCCATGGTATATGTCTAAAGACGATAAAAATTCTGTGATTAATTCGTTCAAAACGAAAATTGCAAGACTGAACAAACTAACTATATTAACGACTCAGTTTAATTAAATTAAGTCAAAAAAATTGATTCTAGTAAAAAATGAAGGATATTCCAAAGAGAAACAATACTTTCTTTTTCCATGAACAAGAAATGATGCAACTGGTTGATACAAAGCTATTGCGAATCCTTTACGCTCTACATAAGCATACATCATCTGATCATTTAGCAAATAAAAATTTGAATCCTCCAAATCGTAAATGTTTTCATAGTCGATATTCTTTATCTTTCGTCCAATCGTTTCATCGTACTACAGTATTTTTGAATATATTCATTGGAAATTTATATTCGAATTTATATATTTTAACTTTTTCCAAATATTTTGCATTCATTAAAATTATTAAAATTATTATCATTTACCAATAAATTATTAATAACGAAAAAATCCAGAAAATTAATCAATAAAAATAAATTAATAAGCGGTAGAACAAAGCCTATTACCTTAGCAATAAAAGAATTAGGTGACATAAAAGTTGGATTGTTCTGATCAGTAATTTGCTTCACTCGATTCATAGATCTCTCCATAATTGATTGAATTACAGGATCATCTGCATCATTCATCTGTACAGTATTTTAAATAAGCATTTCCCATCTTCTTTAGCATAAAGAGCTAGCATTGTTAACAAAAACAACAAATCTTACGTGGGTTTCTTGAAATTTAATATTTTCGCGTTCAAGAGTGAGTGCTACCAGCTTTTTTTGGCGAGCACGAAATTCTTTTATTTCTTGTTTGCGTGCTATTATGGCCTCCCTTTCCTAAATGATTTGTTGAATTCAGATTGTGAAATGGCAAATCAGTGACACTTGAATAGTCGATATGTTTTAGAATACCTCTTTTGTCAAATAAATATTATTTTCAAGATTATGATAATCGGACTGCAAATCGTGAACACGAGTTCTTCGGTCACTGCAAACTAATAAAACTCAATTACTATTAACAAATTCATCGGCGTTATTATTTTAAGGAATCTCTCATTATTATCATATTTAATTAAATTTAAATTAATTATATAATGCCTATGAGTAAAGCTGACTTCTTGGGAAACTTGTCTACTCCGACAATCCAACAGAGACAGTTTAACCATTCTTAGAAAAAAGCATTAACAATAAACCATTTCACCAATTCTAAGGTCTAAATTTTCGAAACACTAACACATCAGCATCAGCTTCCAACAATCTGTTTCGCAGATCTTTAGCTGCTTCTAAATCATTTTGAATGGTAGCATCGGAAGAACCAGATGCACTACTGAATATTGCACGATCAAATTTAGAACGAAGAATCAATGAATTTTTCGAACCATCTTCCAAAACCTTAAAAATCATCAAAAAATTTGCAGAATATGGAAATTGCTTGGTGTATTAAACGGCAATGAATAATTAAATAAAATATTTAATAAAATAAATTTTTCTTTTCACATTTTCCAACCTAGTGGAATTTTTAAATTCTAATAAAAAATTGTTGCTACCTTCCTTTCATCACGTGTGCAAACTAATTCACCGCAAAACCAGCAAGGACCACTTCCTTCTTGCTCACAAACAACGCGACCACATGACATGCAATTTCGAATCAATTTATGCTCTCTTGCCTGGCAATCACAGCGAATTCGACCTGTAATCTAATCTAAAATATTGAAAAAGATATAACAAAAAAAAATAAGAGAAAAGGAGGTAAAATTTTCTATTAAAATTTAAAATTTACTATAAATATACAAATTCAATTGAATCCGCACCATTGCTTAATGTAAGCCGCAACTAAGTAAGCCACAAATAAGTGGTGCTTTCCGAATAACGATAAGGAAAATGGCCTTACTAACCACGAATACCAGGATTATACGTTCGCATTGTAACATTTCTATTCGGTTTTTGGAGCTTTCTATGTTTCACTGCCAAAGATTGGGCGATTGATTGCAACGAAAGTTTCTCTCCATAATCCATCAAATCGTATCTAAAATTGTGAGCTGAAAAAAAAAAGAATTATTTTGAAGTTTCACTAAATTTTTCAAAAATTAGATTTTTCGAGAAAAATCAAATATTTTTACAGAAATCACTGGCACAAATAAAATCTTCAACTATCAATCGAGAAATTGAGTGCTAACCACGGGCTCAAATACTACGGCACTTTACAGCAAAATATAAGTTGATGGTAAACCGATTTTAGTCGACTTAAAGGAGAAAAGCAGTTACAAATTTAAGCGATACTATAAAGCCCATTCGATCACCTTGCGATTCTCTGACGAAGGAATATTGTACGTTAATTCAACTTTACACCTTTAAACTTGAAGAAAATAAGATTTTATCAGTTAGTATAACATGAAATTAAAAAGGAAAAAAACAATCCCAAAAATAATAAATAATCAAATAACAAGCAAATAATAAGGAAATTAGCAAAATAGATGAATTAAAATAAAATGATAGAAGTCAATAAATATTATTTAATATTAAATATTAATATTAATTACATTAAATATTATTTAATATTAATTATATTTAATATTAATATTAATATATGATTTCTGAAAATTGCTTTGTTTTTTCATTTCATTGTTAAATTAACCGAGAATTATTTGAAAATGATAAGGCAAAACGTAGACTTACTTACTTTTAGATTGGATCGAAAGATTTAAAACCAGTAGTTAGTCAGCGGAAATTTAAAAAACCAAAAATGACGACAATATTTAGAAAAATAAAGTTGATAAACTTTTTAAATAATAATTATTCGAAAGCGAAAAAAAACATTTCCCTTCATATCCAATATAAACACTACAAAAATACCAAAAATGCCTATATGAAGCTTATGCCAAACACAATATAACACCATTTGCTCTTGCAAAATAATAAATACAAATGATAAATAACAGGGAAGGTAACGTGAGCAAGTGAAATTTTTGCGCCAAAAAAATCACAACAACAATAATAATGACAATAATGATAACAATATCAGTATCTTGATAATAATAATAATAACGATAATAATAATGATTACATTAGCAAAACAATTATTTCTAACAATTTATTTGATAATGCATAAATAACAGTCCAAAGGTGATAACCACACATAACGCTTATCACCAATTCATTTCCTGTCAATTGGTTTAAATAAAATTCACCATCCGCCACATTCCCCCTATTTTCCATAACCCTACGCAAATCAACGAACAACCTTGTTTTCCGCTAAAAACATATGGACTACCGTAAATTAAAAAATCTCAGAAAATCTATTTAGGACCTAATAAAACTAAATTGCTCGCTGCACTATTCATAGACATTTATCCTCTTTTTTATCTCTCCAGAAATCATTTATCACTTCTATTATCACTAATTTTTTTAAAGGAGGAAGAAATTTTCGACGTTTTTGACAAAAATATTAAGGGAATATAAAATTTAAAGGTAATTACGAGATGAGTGCAACAATATTCAACATTATTTTTTAGTTCGATTACACTAAATTTTTTTCAATTTACGAAAATTCAAATCTAAAACAAAAACGAATTTATTTGGAAAATATGCAAAATTTATAATGTTTAAATAAGAAATATTCCTGAAAAAAAGGTGCAAAAAAAGAAAAAATCCCATTCGTTCTCGAAATTCTTTTAAAAAATCCATTAGGAAATCCAGTTTTGAGTACGTTTAATCGCCTCTTTCCATGCAAACATAAGTTTCATTCTTTCTTCGTTATTTCCTTTCGCATCGTATTTTATAGCATTTTTATCGAACGAAAACGAATTCAATTCATCGACACTAAAAAAAGAAAAATTTTAATTAAATTTCGCTAAAAAAAAACAAAATTTTTGATTAGAAAAATATTTTTTAAAATTGAAAAATTTAAAAAAAATTTTTTTCTTCTTTGCAACCTAATAATATTTGCACCAATCGCTGAAGCCAGTGCAGCACCCCATGAAGTTGCTTCCGCCAACGGACAACAAAATATGCTTCGGCCGATCGTATCGCTAAGCATTTGATTAAATAATACATTTGACGTTACCTTCCCATCAATCTACAAATGTATTTATTTGCATTTGTTTAATATTCTAAAAAAAACAAGCTCAGTTAACATTTATTTCTATATTTATATTTATTTGACATTTTTTAAATCTATTTATTTCTATTAATATTTACCCAACATAATTCAGCAGTATTTAGGAAGAAGGAATATGAGAAGTTCGAGAAATACTATCGAAGGCTGAAAGAGGAAATAGGAAATTAAAGATGTGGAAAGTAAATTCCAGTGATAATTGGAGCAAGATCCCTAAACTAGGAAAGTGGCTTCAGTAAATTCCAGGAACAACATTAGAGATCTCATTACTAGGGAACAACCAAAATATTGCAGAACTTTCAATCTCCCAGGTACCTCTGGTGGAGGACGCAAGATTGAGGATGATCAGGACTATCCACAGGGGCTGAGAAAATTCAGAAATCTTATAATATTTTACGATCATAATTGTTCATTTAAAATATTTTAAATGACAATGACAACGAGTTCAATGTCAACAAAAGATTACGAGAGATTGCATTAATTTTCTCTTAATTAGCAAATCTTTTGAAAGATTTCTAAAGGATTTCCTTTTTATTCTTATAATATTAAAGTGAATGAAACCTTTAATTTTCCTAAAACACATTTCGCTCCCAAATCATTCTCAAATGCGTCGATTAATTCAGCTGTTTGACAGCAAATTGCTTGGAGGACGGCACGAACGATATGACCTTTTCTTGTTGATTGATCCAAACCAAACATGGTTCCACGAGCAGTGGAATCCCAATATGGTGCAAAAAGACCAGAAAACGATGGCACAAAAATCACTCCACCACTATCTTTAACCGAATTCGCCAAATTTTCCACTTCTGATAAATTCTAAAATAACTTTTTTTGCAAGCGAACTAAGTCAATTTTAAAAAATTTTAACGGAAATACTCGAAATTTTTTCTCTTATCAAATAGCGCATAATAGCATAAAAAATTGCAATTAACAGAAAAAAAATGAACATTTATAATTGCTAAATTGTCGCGAAGAAAACGAACTGAGTTACCACCAATTGAACCCGATCCTTCAAGAACATACGTAACCGAAGTATTTTTACCAAGCTGCAAAGATATCTTTGCAAATTATTTATTATTACTTTTTGAATATAATTTTATAATTTTTTCTATAAAAGATTGGAATTTTTTTCAAAAAAAGACCTGATATCCGATAGAAGATAAAAGCCCATTTTTACTTATTATTAGATTTGTTCCGGTATTACAAAGCACAAATGTTCCCGTGCCGTAAGTGGATTTAATATCTGTATATTGAATGCAGTTTTGGCCTAGCATAGCGGCTTGTTGATCGCCCAAACATCCAGTAAAGGGTATCCCTTTTAATGGACCTTAAGTAATTCTAAATTAACTAACCAATCATATTTATGGTACTATCAAATGCTCCATCTATCGAGGAAAATGAGAATAATTTCGGTCCCCATATCTCTTAACAGAAATAAATTTTATCAAAAAAAAACCCAGTAAGACCGCAAATGACTTTTTGCCGCAAATGACCGCCAGTAATCATAATAAAATCTCATACCAATTATATTAATCCAGATTTTTTATCAGAATATTAACACCAAAATGATACAAATGTTAAAGGAAGAATACTAACCATGCAATATATTAGAATAAAATTCAGCTGATGAACAAATTTTTGGCAATATTGAACGAGGAATTTTGAAAAATTTACAAAGTTCCAAGGACCAATCTAATTTATTCAAATCCATTAATAACGTTCTGCTTGCATTAGTTACATCAGTTATATGTTTTCCCGTCAATTTCCAAAGTAACCAAGAATCCACAGTACCAAACATTAGTGTACCTAAAAAAAACGATGCATCATAAAAATACGATTTCCCAAAAAAACCAAAAATTTCTCTCTTCTAAATGATCTTTTCAGGACAAATGAAATAAAGCGAATAGCTGAATTTGACGGCCAAAAGAAGACGAAAGCCAAATTAACCTCTTTGCAAAGAATTCTGAACTTCATTCACATTATCTAATAGCCAACGTATTTTAAGTGCACTAAAATATGAATGGATTGGCAGTCCCGTTTTAGATTTTAAAAAATCCTTCGATCTGAAAAAAGAAAAAAATTAAATATTCGACTTAATAAAATGAAATCCATATTTTAAATCCATACCTGGGAAAAAAAGAAAAATTTTTCGAAAAATAAACTCATAATTTGAGCAAAAAATCAAGAAATTTAGAAAAAGTTTTATTTCACTTGTCGGGTGTTTTTTCAATAAACTCGTCAGCAAGTTGAGCGGTTCGACAATCCAACCAAACGATAGCATTAAATAACGGTTCACCACAACTGCTATCCCATACTATTGTAGTTTCTTAAAATAAAATTTACCGAGAATAAAATTAAATAAAATTTATTTAGCGAATATGGTATCAGAGATAAGAGCAAATTATTCAAATATTTTCTCCAAAGTTCAGATGAGAAATTCAGCAAACATAAGCTACCGCAAAATCACGAAGGGCCTAAGGGCTTCGATTATATAACAATACCATTCTTATTTTGACTGGTACTACTGGCTAAAAGGGATGACAAACTATGGTCCTTCACCAGATAGGGGGACGGAATTACGGATAGATTCCTTCACCACAACTGCTATCCCTTATTATCCTTATCCCTTCCCCCCCCCCCGTCCAATTAGATTTCATTTTCATTAATAAATTTACTTCTGCCAAAAAAATCAGACAATAGATATCAGATAATAGAAATCAGATAAAAATAGAGTAAAACAAATAAACCATTTGATAATTTAATTTTTACTCGAAATGCAATCAAAGATTAAAAATTTTAAAAAAAAACCAAAAATATTTATTTTACTCTATTTTCTTCCAAAGTAAAAAAAAATTCGACAAAATTTTTGCAAATATTAGAGGGGAATAAGGAAGAATAAGAAAATTAACCACGCTGATTTGCAAGTCCAACTGATCGAATCTGTGAGACGGAGTAATTCGTTCGCGATAATTTCTTGCATGCTTCTTCAATGCATTTCATCACACTATCATAAATTTGTTTCGGACAAATTTCTACCCATCCACTTTTCGGGCAAAATTGACTAATTTTTTCCTAGAATTATTTTAAATATTTCCAAAACAATTTGATACTAATAAGTAATAATTAAAATTGAAAAACGATCAACAAATCAGTTCTATCATATAATTAAAAAATTTATAACAGAAAGATTATTATCATTTATCATTTCAAAAATTATCATTTATCATCAAAAATATTAAATTAGCCGAATCGAATTCATTTGCTAAAAGCAACAATATGAATTATTACTGCACGACAAAAAACCAATTTACAAACTGACAAAAAAAATCCACCAAGAAATTCCTCAATTTGATTTATTCGATTCGATTAAAACATTGCAAAAATATTATGCAATAATTTAATGCTAAATCTTATTTGCTTTGAAAATAAAAGAAAATAAAAAGTAAAACTAGGAAAAAACAAGGACTGAGAAAATTTAACGCACCTGATGACTGGCGACGACCTTCTTCAGCGATATGTCGAATATTATAAAACGACTACTCGACGTTCCTTGATCAATCGCTCCAACTAAATTCGATTTCATCTAAAAAACAAATCTTAAATTTAGTCGTAAATTATTTTTAATATAAATAAACAAATAATAAATAATAGCAATAAAAAATTTTGTACCAAATGAGAAAAATCTACAAACAGATTTCATAAAAACTATGGGAGCAAAAAGAATATTTATAGGAACAACTGTTCATTACCTAAAGATAATCGAACCGAAGAAAATAAATATTTGTGGATTTTCTCGAGTATAAAAAAGTAGGAAAAATCTATCATCAATGTAATTCATTTATAATTCGAATAGTTCATAAGTGACCGTGAAATCTTTATTAATCTTTGTTGGTACTAAACTGTATTTAGCATTGGTTCACCCGCTGAATTGTTGGTTTAACACTGTCAGAATCAGATATGACCCAAAAAGACTAAAAAATTCACCTTCTAATAGCAAATTTCTGACTTTTTTGGCTCCACCGATTATAAACTAAGGAATACAAACGGTTCCCCAGCAGTCAACCAGATTTATCTTCTGATGATAATGCTTTACTCCTTCTTATTTACTTCTCGCTTCCCTCGTGAATCAATGAATCGAATCCGTGCTTTTTTATGCATCCCTTGTGGAAGCGATAAAGGATGACCCAACTGGTGCCCATAAACGCTTAAATTAAGACTTTGTTTCGACTACGGATTACATCAAAAAGCCTGGCTATAATATTGCAATATTCAGCAGATCCTCGTCATTTAATGAAAAAAATTTAATGATAATGATAAAGACCGATAAAAAGTAAAATGGCAAAAAACATCTCCGACAAAAACATCTGACATTACTCACTACAATAAATGATAAATATGTAATGGGGTTCGTCGAGCACCATATATATCGTGCATCTGGCAAACCGAAGATGACCCCATCCGACAATCTATGTGACCTAATGCAGATTAAATATAAATAAAATAAGAGAGGGCATAAATTGAACGTACAAATCTACAATTACACCTATTATTTTTGATATAAAGAATAGCAAGTGAAATAATTTCTAATATTTTTATTATTATTTTTATTACAACTTTTATTCTATCGAAAAATATGATAGCAATAAAAATCAAATAAAACATTACCAATCGTGGACAACTGTTTCCCTCTTGAGAAGTACAAATTCCCATTTATTATGGAAGATAATGGCAGTTTTGGTGATTATGAAATAATACTTCTAGTTAATTTGTCGATTTTATTTTATTGGTTGACTTCAGAGGCAACTAAAGTGATAGCTTTTGCTAGAGAATCCTTGGGGATAAAACTACAGCAGTATTTAGATTCGACAACGAATGGCATATTTATTCCAAATAAGGTACGAGAACTGAATTCAGGAAAGTTGGATGCTTAGTCGAAGTAACATGTCTCGACCGCCAGTCTCAACAGTCTCAAGCGCGACTTCATATGAATAAGTCCACTATTTACTCATGCTTACTCATGCGGCAAGTGGAATCTCGGCACCGGCGCCCTGAACTCAGCAACAATTCACCGAGTCATTCGATTCCTTAGACTACAGTACCAAATCGCTATCTGCTCCGTCTACTCAACGAATACTTTGACAACCTTTCGAATCTCTTTGAATTTTGCGCTATTTCGCGAGGCTCATGCAAAGGTTTCTTTCATAAGATTTCTAACACGCAAAAAAAAAAAAAAAAAAAAAAAAAGCAGCACAATTATATACGAAAAAAAATAATTAACAATAATTAAATTTAAAATTACTCTATGAGAAATAGAATTTGTGAATGAATTTCTATAAATTCGGAAGAAGTCTAACGTCGATTTCCAATGAAATTTCTTCTTTATTTCAATCGCAATTTTCAATTCTGCAAAAAAATTTATCAAATTTTATCTTTTTTTTTAAACATTTAAAATGTAATTATATTGTTTGCTCGCCATTTCATGTAAATTTTAATTCATTCAAATTCATTCACTCGCTTTGCCTATTTTTTTCTCAAATAAGTTTGCCATTTGCATTTTTCATAAGCAATGCTAAATTTAACTGAATTCGAAAAGAATTCGATATAAAACTCGAATAGCTGGCAGGCGAACGATTTCTCTTAGCGGGGAAATCAGTGAATCGGGTGGAACGACAAAACTAAGCGAAATCTCTACCCGCTGAACTTTTCTATTCAAAATTCTCTGTGATACTTCATAATACTCTTCGTAAAATTATTTTGGTTCAGAAATAAAATTGTCAAATGGCGAAATAACACCATTTATCATATAAGAAGGTCAGATCAATGTTTTTCATATAAAACGAGCCGATTTGGTGTAAAAATAATCATTTTTTGGAAAATTTTTAGATTACCGCTCGCTGCAGAGCATAAATCCAGATTGTTCGTCTAATTTAGGAATGTTTAAAATTACAATACAATCTATTATTATTGCTATTCACCATCTAATTATGCAGAAATATTCCAATAATTCTTTTAGAAAACTGCACAAGTTAGGTGGTTAATGTAAAAATTCTATTGCAAGCACCATAGGTTGTAATAATAATAGTACTTTTTACCATTATTATTGAATGCATAATAAACAACAGATGGTGAGTGGAGTGGTCTTTGATCAATTTAAAGCGTCGATGCTGATTTCTTGCAGGAGAGAATCTCAAAATCCGAGTGATGCTGGCGACTCATTTGTATCTATCGCCAAGAGACTCCCTGGCATCAATAGGCAATAGGAAAAAGCCCAAATTTATACTTTTTAAAAAAGTCGAGTTAATGCGTAAATCGGCTTTTTAAGTTGAGGTCGAGAGAGGCTACGATGAATATCGCGAATTGCTAAGAGGAAAACTAGGGAAGTGGAGAATATCTCTCAACAGCTTGATGGCTTAGAAGTATTCTCAGGGCTTCTTTGTTGTCAACTGCATCGTCGTCGTTATCATCCGTGTGCCTCGTCTCCACTCGCCCAAACCAATCTCATTTTTCTCACTTGCTCATTTTATTTACCCGCAAGCCATATCCCTAAGCCCATAAATAGGAGCAATGAGCCTCATTTGCCAAAAAATATTTACCAATGAATATTTGAAGGCGTCTAAACTAAACGACTGATTTACAGAGTTCGCATTGATAAAAATGAAGAAGACAAAAATCTGTCGTACTTTTAAGCACTCAAAAATCTATTTTTTCTATTAAATTTTTTAATATTTTTTAAGCACTCAAAGATCATTTACTTTTTTTTTAAAAGATGTCCGACGCTGAATGACGTTTTTAATTGCGTATCCGAAAAAAAATGATGGATCACGCGTTTCTTACGATAATATTTTCTTGCTTTTCGGAGAAATCACATGCAAATGGTAAATGCTGATCACTGCTTTTTTCTTCTACAGCAGTGAAATGCATCAGTGTTGCTTTACGCGAAGCAATATTTTTATATTATCAAAAAAACTGTTTTGAGCAAAAATCAGATGCAAAAAAAGCAACGGTGAAACGATGGCAAATGTTAAAATTTCATTTTCATTGCGATTTTTTAAAAATAATCCAAGTTTTACTATAGGAAAATCATGCTTTATGCTTTACTTTTTACATACATTTATGAGAAATATTTATGAGAAATAAAATTTTTTAAATTTGCTAAAAAATAATTCACTAATAACTTATGGAAAAAGAGAATCGAGAATTTCTCTTATGGGATTTTTTTTAGAAAAAAGGAACTTCTATGAATAATAATCTCATGGCAATAATATCACGCCAATAACGCTCGAACAGTGCTGGGTCGCTACCGTGAAATTATCGGGTACCTGAAGAAGTTGGTGCCAATTATTATTTCTTGTGCATCGACAATATGATTCATTGACAACATTTGCTTGCAAGAAATCTCAGTGAATGCCTGTAATCGCCTCTTTACTGTAGTAATTATAGCAGTTAGTAAAGCTCGTAATGACAGATTATTTGGACATTTTTGCAATGGTTTTTATAGAAGGATATTAAAAGTATATGTCTGCCGATTTTATGAAACCTTTAGCTCAATTGCTTTGTGGTTTTTTAATGACAAAAAATGGTTTATTGCAGAATAATTTTAGAATGACAGTAATTTTAGAAGTTTATTTGATAGAATTGTATGGCAAATTTAAATTTCTTTTTTTTTATAAATACAGCCCAGCCTAGGTCATAAAGAAATTTATCAATCTTCAAATTATTCCTCAGGAGCAAAATGCACCGAAGAGCCGATTTCTTTATTGCCAACACTTGGAGGCATTCCACGATGATTTTTATAAAGCATTCCGATAAATGAAAATTGGATCCATTTTTAAATCATCATTACAAGAAGAATTAATCGAATTATGGATAGTTTAAAAAAAGCGAAATTTGCGAAAAGCGAATATCACAACTTCTAAATGCCAAAACAAATCAATTTCCATCAATTTTATCACTCGCGCTATAGCAAAAAAAACTTTTTATTCCATTTCTCTCTCCTCATATTTATCAGAACGTCGATTTAATGCAATTGTAAATCTGCCGACGAAAAAGAGGAATGAGAAACTGCAAATAGTTCAGCGCGTAGACTTAAGGCTGATGCTGAGAAAAACTGAGCCAAATATAGAAACATTTTTAGCATCACAATAGGTGATTGCCACAAAAAGGACAGGAAACCAACAAATTTCTCACTAAAATCTATTTCCTATTTCAATATACCTTTTTAAGATTTAAATATTATACGAAAATGGTATTAGCCTGGTAGTTTGGAATTTTTAATATTAGAGTTAGCTTAATTTTAACTTTATCCTAAGAGAAGCGATAAACAAGACAAAGGAACCTATAAAAATTAATAATAAATAATATATATATATATAAATGAAAAATGTAATGAATTATACGAGAGGACCTAATCCGCGCTGGTTTCGCACTGATTTCCCTATTTCCATGCTCGCATGTTTTCCTGGCATATTCATCGGATTTATTTCCGAAGTAGACCGATACAGATTCCAAAATTGCTATTAGAAGGAAGGGAAAGGAAGGAAAGGAAGGGATCTATCAAACACTTTAAAGAATGGAGTACAACTAACAGCTTCATATGATCATCTAAAATGCTACTAAGAGTTTGTTTCCATTCGTCAATGAACTTCGGGAAGCAAGAGAGAAATCGCTTATATTTCCTTATCTCTTCGCTCTATTAATCCATTAAACTGTGGATATTGGCCAGAATTCTTTAAAAATAAATCACACTTTCTGGCCCATTCAGCAAACTGTTTAGCTTTGAAGAAGGTAGTATTATTGCTTACTATAACTTTTATGCTTCATAGCCTTAACCTTTCAATCTTGTAAATCTTGACTTTGAAGCTACATAAGAACGGCTTGATTTAATCTGTTCGCCTTTCTTTGTTAGTTCACCAAAGTCTAGGTGTATCGCATGAAAAAAGCTTCGATGAATATTCACGGGAATTGTTATAACCTTCTTAATCCGTTAGAAACCATTATGGTTTAACAAGGTATTCAAAAATGAGTATTCTATGAGTAAATGAGTATTTTATGAGTATGAGTAAATGAGTATTAAATGAGTATTAAAGGTATTCTTTCGCAATGATCCCACATTAATTATAAGAAAAATATCCAATAATACGAAACTGTTCTTCTTAACCTTCTCTCTCTCGTTGATTATAGAGTGGTACCAGAAGCAAAATTAGGTGTGCAATAAAAAAAATCGAATACTTCCTGACATTTTTTTGACCATTTCAAAGGTTTTTACTGCGCATATCACTGCTGGGCTGGTTAGGCTCGTTCTGTTGGCTTGTCGAAGCACCGAGAAATAATCACCGTAATTAATGATATCAACAACAAGTGGCAATGGATAAAGATCCAATTCTTTCGATGAATAATCTGGCACATCCTATATCCTTATTTCATTTTAATCCGCACTTTTCGTTTCAGTATGGAGCTTAGATTAACGTGAGAGTTCAGTAAGGATTTTCTTTATTCCACAAAGATTCTTCAATTTTGGCTTTATGCGCTTCAACCTCTCGTCAGTAGTTGAGATTACATTTCATCAGGTAAACCATAAACATTGTTTTTCGAATATTCGCCAAATCACGCAAATGCTTTGAGGATTTTGATCACGCAAGGATAAGAAAGACGTCCAATCGTTTCATTCACCAGACGCTTCTTAACCAAATGAGAATTATACCATTTCAGAGCAATGTTAGTCTGAAATGATTAATTTTGGATTTATCAATGATTACTTGATTTCGCTAGCCTTTTCAAATGAAAGTATCCATAATTTGACGTGTTTGAACTTACTAAAAAAATTCTGAGGTGTCGATTCTTTTTGTTTTAAAGCCGAAAAATCGAATGAAAAGAGATGAAAAAATTGTTTATTAATTGTTTATTATTAAATTGTTAAAAAATTGTTTATCGTTTCCTTTTCATGCTTTTGAAGAGACTTTTGAAGAGACTTTTGGAAGAGACCATCTGTATGGTTGCTGATGAATATTTAGATTTTACATTCTCGGAAATCACTTCATATTTTTATCAGAGAAGTCATCTTCATTCAGCAGCAGAAAGGTCTTATGGAAATCATATCCTTTTTGATATTGTCTTTATTCGTGGTTAATAAATGATAAAGTTTTGATAACAAGCAGCATACTTCCATTCACCGAAACACCAGATGGAATATAGTTTTTCACCTTCTTAAAAGTAAACCTTGATTAAATCGCTAATCCGTGAACCTATTAGCTGCGCCACAATTTTGTAGAAGAAATTAAATTAGTGTAAATAAATCAGAATTTACTACAGACAGCACGGTGGACTGTAATGATAAAATTTTATTTTACTACCATTATTAATTATTAATTTTATTAATTATATTAATCTTATCAATTCCATTCCATTAATCTTATTAATTATATTAATTTTGAAATTTTAAATAATAATTAGTAATTAATTATTAAATAATAAATTGTTATTTTATTCTTAATTTATTGTTATTAGTTTTATTAATTTATTAATTTCATTAAATTTATTGTCATTTTATTACAAATTAAGCGCAAAAATTTCGGAAAATTTATGGATAATTCGCTTCATAATTCTGAGTTAAGAATGCTTAAAATTGCAGTGATGTCTAAACAGCGCTATTGACCATTTACTTTCTAGAAATACTCCAATATTTTTTTAATTTTTCGCATTTTTGCAGCTTTTTTTTCGTTAAAATATTTCTTTTTTAGCACGATATTTTCATTCTGTAGAAATCATCCATAAATTAAGTAAATAAATGAAAAAAGCTCAAAAGCTCATCAATTTTTGTAAAAGATATTTAAAATTTTAATTTTTACAAGTGTTAAGAAAGAAAATCGAGTAAACGAAAAAAATAAAAAACTCAACAAAAATAATTGAAATATACGCAGTGATTACCAGCCAGTGATTAGGCAACATTTATCAGTGATTAAATAGTATTGCTACAATTTTATAGATAAATTTTTTCAAAAAAAAAACAAACCATTTAAATAATGAAATGAACTGATAATCGTTTCTCGTGATGCAATTTGCAAGCGCATAAGAATACAATCGAAACTGTTAAGTAAAACTGATAAATTTACTGGGAATAAATAATGCTGAAATATAAAATATAATAAATTCAACTGTTCTTGTAATATAAATAAATAAATAATAAATGAATAATAACAATAACTATCGCAGTTTATTTTTATAAATATTTTTAGAGATAAATAGCAGAGTTAAATTCAAATGGAATAAATTTCCACCAATTTTTGTATCGAAAAATTCCTTATATCAAAAAGAACTCAGCAATAATAAAACTAATAAAATAATAAAAATTTATATGGAAAGAAGAAAAAAATCATTATCAAATAATTCGCAAAAATTAACGGCTTGCGCAACGGTAGAATTGTCTTTAAATTATGGCATGTCCCTTAACATTTCCTAAAGACCATTGTATTTCCTTAAGACTCCTAAGTACCTTAAAATTAAACTATTTACAAGCCATATCTTTATGATTCTCCTTATATATCCCTTAAATTCCCGCTATATTCTTTCAATTCCATCTGCTAACGTAATTATAGTTTTTTTTTTTTTTTTATTTTTACATGAATACGCAAATGCCGGCGAAGTTTGATGAAAACGTAAAGTGAGGGTTAATGGCACTTGGAACTGTTTACGACTATTGAGACAATGCTTTTAAAAAGTATTTTTATAGACGGTACTACTGATTTTAAAAAACTTTGCAATAACTGCACAGGAAAGCCAACAAGGCGAGTGAAATTAGTATAACCCAATGGAATTTAAAAAATTTACTGCTTCGGCAAAATTAATATTATTTAAAAAATTAATATTAATAAAAAAAATGAATATGCGAAATTATAAAAAAGAGGATTAAATTGATTCTTATATAATAGATTCTGAAAAAACAACTGTTAAGGTTAACGATTGTTAAGATAATATAACTTATGATAGCTAAAAGTAATAATTTTAACTTTATCTAAACATGAAATTTTTTGATAAAATTTTTTTTACTGCAGCCGTTTAACTTATTTTTATTTTTATGAAATTTCATCTTATTAAATTTTATATAGTAATCTTCAAAATTTCTTTCCTTTTAAATTTACCATTAAAATTTCTTAAAATTCTCCTCTAAAATTTCTTCTTTAACAAATTTGCTTTAACCAACATTAACATCAAAAAAGAATTATCCTATGGATGGGAAGAATTATCTTCGAAAAGCCTTGGCATACCTCTCCATATTTCCTCAAAATCTTGTATTTTTCGAACACTCCTTTGAACCGTTGCCGAAATCTTATAATTCTCCATTAAAACTTCCGAATCCTCGCTATATTCCTGTGCAATTTTACAATTTTATAACTGCGATTGTGGCAAAAGTATACTATAATATTTGCGAAAGCATTAAGAGAAGGAAGGAATAAAAGATATGAAAAAGGCTTAAAATAACGAATGACAAAGGAGTGATGTGGGAGATTGAAGTGCAGTACTAAAAAAAAGATTGATTTGGCCTGAAGATTTTCTCACAAAATAAAACAAGTTTTGCAGCATAGAGTATCAGAGAGTTTCAAATAAGCGGACAGAGGTGGGGTTCGCGGAAGATTTTTTAGGAGTATTCGAACATTATAGAGTTGTAAGAAAGGATATAAATAGGTTTAGTACAGCAGTCTATTAGGTTACTCCAAGAGAAGTTCGTAAAATATAAGGGAGTTTGAGGAATGCACTATCTGGTTTCAAGAAGACATATAATGCGATATGATAATATTAAAGTATTAAGGAGATTTTGGGGGTAGAAATAGTTATAGACTATCCTGAACTATTAGTAAGGCGACTGCAATGATGGCTCAAGAAAAAATCAAGAAATTAAGGAAGTTTCGTTACTAATAAATGGTACCAAAATAGTATGGCGAGGTTTAATGAAGAATTAGGGAAAGCGGCACAAATGGTGGAGGCAAAAGACTGCAGTAGGGCTTGAATTCGAACTAGCAGTGCACCTTTACCAATTATCAATTATCAAAGATCAGCGAAGGATAAATTAATAAAAAGTGACTGTAAAAGCAATTCATCATACAAAAGATGTGGCTTATTGTAAAGGAATTAAGGGAAAATCATGAAACCCCCTAAAAAAAAAAAATTGGACAACAGGCGATGCATAAAAGGAAAGAGTGTCTCTTGAATGTCTCAGATGGCTCGATGAAGGGGGCCAAAAAGGCCTCGCAGCGGGGAGACAGACGAAGTGGAAGCGCTGACCTCAAAGATTAGCCTTGTGCTTGCGCCATTTGCCGACACGTTGCGCCACTTTCAGTGACTGTGAAAAGCAAAAGATAAATAGAAAACTCAGAGGATTGGAATGAGCGATGAAAAAATACTAAAAATCTACGATAAAATATTATTTTAGCGATTTTCGGAAGCAAAGTTTTGGAAATGAAAAAATCGCCTTTTTCTAAATTTTTACGCTAAAAAAACCGAAAAAAAATGAAATTTTAAATTGGATGAAAATTTGGAGAAAATAAAATTAATAATTAAAACATAAAAATTAACTAATTAGAAAATAATTTACAAAAAAAAGAGAAAATAATTAAAATTGGCAATAATAATTTAATTTTATCACTTTTCGCTTCAATCATTTTAAAACCCACGGAAATAATAAAACTGAAAAAAAAATTTACGTAAAAAAACGCGTCTGCATTTTATGAAAATATAGAAAAATCGGCTGCGGCGCTTAATTTTTATTTTTCCAAATTTTTTTGATTATTGAAAGCGATTTTCGTAAAAATTTCCGAATTTATTGCCATTTTTCATAAAAGATTCGGAAAAATTAAATTTTTTTGCATTAATAATTAGTTGATTCATTATAAAAAATTCAATTTGTTCATAAATTTTAAATATTTTTACCTTTTTTATTTTTTTATAATTTTTTCACAAATTTCCTAATTAAAAATTTGGTTATTTTTTTCAATTTACTTAATTATTTTATTTTTTAACGACAAATTTTTGCTGAAACATTTAAATTCGACTTTTTCGGCGAATTATTTTTTCACATTTATTTGTTTGTTTTCGAATATAAAATTTCCTTCAATTATATACGATTTTGTATTTAAAAATTTACATTTATCATTAAGTTTAGATGAATAAATTTCTCTTTTAAATTATTTGCCAAAAATTTTTATTGTTTTATTACACTTTTATTTCGTGCAAAAAAGCGAAAGCGATTGAAAAATTACTTTCAATAAATCGTCGAAAAATTCGATGAAAAAAAACTTTTTTATTACTTTTTCAAATAATTTCTTTTTTTCTTCATTTGGCTTTCATTTAACTTTCGAGAATTCGTTGAAATTTTTTCTTTTTTTTTCCAGTTAAATTGCTATAAAAATAATTGTTTTAGAATAATCGTTGTGAAGAAGAAAGTGCCATTGTTTTCGAAATTTCCCATCAAATTTCAACTTTCAACTAATTTTTGCAATTTTCTCGGCGAAATTGCTATGATTTTGCCACAATTTTAAAGGTTTTTTAACGGTAAAATAATTAATTAGAAAATAATTAATTTTAACGGTAAAATAAGTCACGGAGGAAGGAAAAAATTCGATATTTAAATTGAATTATAATAAATTATATTTATTATAATTATGCTTATATTTATTTGCTAAATTAATGATTAGTAATATTTAATTAATTTCTCAATATTTGTTTTATGGTGTCATTGCTGTTGATGCGATGCCTTAATGTCTAATCTATGTACGGTTCGATCTTCGTAAAGGTCAGCATTGTGGGCTCATAATATTTATACTGCTGGCATATAAACGTCCGTTTATGAGCAGAATCAGTACTTATTCTATTTATAATCAACATTTATAATATTTTCATATAATTTTAAGTTATATTTCAGCAAACTATTTTTAGGAAAGGAAAGTGGAAAGTCCTTCTCAGATTGAAGTCGATGAACAATGTTTCGACTTTACTTACGTTATGTAGTTTTATTATTGCTACTTATAATATTAATTATTACCATTTTATTTGTAAATGATCCATTGCAATTGTTGGTATCGGAGCAACGAATTATTCGATGTCATACTGATAAGGTTATTTTTTTAATTTACAATTTTTTTTTAAATTTTGATCGCCCATTTTATAAAATTTTGATATCATTCGGAGAGAAATTTAATTTAGCGGGGAATTTACAGTAGAAATTTGACAAGGTCAAGGATATTTTTGATAATTACGTTTATTTATTTATTTTTAAAATTCATCCATTTATGATTTATGAATATGTAAATTTGAATTAAATAATTTAGTACTTTACTATCTATGAGGATTCCTATGAATAAATCATGAAACGGCAAAAAATAGTAATTTCAAGCTAGTTTAAAATAAATAATTAAAAAAAAATCGCACAAAAATGAATGGGAAAAGATTTTCCATGAATTGATTTTCAGGGTTTCATGCATTGCATTGCATGTCAAATACTAATAATATTTTTATTTGAAGGTTTTTAAAGAGATTTAAATAAGCATTTCATCAATAATTTCCTTTTTTTGTCGTCATTTGCTAAATTTGGCATCAGATTTAGCGAGAAATTTTATTTAATTTTATTGAAAAAAAATCAAATTTTATGCCATATTTACAGATAAATAATACGAACAAAATGAAGTATATATCATGCTCAGTTGACGGTGATAAATTATTGAAATGCATTGCTGATAATAACGATATTTATTTTCCTTTTAATAAATTTTTAAAAAGACGTTTCGACTTAAGTGGAAAATATCGAAAAGGTTTTATCTTTCTTTGATTTTTCTCTTTCATGAATTTTTTTAAAAAATTAACTCATAAATGTCAAAATAAGGTTCGAAAAATAATAAAGGAGAACAGGAGTATAATTAATGTTTGAATCAGATCTTTTTAGGTTTTGCTTTGATTTTATTTTCTCGAGTAAACTTAAACTTAAGAGGGTAATTTCTATAACTAATTTAGGTGTGACTGAAAAAGATGATTATTTCGAATGGTGGACGTCTTATTCGAAAGTTCGCTATCCTGAATTCACTCATTATGACCCTAAAGAATCGTTTGGACATTTCGCTTCATATAATGTCGAAACAAGGGATCGAGTCAAATGTATCAACGGTCGTTATGGTTTGCTTTTATCTATTTTTTTATGTTCTTACATTCTTTTATATATATTCTTCTACACTCTATTTATAAAAGGAATTTTGAGAGCGTGAATTTTATGAGTTAGAATATTTAGCATATATTTTATTAGAGACATTGCCTTCATTGCCAAAAATTTCTTGTTTTAACCCTTTTTTTTATTATGTAAATTTAAATTTTACTAAGCAAATAGAGCTATCTGAGTTATGCTTAGCTTTAAACTTAAACGATAAATAATAATAATTATGGAATAAAAATGAGGTGAAGACGGCGACAAATATATTTAAATGAATTTTTTATCAAAAAAAATTTATCATAATTTATTTATGTGTACCGATGTCGACACAATGGTCTACTGTACCATATTTTTATCCCATTCAAATCGCTCAGTTTGCATTACAACATTACAGCAGAAATAAAACAGGTTTATCAAATTGATACTCGTCATTTGCTCATTTTTTACAATTGTTACGGTTTTTTCTTTAAATTTATATATATATATATATATATTAAAAAATTTTGAATGATGTTTGGAAAAAAAATTTTTCAGAAAATCCTCCGTTGATAAAGGAAATAGGCAAAAAAAGAGCTGATTGGATTGTTTCGGATTTGAAGAAAATTTCTCAAGTACGATTTGAATACGATACAGAGACTGCATCAAATATAACAATAATATCAGCACAAAGTAGATCATTTAAATTTTTCTTTGTTCCTTTCAAGATTTTTTTCGAAATTAAATTATTAAAAAGTAATAGCATAATAATTTGCAATTTTTTAGCTGAAGTAAAAATAAATATTGATCAAGGTTCGTATATTATTTCATTTTTTTGGAAAGCAGATGCATTGGCTTCGTTTTCTTTTCTTATAGAAATTATTCAGGTTTATTCTTCTTTCTAAAGTTTCATCTGTAGAAATGGAATTTTGATTTCAAAAATGTGCAGACAATTGATAAATTAAATGAGAAGCATGAAGATATGAGTGCCAGGCAATACAGAGAAATTAAATGCTTTTGGGTTATGCAGACAGCTGAAGAGAATGGTCATATGTTAACGTTCTTTTTTCTAGCTGTAATCTTTTGTTTTCCATCTCCATATTGTCTATAGAAATATAGATAAAATTTTATTTTAATCTCCTTCTCTATTAACCATACTGTTTCACCATTTTTTTAAAAGAGTTTTCACCATTACTGGTTAAACTCGCTCCGCTGGCTTGTCACACTGGATAAATATGTCAGGGAGTCCTTTGACGATAGAAATACGGGTGAGTCGCCAGCATCACCTGGATCACACAATTTCACCATTAAAAAATTTCATTAGTTTTTACCTTTAATTATCGAAAATAGATTATTTTTATTGTGTTATACTCTACAAATCTATATTGAAACAAATAAAAAGTAAGTGATAAGATGACGATCGTTATTTAAGGTCAAATTGATCGTAAAATTGGATTATATCCAGGAAGATGATAAAAGATGCGTTTGGCTTGTTAACAATAAAGATAGCGTAAGTTTTTTTTTTTTAAACTGCCTTTTGTAATCTATTTGAATGATTAATTAATGGCTAATTTTCAGCGATTTCAGCGAATGAAAAAAATTTTTGCAGATTGTATTCGAGCATGCTCTTGGGAAGGAACCACATGAATCTGAATGGAGATTCATTTCTCGAGATTTGTTAGTCGATATTAATCGAGCTTTTTTGGCAACGAATCAACGAAAAATGACTATTTTACATTCTGGTAAGCTTCAGTATTACAGGAATAATTCAAGAATAATTAATAATATGCTAAAATATTGCCGATATGGCCTTAGAGTTCACATTTCTGTTGTTTCTGCTTTAGCTTTATAGATTGAAGACTTCTTCAAACCTTCCTATATATCTCTATGCTTGAAATTATTGATACTAATCATTTTCTTCATTGTTTAAGCCTCTATGTGAGTAATTAAAAATGGGTAAGTAGTTGAAATTACAACAGTTATTTTTAACATAATGGGTGCATATAAATGATCAACGAACATGATTACACTGTATGAATAATCCCTCTGAATCAGTTCAGCTGTTACATATTCATCATTTTCTCAGGAGATATACGAATAATGTCGATTACATTTCGAGGAAGATGTGTAGTTCGAGAAGTGCGGCAAAGTTCATCCGCTCATATGGAGCAATTTCTTACTGCAGCCGATTGGTTTATTAAAAATCAAAATGAGCGGGGCGGTTGGCATGTGCCAGTTGATCGGTAATTTATTTAGAATAATGATATGTTATCAAAAATTTTTCATATAAAATCTCAAATTTTTTTCGCTTATAAATAATTGAAATTGATTTCCAGATGGATCGCTGGAAAACAACTTTTTTTGAAAGCGGGTTGGCACAGCGCAATGGCACAAGGTCATGCACTTAGTGTTTTAACGAGAGCTTATCATGTTACCAAAGATATGAAATATATTAATGCAGCTGCCAAAGCTTTACATCTTTTTAAAATTGTATGTTTAAAAATTTTATGAGAGCATTTTATGTGAATTTTTTAAATTTTTAATTAATAATTTCCTTGAATCTTTTGTTTCGTTTACAATCAAAATTTTATTTTAGTTTAAATATTTTTTTTTTGTTTTTGCTATTCATTTTCTAATTTAACTTTTTATCAATGTAGAACACCCACTTGTTAAATGAATGTTACGAGCATTTGTGATATTTTACCAAGTTTACTTTTAATTCGTTGTCAAATTACGAGTGCAAACTTTACAATTTTTTTTCTAAAAAACTCAACTACTTTAAACATTTTGTTTTTACATACTTTTTATATTTTCATAGGAAGCAGTGGATGGTGGCGTGCGGAACGAACTTTTTGGACATACATGGTTCGAAGAGTATCCAACAGTTCCGGGCACTTTTGTACTTAATGGTTTCTTATATGCCTTGATTGGTCTTTATGACTTTTCCAAATTGTCAAATATGTATTCGAATGATACCAATGAACTTCTTAACGAAGGCTTAAAAAGTTTACGAGCCCTTTTACCACTTTACGATACAGGAAGTGGCTCTATTTATGATTTACGTCATATTAGTTTACAAAGTGCTCCAAATCTTGCGCGTTGGGACTACCATTCTGTACATATTTATTTATTAAAATGGCTGTATAATATTTATAATGAAGATTATTTAAATAAATTTGCTGTTAGATGGACGAATTATGCGATGGGAAATCGTGCGCCTCATAATTAGCTATTTGCATTTATTGTTTATGTTTTTAAGTTTTCCTATTTTAGGAATTTCTTGTAAATATTTATTTCTTTCTATTATTTCAATTTCTAATTCGGCCAATTTCACTAAACTTTTAATTATTAAAAATTCGTTTACTGCGCATTTTGTTG
The DNA here is from genome assembly GCA_900625125.1 of Dracunculus medinensis. Classification (NCBI taxonomy): domain Eukaryota; kingdom Metazoa; phylum Nematoda; class Chromadorea; order Rhabditida; family Dracunculidae; genus Dracunculus; species Dracunculus medinensis. The sequence goes on along the minus strand of UYYG01001152.1, from coordinate 2,622,029 downwards.
GTTCGAGCTTATACGTTGTTGCATTAATCTGATTTTCAATTTGCGGGTTTGTGATATCTTGTGATTTGACATTTTTTATTTTATTTTTTATTTTAATGGTTATTAATTTTCAATAATTTATTTATAAATTGTAAATTGAAAAAAAATATATATTGAATTCTACCATAATTTTATTTGATTCAAAATTTTATTTAGTTGTGCAAATTGTTTAACGATTGAATGGTTTCATAATAATGAATGAATGAATCGACTTTGTACACTTCGCGTTTACGTGGTCTCTCTTGTCGACTTCAAGAATTTTGTTGTAACATTGGATTAATAATTTATCCGATATTCCCTTCCCTACGTCTTATTTTTAGGATTAGGCCATTGCATTAATTGTACTTTCATTCTCTTCTTTTTCTACAAATGGTTGTTGAAATTGTTGAATGTGATAATATTTAAAATAGTGCCTTAAATATCAATAATATTATTATATTCATTTTGTTACGAATAAATATTTGCAAACTGATCGGTTCGATAATTAGAAAGAATAAAAAAGTAAAGTAATCAAATAATGCAAAATTTATAAGTTAGTTTTTTTTGAAATGGAGAAAGATTGCATTGAAAATTTGAAGGATTTCAGGTCAATGAATGAAATGGTTCTAATAAATCATATGTCGTATAGGGAGCATTAAAGGAGGAATACTATTGTCCTAATAAAACTAATGGAACTTAGGTGGGAAGCAAATTTAATGCTTCAACCGCTGACATGGATGGTACTCCATGTGATGAAAAAATAATCGTAGTGGTTGCCGGAATCGACCAAAATTTAAGAGTGGTGAATATTATGAAAGAAGAAAGAAAAGCAGTAATTGATCAAATGCATCGCATTAAGTCGAACCATTATAAATAATTCAAAAATCCTCCTAAAATGGAGATGAAACTAACATTAATGAAATTTTTCAAGAAATAAAAAAGGCCTATAAAAGAGCAAATCTAATAGTTAAATTTTAATCTTAATTTTTAAGAAATTTAAGAATTTTTAATGAAATTGTGACAAGCGAATTCTAAGCTAATCAATTTCAATTTAAAAATTTAACGAGGTCAGCGTAGCCGAATGAACAACGAATATAAATTGGATGTGTTGAATTTGCCAGCAATAATAAACGGTAGCTGAAGGCGAGATTCGGAGAAGTCTCGCAATTTCATTTTAAATAATTTTACAATTAAAAATTTTTTTAAATGAGTAAATAAAAATAAATAAAATAAAATAATATATAAAATATATATAAAATAAAATAAAAATATATTAATTGATATTAATAATTTATTAATTGATATAATTAAATAAATAAATAATTAAATAAATAATAAGTTAATTTCATTATCGTTGAATTAAAATTAAATTAAATTATAAAATTATCCAAATTATAAAATCAAATGAAAAGTAAATAAATAAAAAAAATGAAAAAATAAAATTGTATGCAAATAATAAATAAATAGAAAAAAAAAGCAAATTTCTAGTAGGCGTTAATAATGAAGAAATCTCAGAAGAGTAAAATTTCTTGGAATAAATTCCATAGAATTATAGGAAATAAGAAATAGGAAGGAATTTTATTCGTACGAAGACTTTAAGACTAACTAACTGACTGACTCTAACTTATCAACGATAAACGAACGAACACATTTTCATTTTTGACAACCAACTGCTTTAGTGTGTGCGATCATTTTTCGACTAAAGCTCGCTTTTCAGCAAACATTTATCAGTTTAAAAATCCTCGTCATTATGCTAAAATATTTTAATATTAAAATATTTTTATTTATTTTACTAAGGTCAGTTTTATTTTATTTTATTTATATGAATAAATTAGAAGAGCGGCGATTCAATAATGGATTTTTTTCAACAATTCAAAAATTTTCGAATTCCGTTTTTTTTTCTTTTTTAAGATTTTTATAAATTCGCTTTGAGTTATTCGAATTTTTTTGCCAACAAAAATATAATTATATTCATTTTCATTCAACAAATTTTATAATTTTTGCAAAAGCAAAAAAATTTTAGCAATTTTATTTTTTATTATTTTCTGCAAAAAACACTTTTTTTTAAAATAATTTATCTTTTGCTTTTTTTTACTCTTCCAAATTACTTTAGTTTTATCAAATTTCTTACACAAATTAAATATTGAGAAATGATAAATTTGTCGACAAAAAAAGGTGTTATTTGCGAGTTAAGTGTAATTTAAAAATTTTTTAAAAAAAATATTCGTAAATTTATAAACGAATACATCTTTATTTTTGATAACCAACTGTTATTATTATTATTATTATTATATTATTATTATTATTATTATTATTATTATTATTATTATTACTATTATTATTATTATTATCGTTATATTATTATTATTATTATTATTATTATTATTATTATTATTATTATTATTATTATTATTATCGTTATCATTGTTATTGTTCATTAATTTTTATTATTTATTATTGTCATTATTATTCTCATCATTATTATTATTTATTAATTATTATTATCATTAATTACTATTTATTTATTTATTCATTAATTATTATTATTACTATTATTACTATTTTCGTTGTAGATAGCACAACTGAGAATCGAGATGTGATCCTTTCGCATTTTATAATTGAAATAGATAGGAGAAGGATAAAGGAATAAAGTTGTTTTTTCTATAAGCATTGAAAATTCACTTTTGATTTATCCGTTTCAAGAGATAGCAAAGACAATAAACTTATCTTTTTTTAAATCAAGCAAAATAAAATAATTCGATTTTTAATCAATTTCAATAAAAGCTAGAATTTTTCAGCGAAAATTTCATTTGAATTGGAAAATTGGAAAATCTTTTTATTCTTAAATTTTCATAAAATTTTTTAGTTTACCAATATTATGGTCGCAGTCAACAAAAATTCGACATTCAAGGCGGATTGGCTTCGAAGGGCAAATCGTATCAAAATTACTTGCTGACTACGACCCGTTCACGCGGCCACCAGTCAGAGGTTGTCCACTCAAATCCTATTTTACCCCATTTATTATTTGTTTTACAGGTACTGCTGAACATTCATCGATTATCGTTATCTTATCAATATTCATCGATCGTATTATATGGCATAATCATCACGCTGTACGTGTATATTTATTTATAATACAATAATGGTGTTGTTCAGAGTAAAATCGCCGGGAACTATGATAAGTCCCTTTAGAATTCCTTAATGCACGAATCTTTGATAAAATTATCACTTTGTCAATTATCACTTGGAGCTGAGAGAAGGATTAATAACATTGATTTAAATCTGTGCATAATAGATGGATTTTTTGAGATTCTTTTTTTTCGATAAATTTGATAAACTGCTCTTAATGTCTTTTCCAATTGAAAGTTATAATGACCAGTGCCATTATGCACAAAATTCTTCAAGCAGAATGGCTTAGTGGGTTGTTGCTCAATTTGGAGCGCCGATACTAAGGTTCCACTTTCCGCAGTAGTGGAGTTGTCCGAAAATTCGAGTAATGATAGCGACTCGCCTATACTTTCACTGCCAAAGGATTCTCTGCTACATTTGTCTGTTGCAACAGGCCAGAGTAGCGAGTCTGATTAGTCATTGTGAGGGCCCTTTAAAAAGAAAAGTAATGGTAGAACTCACTGGAATCTCTGTTCCAGTTTCTTTGGAATCGGATAGCAAAAGCGCATTGCTCTTTTCGTAATCAATGGATGTACTCAATCGAAAGCAGAAATGATGTTTAGAAGAAGAATTATTAGGATTTCTGGTTGAAATTGATTTTATTCAGTGATTAGAGCCCTTCTTTAATTAAAAATATTCGAAAGAGAAATTTGCCCATTTTTGATGCTAAAAATGATAAAATCAAGTGGGATGAAGAAAAAATTACGTGTTTAATGAATGATTTTTAGGATAAACTGGAATGTAAGTGAAGCATAAATGGGGATTTTTAAAATGCTATCGATTTTACACTTAATTCATTGCAAAATTTGGCCAAAACAAAATATAAATTTTGAGAAAATTAGCGAAGAAAAGGGATTTTTAGAGGATTTTAAAAAAAACTTTTTTTAAATATTTTAAAAAGTTCGAATTATTAGGAAGTGAATTTATATTTACGACAACAATGGGAAGATGGACGATTGGTTTACGAAGTGGATTCAAGAGAGGAAATTGATGAGGTTGTTATACCGGCAAATAAACGAATATGGACACCGGACACATATTTCTCAAATGCTGATGATAAGCGCTACAGTGAACGAAGGCGAATTGTCGTTGAGCCGACTGGCTTTATTCGATCTTCTGAAATGTGCGCAAATTTTATTAATTATTAAAATTTTTTAATTATTTAAATATTTTATATGAACGCTTTTATCGGAATTATTTTTATTCTATTTTTAATTTCTACCAAATAATTCTAAATTTTTTTTTAAAATTTATTTTTTTATTAAAATTTATTCATTTTTTTTCAATTCCTTAAGGATTATTTTCATGAAATATTTCATACGATTAATTATAAAAATAATTATAAAAATTATATAATTTGATAAAATTTATCGAAAAAATTATTTTATTTGGCAATTATTTTATATGGCAATGAAATTATAAATAATCAACGAATGTATAAGTTCTATTGAATGCGAATAATATAATTTAATTGCCTCCATTTTTTTCTCTAAATTTTTCTAAAAATTATAAAATTTTTTAGGCGAACCGTAACCGTTCCTTTCGAATATGGCGATAAATTTCCACTAGATAACGCAAGAAAACTAAAATTACGAATTTCTAGTTGTATGTTATTCTATTTTATTTTATTCTCTTCTGTGGTTTTTTGTATTAGTATTTCTGTGGTTTTAAAATTATAAAAAAATTCTAAAAGGTCAAAGGTTAAATAATTTAGACAATTATCCCATCGAAGATATAGTTTATTTATGGGCAAATTCACCACCAGTGATTGTGCCCGTCGAAGTTTCAAGTGAATTACAAGAAGATGAATTTCGATTTCAGTCGGCAGTTGCCGATGATTGCGTTGGAAATTATACAGTTGGTATGAATTTTTAATAAAATAAACAATAAATATATAATAAAAATAAATAAATAAACATTGGAACATGTGTTTTGAAAGAAGCTATAATTTTTCCATAATTTTATTAAAATCCCACAATTTTAAAGAACTCTCCTCGATTCTCTTCAGCATTCACCCATCTTTCATTAGGCTCTCTTCATTGATACTATGGTACCACCTATGAAAAATTCCCCCACAATCCGAATTTCGCTTCCAGTGTTATTCTCACTAAGTGGTGGGAAATGAATGTATGATGCTTGATGCACTCGATTTAACTATGATCGTAGCTAAGTTATTTTCTTTATAAAAAGCTTGTTAAGGTGTTTATTCTTGTATTGATGTTGTTGTGACATTCGGTGGATCCTCGAGCCAAGCATTGATCGGATTATTTCTACCATCAGTCTTTTTGGTACCATTTCTAATTTGAATGAATTAGATTCTTTTAAAATCTTATCGTTTAATATTTTAAATATTTAGCTATGATTTTGCAGATTAAATTAATTTAAAAGTTTTACTGTTTATTTGAAAAATTTGAGTTCTAATATTAAATAAAAAATTGAAAATCTACGATTTTCGACCGACTCGATAAATCTTAAATCATCGAATTTTTAGATTTTTATGTCATGGTTGCATTTTTGGATTCATGGCTCGTGGTCTGTCCCAAGGACAGTTAGTGCTGCTGTACCATTTCTGATTTTTGTCATTTTACTGGTAATTTTTTTTCATTTTATATTTACTTTTATTTATTTACTTTATATTTATACTTACTCTTCCAAAGTGTCTAATGCATTTTTTTGAACGACATACATTTTTGAATTCATGAATTGGTCCTAAATTAATGTCTATTTTCCTTTTTTATGCAACTAATTTTGCATATTTTGATATTATTTACATTATAATATTGTGCTAATATGATGTTCTACAATAATTCTGGAACTAAATAACATTTCCTCAGCATTTCTGATTAGGTTTTAATCGTTAATACGAATAGAAATTTTTCACCAAGGGACCAACTTGATGATAGAGGCACCACCATCGGATAATCTGATCCCCTCTCTATAATAAATAATTAATAGTAATGGCAGTGAAAGAAATCGCTCTTCAGTTGCTGTAATAAATTTCGCTAACGATTTTAGCTTTTGGCTTGCAGATTTTCTATCCACAACCGTATTTGGCAACAAAAGGTATTGGTGCAATACAGACATGGTTAATATTTTGTATTCTCATAACATTTGCTTCATTCGTCGAATATTTCGTTGTTATTTGTGCTGGAATTCGACGGACAATTCGTTATAAGGAAGAACGACAAAACGACGAATCACCGCTAACTGCCGTCAATCGTGATGTTCGTATTTTCTGGTTTTTATAACCATTCAGTCCAATCAGTCCGTTCTTCTTCTATATGGCGAATTAGAACACGAGTGCCATCCCATCGGAATTCCTCTTTTATTTTTTTAAAAGAGGACGGTTCCTTTCTCTTTAGAGAATTTCAGAGAAAATTGACGGATTAGGTGAAATCAACTCATCTCATTTCACCTCATCTCAACTAGGAACCATAAACAAAAATGTAATATGCATTATGAATGATTTTATAATAATAATTAAGACGGACGAATGAAAGATGGCTGAATTTCAAGACTAATTAAATGATTAATTAAATTGATTGCACAAAAATTTGGATGATTTTGCTTAGCACCAATAGAACACCAATAATTCTTCCACGCTCTCTATAAAGATTTAAGTTGGATTTTAGGTGATAGAAACTTCGTACGACTCGAAATGCGCAAATTTCCAGTATCGTAATGGCTTCGATATGTTATCGCGTTTCGCTTTTCCACTAATATTTCTCGTTTTTCTCATTATATATTTTGTAATTTATTTTATTTAAATTCTCGCAAAATGGCATTTTATTTTAGATTTCATTTCATGGAAAAAAAATTGATAAAATATTTGCTAACATATAATCGATTAAATACTATAAAGTTTGAGGTTATTTCTAGGAAAATTTCCGTCTTTCAATCGCATACACCAAATTCCAATTCAATTTTCTATGCTAAAATGCTTGGACAAAATCCTTCCAGCAGAGAGGACTATTTTGAAACAAACGCTCAGACAGTTCGCACATTTCCTTTAATGAGTCCCAATAACATTCGTCGTTACGGTTCATAATCCTTACTGAACCATTAGTGCCATTCGCTTTGGGATTTTCGTCCTTTATTAAAGTAATCACCCCATTGAGAGTAACCTTATTTTTATTTTTTATTCATTTTAGAAATTAAAAGAATAAAAAAAAATCTTTCCATTCAAAACTTTAACAAAATTGAGCATTTCAATACAATGGGAATAAAAAGAACCAAATTTAATATTAAATGCAGAAATCGAAAAAAAATGAGATCAAAATAACATTTTGTCAGCATCAATAAAAGCTTCAAGGTCGTTGAAGCATCAATAAACCTTATGGCAACAATTAATATATGCAAAATTCACTAAAAAAAAACCTAATACAAGTCCAATAGAATATTAAAAATAAAAAATAATAATTTATACATACATGAAGGCAAGAAAAAACTTTGAAGATAAATGCAGAACGAAAATGCGATTTGACGTAAAAAAAAATCTATCACAGTTTCTGAACGAAATTCATAAAATTATATTGGTCTTTTAGAAAATTCATCGCAATTTAAAATATTGCTTCTTTGATGAAATCCATAATAAAAATTATTATGATTCAGCCTTCCATTCAGACGGTTTCGGTGAAATCCATAATAAAAGCTATTATGATTCGGCCTTCCATTCAAGTGGTGCTTCACCAACGTCAATATAAATATGATAATATAACGGTCGCGTTATTATCTGTAATAATTTATTCTAATTCACAATAAATTTCGATAAAAATATTACTGAAAACGAAAAAGTTAAAAAAAAATCCTCTGCTGAATGGATGTTTATCATTATAACGAAGACAACATCTAAATAAATTCACTAATTTTTTTGTATGAAAAAATATACCTTACGAATTTTCCAAGACGTTTCATTCAATCCATCTACTGTCCAACGAGTTGCAGCAGAATCAAGTAATTTATAGCTGAAAAAAAAATGCAGTGTTAATTCCATCAATAAATATTTATCCCACCTATATGGCAAAATAAAGAAAATTAAAAATGTCACCGTTATAGAAAAAAGACAAACATTAATTTAGGTGCAGTGCGCTTCCTTTTCACATGCTTAAGCATGGAAAAACGGCCAATTTTAGGATCTGGTCGTTCTATTGTCAGATTCTGAGACAAAATTCGCGTTCCTGAAATTCAAAACAATTGATGGAATTTTCATTTTCAAGAACTATGAATAATTCAGTCATGATTTAAACTGCTACAGTGAAATTCTCATAGGAATTTTAAGAACAAATGTTCGTTTTCTTGGTGAACAACAGAAAAATACATCAGTGAAAGAATTCCTTCTGTCCGCACTTTTTTTTCTTCTTAGAAAAATAATATATCGGTGACGTTTTTCGAACAACAATTATTTCTGGTTTGTCTGGTTGGTTATGCTCCATTGACTTGTATGATGAGTTTTTTTTCCGCCAAAAAGCTATCTGTCACTTTTATGATGGGTTCTTTACTTCAAGACACGAATCGAAAAGGAATCGAATTCAAGATAATTGACTTCATATTACTATTACTCGAATAACATTTGTCTCCACACTAACGTGATCATTTTTTCCTAATAATTAGAAGTTTGCCCAGAAATGATGCAAAAAATGAAAATAACAAGTCTAGGAAAGATTAAAAGTAAGATAAAAACAAACCCATATCATCGTCTTCACCACCCCATGCCCAATACATATTAGAATATCCATTAACTGCACGATAATCATCCATACTAATTGCAAGCACACCACCAACTATTTCTTTGTACCACAATCTAAACATAAAGTTTCACTAAAAGATCTAAAAAACAAAAAAAATAATCATCTAAGCAAAGCAAATTTGATATAAAATAGAAAGGAACTGTGAAATACTAACTGATATCCAAGATTGCTTACAAAAGCACCAATATGCCTTGGGGAAATTGGACAACCGTATGAATTCCTATCATCTTGTGGAAACATATCGACATCATGAAAAATAACACAGTCAACTCCGAGTGTTTCGGCAAAACGAAAAGCAGCATTCATAATGCGTCCTTTATTGAATAAACCATTACCGTACTACAAAAATGAATTGTAAAACAATCGTACTCACTGGAAAATTTAAAAATTTCCGAAAAAAATCTTGTAATTAAGAAAAAAAATAAAAAACGAACCTGTTCAGTGACAATAAAACGAAAATCTAATAATTGCCTCTTAAGAATTGGAATTAAATAATCAATTAAGCGTGTTAAATGCGTTTGTCGATCACGGAAAGGAATTATTAAAGCCACCTAAAATTTAAATTAATATTAATTATAAATTCGTTATAAATCGATTTAGAAGATGAGTTTTTTTCTTTATCGAGCCACCATGTTTGTTTTGAATGGCTCTCTATTCTTTCTTTAGCCACCGAGAAATAGGTGCACCTAATGGACCTCTAACAGTAATTCAATTTTAATAATGGATTTATTGTAACAAAAGGAAGCAAACCGATGTATGATTGGTCAAAGTAAGATAAGTACGATTCAACGCTATTAATGCTCTTTAGGTTCAGTTAAAAAAATAGGTAAGATCAAGAAAATGCGAACTATTAATAAATATGAATATAAAAAAAAAACCTTTAAAACAAAATACCTTATATATCTTAAAGAGAAGAAAATACCTTACTTTATATCTTGCAATGCAATCAGTTGGTTTCCAACAACCACCTGGTTGAAGAAAAGGATAATGCCTGATGACAGAATTTTCTTTTAAATTCGATATCAAAAGCACGGCTTGCGGCAAATGTCCAACTAAAACATTTATATAATAATTATAATAATTATAATATAATAATTAACAAAGAGGAGAATGTACTTAAACAATGAACGATTTCCTGAAAAAAAGAAAATTTTCCAAAATCCATACAATTTATTTTCTTGTTAAAATTTTATTTCTTTTTTTCATATCCCTCTTCGCTCCCTTTTATAATATTATTCACCATTTCTAGTTTAAGTGGCTCAAATATTTTTACTAGTAAGAATTGCTTCTAATGATACGTTAACTTCCGTCAAAATATAAATGAACTTATGCTGTTTGCTCAGAACTGAATCAACATACGATTCAATCACAAATGTCCTCAAATTCTGTGAAATGAATGTAAATAAAATTTGTAAAATAAAATATAATTTGAAAAAAAAGTAATAAATTAGGGAAAATATTTACGGAGATTTTTATTTTCATCAATATCAACGCAAATCGGTAATAATCGATTATCGTCTTTCTTCGCCCTCAAAATTTCTTCAATTCTTGAGATCGATGAACTAAGTGTTTCATTGCTTATTTTTTCAAATAATCTCAGATTTGACTTATTTTTTAACGATTCTCTCCAATCATTCTTTCTAAAATCATTCAAATTAAAAGGAAAGAAAGTAATAATAATAAAATTTTAATAATTAAAAATAAGCACAATGAAACTAACTCAGAAATATATTCATTAGCGATAAGCAAATCACTCCATGGAGCATTACCACCAATAAAATTCTGATTAATACTTAGAATATCTCGCACCTTTGCAGTGTCTGATCTGTAATATCTTTTTAATAAGAATTAAAAATTTTCATATATTTTAAGAATTATAATCAAAAATATGGTTAAATCGAAATTTTAATAAATTTTGCAAAAAAAATCGAAGCCAGCTAATCACATAAAGCTTTTTCATAACACTGATTTAAGCTAAGCAAGGCCGAGAAAATGTTGAGAAATATTTTCCGATTACTATCAAAATTCTTTTATGAAGTATTCACTATATTCATCCATTATTATCATAAATTACAATTTATTGAAAAAGAAGTTTTAAACTAAAAAAATAAGAAATTTAATAATCGAATTATAAAATATAAATTATGAAAAAAATGAACAAACCGTATTGATACGAATAAATTTCTCCCAAAATAATATACAAGAACAATAAATAAGAAAAGAAAAATACGTTTTATTAATGAAAGCCTAATAAATAAATGCATTTTCTTTGATTTTTATAATAATCGAGCAATTTTATTCGTTTCATAAATTATAAATTATGATATGAACCTAAAAATTATCATTAATTAATTTTTACATTTATTTAATAATCATTTATCAAATACTACGAAAAATTTAAAGCGACAAAGAAAAACGATAAGCATTCCTCTTCGAACACGCGAATTCGATGCCCTATTATGTCTTATATAAACTCGATATAAACTATGAAAAAAATACGATCTCTATTACTGGAGAAAAATCAAAATATATGACGCTAACTGAAAAGAAGTACCATATTTATCATTTAAAAAATATAGAAATAATAAGTAAAATATTTTACAAATCTTAAAATTTTATAAAATTTTCGAAGCACCAAATTTCATATTAACTGATGAAATTTAATGAAAATCTATAAAGATTTATAATAAAAATTTGCAACTATCAATAATCTGCTTAGAAAGCAGATTAAAATCATTAAAATTGTATTAACCTAGTTAGCGATTTTAATTTTTAAAAAATGCTAAAAAAAAGAAAAAAAATAAAAATTGTTATTTACAACTCGTAAAAAAAGTTTTGTATTTATTTCTTTTTCTATATTTTCTTAATATTTCAAAACAACCAAAATAATAAATTCACATTTTTTTATTTATCATATTTATCATATATCAAGCTGACGAAACCTTTATGGAACCGTCATGAAATTACCGTAAAGAAAAAAATTGGCGTCCACATAGCTGCAATTCGCTCGATCTTGCTATATGGGTGCGAAACATGGCCAATGAGAATGGAAGAAGCTATTAAGGAGCTATCAACCTTTGATCACTCATATCTTAGATACATTTTACGGATTCGCCGAGTGGATATAATCGTTCATGAATGCATCCACTCTCGCTCAAATATTACTTGCATTAACAGTACCATCACAGAGGTCCATCTTTCGCTGATTAGGGCACGTTCATCGTCATCAACCACATATTTCATTACTTGCTGAACCCTGTGATGGTTAGCGTCATAAGCGAGGAGGGCCAATCAAGACCTGGACTGATACGGTGAAAAAAGATTTTGAACGTATAGGGGGACCAACGATATATGGACTTAGACGATGGAAAAACGAATGGCTTCTATTACTAGTGGTGGCATCGGACGAGCAGTTTGGAGACGTCTTAGCCGTGCAGCCTAACCAGTAATCGTGTTAGAATAAGAATCTATTATATATATTAGTGGTGTGAGAATATCAAATAAAATTATTTTAAAAAATTTTTAAAATAAAGTTTATTTTTAATAATAATAAAATTTTCTTTTTGAAACGATTAAGTTTATTTTTAGCAAATTATAAAAGATTTATGACCAATGTTTAAAATTTAAGATAGTAAATTGCATTAATCAACTTATCAAAATTGAGTTATTTATTGAGTTATTTCGTTTATGAAATGAAAAAAAACGAACCTTTTTCGGTGAAAGGCAATTTCGAAATATACATAATTCGAAATATTTTTTATAAAAATTATTTATATACCTTCATTACTTATCGAATAAAATAGAAAATATTCAAGAAAATTTTCATTACTGAAAATTCAAAATTTTTTCAAACAAAAATAGATTAAATGAAAGAAAACTCGAAAAAAATATCGAAATTATCGAGACGTATGTACGTAACAATAAACGTAATGTAATGTAACATAATACGCGATGCACGTAAAAATGGTGAATTGTACACGCAATAATACGTGTTACACGCAAAAACAAACATTGCACGCAATATGAAGAACAACAACAAATACAACATGCGATGCTATTTTATATCTTATTAAATGTGGATATCTTATCAGTTACCCTATCACTATCCTATAGAATATAAATCTTATTTTACTGATATTCCCATCATTTTCCCTCTAAGATACTACATACTAGTCGTCGCGGGAAGAACCTTAAATCCATCAGCTCGACTATATGATGTGAATCGATTGCATAGCATCGTCTATACTGCTGGTTTTTCCACCATCCATCCTAAGGACCCCTGCATAATCAAGCAGAATATGCGAGGGTCACCATTTCACACCAAAGGTTCATTTTTATTCAAACATGCAGCTATTTTTTATAGGCAATCCAGCGATAATTACAGGCTTAGAACGTGTCGACTGAAAGGAATGCTTTCAGTGAATATTAGTCACGGCAGTGGGCCGATTGGCTTGAAAAATTTCCACATCAATGATCACAAAACGGTTCGCGCAATTCGCAAAACAAAAAAAAACACAAAAAATAAAACTCGTAAGCATTCGAAAATAAAAAAATCTTTAAAAATTTACGAATTCAAGAAAAAAATTTTTCCTTAAATCGCTAATTTAAAAACGAAATTGAAAAGTAAAATTTATATAAAAAAGAAAAAAAAGCAAATTTTCGTTAAAAGAATTAATATTGAAAGCATAAAAATATTTATTCTATAAATTTCAAATATTTAAATTTAAATTTTAGAATTTTAAAGAAAATTTTCGCAGAAAAATAAAATTCCTCGACGAATTACTTCCATAAATTCTGTTTTTTTCTATTAATTTTCACTAAAGAAAAAAATTTTATTTCCCTTCTCTTTTTCTCACCTATAATTTTCCTTCATTTCTCTATTCTTCTTCTTTATTCTTTCTTTTCAATCTTCAATTTCCTTCGAAATCTTTACCTCCTTTCCTTTCCTTCCCTTCCTTTTTCCCCTCCTTCGTCCCTTCTTATCAATCCTCACGCCTCATTCCTCCACGCTTCTTTCACCTTTCCATCACCAATCAAATAGTGACCTCCTAAGATCAAGGAATTTGGAACTGAAACTATTCATAGTAACGGCTCGTACGAATTTTATTTGAGAAGGTCGACTAGGAACGAAAACTGTTAAGATAACAAATGTAAGAACTTTTCATAAATATTTTAAATAATTAATAAATACAAACAATGGCGGGTGGTTGTTTGGCGTAATGGGGCGAATGGCTCGGAGCTGCGTTCGGGTCGGATTGGGTTTTCAGGTCATCGTTGCGGGTCACTTATTAACAGAACATCGGGTCTGATTTTGAGGGCATTTCGTAAAGATTTCGAACGGTGTTCGAATATTTGTTCAATTTAAACTCGATGACAGCAATAATTTACGCCGAAAAAGGCGATTTTCAGTCTTTTCGAATCAAAACAATGGATTTGCCATAAATTAGATTCGATTTTTGAACAATGTTTGAATTAAATAAGAAACAAAATTTATGGCGAATAAAAAAATGAAAGAAATCGCAATGGAAATTTGTTATAATCGTAAATTTTGAATAAAAAATTTAAAAATTTTTCTAAGTTTTTCCATTACAAATCTATTTTTGTGGAATATTTTCCGACTGCATTTTCCCTAATAAAAAACAATGAATTTCTTTTTCGTTCATTGCTTTAGGATTTTATTTTTTTTTATTGGTCTACAACCACTAAAGGTCAGCCGCAGATTTGGATAATATGTTACTGGATTTTGGCGGAAGAGAACCATCTTTGTCCTTAGCGAGTGCAACACGGCTATTTTCTATAAACAAAAAGGTAGCTAATTTTACTTTGGCTTCGATTTTGACTTTTTTTGATAATTTTCTATTTTTTGAAATTATTTTAATTTCATCAATGGTTTTATCAATTTTATCAATTTTTCACAATATAAAATAATTCTAATTCTCAGTTTTATCTTTTTTTATTTTTTTTATTATTCAATTTTTTTTCTTTTTTAGGATAAAAATAAATTTAGTGAAGATAGTGCAAATTTATTTTCTCTTTTATATTATTCAGAATTATAAATTTTGTTGCATTTTGTTTCTTTGTTTGGTGCTCAATAGTTCGAATAATCAATTAATTTTTGTTTAAAGTTAAACAAAAATTTTAAATAAAAAATCTATGTTTTTAGAAGAGAATTAGTGAAGAAAAATAATGGCGATGATCGAAACGGAACGATTCGCTGATAATATCATTGGGTACGCAAATATTCTATTCATTGCTATTTACTTTTATTTTTTACTTTACTTTTATTACTTTTCCTTCTTTAAGTATTTTTAACCTCCGCTATCAATAATTTATCTGTTAATTAATAAGTTAATTGATCATTTTATGAATTTCTGGTGCCTCTCTATTTTGCGTGTTATTTAATGATTTTGACCTTTAAAATTTTTTCAATCAGTTTTTTTCCATCAATGATTTTGTTATTTCTTAAGCTTCGAAATCTTATTAGTGATTCAGTTATTATTCAATGGCGTAAACGTATTGTATTGCATTTCTACCATTTTTCAAATTTTTTTCATAACTAAATATCCTAAAATTGTTTCTTAAAAAGGAGAAATTTCGAGGGAAATAGTACAATCAATATTTTATCATTATTTTTTTATTTGGAGTGGAGCAATAATTTAATTTGCTTATGTTAGAGATTTTTTAAAATATTTCAATAAATATAAATTTTTTTTTTCTTTAAATACTATTAAATTTTTATTTATTGAAGTTTCATTGCATTTATTAGAAAAAATTAAAAAAATTTTGATGTTATTTAAAATTTTTAGCTCAAATATGGGTAATAATTCAAGTCGACCTCCGCAAATCGATAATTTACTTAAACTTGATGGATATTTATGGAACTATCAAGGGGAAATATCACGGCGATATGCTGTTTATTTGGATTTTATTAAAAAAATTGAACAAGTACATCTTTTTTCTCTATTTTTTGTCATAAGCCAAAATATTTGGCTATTTCGACAAAATTTTCTGTGCAAGTGCAAATTTTCCACCGTTCGCAAATTTGTTTGTAAAAGATGATGGCTGGAAAATTATTGGGCTTGCATTATTAAAATTTTATTAATTTAATTAAATTAATTTAATTAAATTAAATTGCTCAAATTTTAAATTAAAAATTAAATAATAGAACTAAATGTTTTTTCAGTGCAGTTTCTGCGATACATTTGGTATTTCTGTTAATAAAGCAGCATTTAAGGTAGTAATTAATTAGTGAAAAAGTATATGAAAAATGAAATGATCAAAGAACTAAATCCCACAATAACTTTGTTGATGAATTGAGGTTTAGGTAAAGTTTTATATGTAAATGCGTTCAATTGTAGTGCGGTGGATGGGAAACGTTTACGACAGGATATCGCGAATTTGGAATGCATGTGATGCCAGATAATTCGGTTCGATGTTTAGAATGGGCGCCTGGAGCTGAAGCACTTTCACTCGTTGGCGATTTTAGTTAGTATTTTTCTATTACTATTACTTTTACTACTTTTTGTTAATTAATTATTATGATGTTTTTCATTATATTATATTTTTATATTTTTTTTGACCTATTTATTTCCATTTTTTTTATAATTATAATTTAATTTTGTGTTCTGAAAATTATTTTCTTTAGTCAGTAATTTCATTGTAAACAATCGAAAATTAGAAGCTCCTATTTAATTAATCGATTTCATGATAATAAATCATATTTATATTTTGTTCTTATTTCTTCAGACAATTGGAATGATCAGGCCAATCCGTACAAAAAACTCGAATATGGTAAATGGGAATTGGTAATTCCAGCCAATAAAGATGGAAATTGTGCAATCAAACATGAATCAATCGTTAAGGTTGATTATTTCGTGTTTTTTAATTGATTTTATTGGTTTTTTCACATTTTAAATGAACAATTTACTTTGTGAAAAAAATTTTTTTTTTTGCTGTGTTCACATAATTACATGTGATTTGTTATCAAATATGCTTATATCACTGATTGGTTGCTTCAATTAATGGCACTAATTCACTTTTTCCTGATTAATTAACATTTTGACAGCTTTAATAATTTTTCTTTCGTGGTTATGTTTTTTTCTTTTTTGTTAATTTTTCTTTTTTTCTTCAAATTCATCTTCAAATATCAAATTATTTTTTTTAGGTAGCAGTTAAAAAGCATGATCACTATAGAAATAAACTTTCTCCTTGGGCACGTTATGTTACAAGACCGAAAGAAACTTTCACTTATCATCAAGTATTTTATAATCCTCCAGCATCTCAAGTTTATCAACAGAAGCATCCAAAACCACCGAAACCTGTCGATATGAGAATATATGAGGCTCATGTTGGAATATCAAGTTGGGAAGGAAAAGTCAACAGCTATCGCGATTTCGCTGATTATATTATTCCAAGAATACGTGCGCAAGGTGTACAATTTATTTTTCTGATTTTAATTTTGTTATCCCTTTATTTTTTCACTTAGAAGGAAGGAAAGGAAGAAATAATAATTCCAGTGGTTTTTTAAGGATATAATACGATACAATTGATGGCTGTTATGGAGCATGTATATTATGCAAGCTTTGGTTACCAAGTAACGAGTTTCTTCGCTCCAGCTAGGTAAAATCATTTTAATTTTTCTTTATCTGTCGTTATTTGTAGTTGCGCCAGCGGCTGTTTGGGTGATTTTTCCAAATTCCTGATGCAATTACACACTGAATTTTATAGAAACCATTATCTTTTTAATCAATTATTAAATTTATACTATTATACAATTATACTATTAACGGTGTAATAGGATAAGCTTATTCGAATAAGCTTCTTCTGATGGACTTTTTCGAGATATTTATAATAGATATTCGAGATATTCTGTGAAATGGTTTTAAAGATCAAGCTTTTTATTGAATTTAAGAAAACATATCACTTTTGAAACCACTCTTTTACCTTCCCTTTGTCCAAAAACAATATAATGTAATCAAAATCCTCTCGATTCCAATAAAAATCTAATAAGACAAGAAGATTTTCTTGATTTTCAAATCATCTATTTGAGTGTTCGAGTTATCATGAGTGAATTTCGTCAGAAAATTTTTTCAGTCGTTCTGGAACGCCTTGTGATCTAAAATATTTAGTCGATAAGGCCCATGAAAAAGGTATTTTTATTCTTCTGGATATAGTACATTCACATGCATCGAAAAATGTCGATGATGGTTTGAATGAATGGGATGGTACACAAGGTTGTTATTTTCATGACAATTCTCGAGGTTATCATTCGTTGTGGGATTCCAGATTATTTGATTACACTCAGTATGTTATAAAAATTTATTCAAAATATTTGAAACCTTAAGTTATTATAACAGCGCGCACTATTTATTTTTTGATTGAGTCTGCTGGCAAAAAATCCTTTTTGAAGCTTCTATTTGTGGCTTTAAAATGGTAATGAATAACTGCATCTTTTACATTGGATTCTATTTTTTTCTGTTCATTTTTTTACTGTAAATCATTTTTTATCACTGAAAATTATTTTAAGAATCGAAACATTACGTTTTTTGTTGTCAAATCTGCGTTGGTGGATCGAAGAGTATGGTTTTGATGGTTTCCGTTTTGATGGAGTGACTTCAATGTTATATCACTCTCATGGAATTGGTATTTTGATGAAATTTGATTATTTATTTCAGCAGACTTTAAATTTTTCTCTAGTATTGAAATTTCGATAAATAAAATGTTAACAAGTAGATTATTTTAGTAATTTTAGTAATTTATTTTAGTAATTTTTATTATTTTTTAGCTGATTCTTTAAGTGGAGGATATGACATGTATTTTGGACTAAATGTTGATACAGATTCTCTTGTCTACCTTATGCTTGCGAATTCATTTCTTCATCGTAAATATCCTGATATTGTCACAATCGCAGAGGTACCTTGCATTTTTTAATTCATTTCTCTTGATTTTAGATTAAAAGGATAAAACTAGATTATTTCTAGATTCGAAAAAGTTTCTTAAATTTAATTGCATTTATGATATGATTTATGATAAGGAAGTAAGTGGAATGCCTGCTTTATGCCGACCAGTCGAAGAAGGAGGTCAAGGATTTGATTTTCGTTTAGCTATGGCTTTACCTGACATGTGGATTAAAATTTTGAAGCACAAATCAGATGAAGAATGGAACATGAACGATATTGTTTTCACACTCGAAAATCGCAGGTGATCTCAATTACTCAATTCTATATAGGTTTATCATAATATATTTCGTTTTGATTTTACTTGAATTTAATTTTTCTAGATATGGCGAAAAAAGTGTAGCATATGCTGAATCTCATGATCAAGCTCTTGTTGGCGATAAAACTATCGCATTTTGGCTTATGGACAAAGGTCATTCTTTGATATTTCTACAAATTTATAAATATTAGAAAAATTCATAAAAAATTTTTGTAATAAGTGGTATATTCATTTAATGAAATTTGGATATATGGAATTCATTTATATATTCTTAAGTTCTATGGTTTTTCAGTCGTATTTGACTCTAATTTATATTCTAATTTATATTTTATATATACTCTATATTTATATTCTTTAATTTCGATTTTTCCTGTAAGGTGTATTTTTCGATTCGGTTGGCTATGGCGGTTAATAGACTGGTGCTTTTCCATGTTTGTCATACCTTAAACTAATTGAACTCACTTCCTTTTCCAGTCAAAACCTATAAATCCTTCAAGTAATAAAAAATGATTTACTATAGTATAATCCATAGTTGGTTAATAGATCGGTTATTAATCGACCAATAATTATTTTTATAGAGATGTACGATTTTATGTCAACGAAAACTCCACTGACTCCTATAATTGAACGCGGAATAGCTCTTCATAAACTTATACGTTTAATAACTTATGGACTTGGCGGAGAAGCTTGGCTTAATTTTATGGGTAATTTTTGACTTACAAAGGGAATTACAAAATCAAGAATTGTTGCATTTTCAGTGAGTTGAAAAATTTTGAAGGGAATGAATTCGGGCATCCGGAATGGTTGGATTTTCCCAGACATGGAAACAATGAGTCATTTCATTACTGCAGGCGGCAATGGAATCTCGTAGACGATGAACTTCTTCGATATAAATATCTGAATAATTGGGACAAAGCAATGAATGCTGTTGAAGAGAAATATAAGTTCTTGTCGCAAGGACCTGTGCGTATCGTTCATTTTTTTGTCATTTTTGGTTTTTTTATTTTTATTTTTCAAGTTTTTTATTTTTAATTTTTTAACTGGTTCCATTCTAATAAGGCTCCATCCTTCGTTATTTTTATTTCTTTCTTTTTTCTGCTATATTTTCATCTTTATATTTTCGCTTATCACTATTTTTCCCCATGAGTAGTTTAAAGCTGGCATTTTTACTTTTTTTTATAATGATATTTATTATAAATTAATTTTCTAAATAAATGAATAATATCTAGTGAAAATTAAATTTATTAGTAACTTGCTAATTATGAGTATTCGTTCTGTGGTTTTTTGATAAGTATTTTCGATTTTTTTAAACCATTTTTCCATTCCATTTTCATGCCATTTTTCTTATCACCATTTTCCTTCTTGTTTTATTCTTCCTTCGTATTATTTCATCGAAATTGGTTTTTCTGCCTGAATAAAATGGACAATATTTTCATTCGTTTAATTGTTTAGGCATACGTTTCGTGGAAACATGAAGGCGATAAAGTTATAGCATTTGAACGAGCTGGACTGCTTTTTGTTTTCAATTTTCATACTCATAAAAGTTTTGCAGATTACAAAATTGGTGTCAATATAGCTGGAATGTATGTTTATTTTTTTGCAGTGGTATATAATTAGGTCACTGAATGAAATAAACGATATTTATCAATTGCTAATTATAGGCACTCATGGCTGTTTTAATAATTATTTCGAATACTTTTCAGGTATCGTTTGGTGCTAAACAGTGATGAAGTACTCTTTGGTGGGATTAATCGAATCGATTCAGCTCAAGCATTTCCTACATTTCCAGAAGGTTACGCTGGTCGTCGGAATCACCTTTGTGTTTATATACCATGTAGAACAGCAATAGTTTTAGCTCTAAAAGAGTGATTCTTTTTTTATTCCTTATAGGTTCTTAATAATTATTATTCTGCTAGTTTTTCAGTTCACCAATTATTCGTTCTATGGAAATATTTAAATTTAAAATTTATTTTGTTAACTTTTATTCCAGTGGTCATAATATTTGTGCAATTTTTGCTAGATATGTCCATATTTTCACTTTATTCATAGTATGGGAAGAATTTACATGAAGTATATGAAGAATTTTTTGCTTAATTTCATTTAGTTAGTTTCTGCTGTGGCTTTTTTTTAGTCATGAGTGATCTTTGCTAATAAATATGGAGTTACCATTGAAATCCATTTGTGTCATTTGTCATTTGTTAAGATCTTGGCATTTTGTCGCTTTATTAAACTTCTTCGCATGAATTAAACAAATTCAGTTTTTAAAGCGCTAGCTTTTTACAAAAAAAGTCTTCATAGAAAAAGAAAAACGGCCATTTTCGCAGACTCATCATGATAGGTCGAAACAACTATATTTTTTGCAATTTTATTTTATTTTTTGTTTTTTTTGTACGATACCCCAAGTTATATACAATATATATATATATATATAATATATTTTATTGTACCAAATCAAACCAACCAGGGAAGTGTGATATTAGTTAAAAGAGCTACTGGAGTAAAACTTGCATGGACAAGATAAAATCTGGAATTGATGGAATGTTATTACAGCAGATCTAATGAAAAGAATTATATGAAACATATAAAGGAATTATGAATGGACGAAAGATCTGCATCCGCAGTAATTGAGAAACAGCTAGAAATACTTCAACATAGAAGAAAAGCAGAAAGTTGTTGTCTTAACTGGACATAGATCAGCTCTGCATCCCAGATCCGAGGTAAGCCAAAAGGGATGCGCATCCAACAAACTTACAAGTTGGAAATTCGCTTGCAATGTCCTCTTTGCAAGGTAGAGCAGTTGATATAAGGCAAAAAATGAATAAATAAGAAATCGTCATATAGTGGACCAGCATCATCCAATTATCGACCAATAAATTCCTCTGTATTAAAAATCATGGGCTAGCATATGAGTGCAGTTCAAAAGGGCATTGAAGGCTCGAGACACTAGCCATGCACTAAGTGCCGCTCAGGACTCAAGGTCTCGAAGTCTAGGCATATTCCAACCAATGACTTAATACTCTATATGGATACACAAATTGAATAAGAACAAGCTGGATTCAAAACTCGGATGCCAGTAGTGTTTCAGATGAACTATTTCATCATGTACATAACCTATTATCAGTTATCATAAATGGTGCAAAGAACCTATTTTTATACGAGGCCATACAGTAGATATAAATTGCTATTGCAAGAAATAACTGATCTAATGACAAGAGGATTCTTATTTCATTCTTCGCATAGTTATTGGTGCTGCTTAATGTATTTCTTTTTCGCCAAACTGAAAAAATTTGTCTACTTCGATAGGTCCAATCACACCTAATGGACTCTTAGAAAAAGATAATTATTGTTGGCTCGTTTTAGTCGAAGAAAAGCTATGGAAAAGGAAAAAGAAAATATTAATGTTGAAAATTCGTACTTTTAACAAATTTATTTTTTCGATATTTTTGATAAAATTTATATACATTTAAAAGAATTACCAAAAAAATTTTTGATAAATATAAATATAACAATAATTATTTTCGTTTAAATTAAATATAATTGCGAAAAATCGAAAATTTATTAATGTCAGCAAATTTCGTAGTAAATTTTACGTATTAAAAAAAGGCTATCGAATATAAATTTAGCAAAAAATATCTGTGACGAAGAAATACCAAAGAAAATAAATAAAATTAAATAAAATAGCTATAAAAAAATTCATTTATTCCATTTTTATGGAAATCTATCTTAATGACATTTCATTCGACATTTTTTAAAGCTAATTTTTTGTTCCATCACCTAAATTGTTCGGTTACTCAAAACCCAACGTGCATTTTTTCCTTATCTTGACTTTTTTTTTCAAATCGCCATTGTCGATTAGACTCGCACTGCTGGTTTGTCAGACTAGACAAATATGCCACCAGGGAATCATTTAACGATAGGAGAAGTAAGTAGAGATGACTTGTCAGAATCATCCGGTTTTTTGGACTTCTGCGAGGAGTAGAACCTCAGAATAGACGCTCCGAATTGAGCAACAAACCACTGAGCCAATCTACTCTCTCTTTCTTGACCATATCAATTCAGTTTTTCATTTGCGTTATCAATTTAGATTGTGTGAATCCATCATAATAATAATCATTTATTTAAGATTAATAATAATTAATGAGATTATTATTCTATGCAATTTTTATTGATTTCGACGCACATATAATTTGTTGGTTTTTATTTAATTTGTTCCAATGCGAAAAACTTTTTCTAATGATAAATTTGATAAATAATAAAAAATTTTCGAGAATAGGCTTTAATTTATGTTTATTTGCTTGTTTTGCGAATAACTGATTAGTACCACTATTTTTGGTTACGTTCTCTCAGTTGGTAATTATTACGGTTGGAAGTTTTAAATGAGTTGCTAAGCGCCACTCGGCTTTTTTAACGATAGATTTTCTCGTGTTAGCGATAGTCGCTGAACAGTCACCTCGCAATACGTGTCGATCTACTCGGCTATCCTATCGCCTTCATCTAAAATAAGGCAATTCTTATGTAATTTTGATTTGCGCTTCATTTTATTTATTCCAAGCCAAGCCATGTTTGCTGCTAACTTTGCTGTTAATCAATTAAATTTTCTCTTCTATTGTTCGTCGATTGGCATCAATCAATGCAACTATTGTTGGATTTCAGTTTTATAGCCAAATTTGAGGATTCTATTTAAATTTTGGATTTTCATCTTTTAATTCAATCAACGAAATTTTTCATATTCCATTTTTAGAAATTTTTATTTTTAAATTAGAAATTTTAATTTTAATTTTTATTTTTTGAATTAAAAGGAAAAAAACTTTTTTAAAAACTTCATTTACTTATTTATAATAATAAATATTTAATAAATATAATCAAATAAAAATATTTTTTTTAGGAACATTTAAATGGAAGAATTTTTTTCTTTCTCTAACGGTTCATTTAATCATTTTTGATTCGATTTGGTGCAACGGTTACGGTGAAATGCTTTTTAAAAAAATAATATTGTATTTTATAGCAAAAAAGCTATTAAAATATTCGATGTGTTTTTTTAAAAATTTTCAAATTTGAATCGAATAAACATAAATATGAAATAAAATTTATAAAATTTTAGAAATAAAATTTATAAAACTTTATAAATAAAATTTAATGAATAGCGAGAATACCACAGAGATTCATTTCAAAGAATTTTGTTAAAATATTATAAACAATAAAAATTTTCAATTAAAATTTTTGTTTAAAACATATGTGTTTTTGATGTTTTTAAAATATGTCAACTATGAGCCGAAAATGTGTCAAACGTGTTTCCCGAAATTGAGGAAAATTTTCAAAAGGTTTAAGGAAATTTGATGAATAGATTTTAGTGCAATTCACGAGAAATGACTTTATGCATCATTCACAATTTGTTTGAAGAAATTTGCAAAGAGATGAAAATGAGAAATACGAGCGAGAAATTGTGGTTGATAAATGTTCAGTGTTTAATAGAAATTTATTCAGTTATTCATTGTCATTGTCAGGAAAATTGTTGTAAAAGATTTACCATATTTTATCGAATTTTGAGGAGTAGTTGTTCGATTCGGCGCGTCGATGCTGAAGTTCTTTTTCTCGCACGAGAGTAAATCTGTCCAAAAGTACGGATGATACTCACCATCTATCGTCAAGGAGCTTCCTGGTATAATTGTCCACTACTGAATAAGTCCAACCAGCGATGGTGAAGGTTTTTTTAAAAAAATCAGAATTTTATAAAAAATCATAAATTAAAATTTTATTAATGCAAAAATTTAAAGTTTTATTGCATTTGTTACATATTATATGATAGATTGTATGCAGAAAATTTTATTGAAATTTTACTTGTAGCATTGTTTTTCTCCATTTATTAGTACTTCATTTTTCATTTTGTCAGTATTTCACTTTTCTTCATTTCTTCAGATTGATGTACCAAAATTATAATAGAGAAATCATTTAAGTTTCCACATATATCCTCACTATCAGTTATCAGTTTTTAACGATAACACCAATTTTCTCAGATAATGCTTTCATTAGAGAGATAAAAGTGCTCAAGTACACTGTCTGGATTTAACACTATTTTTCTGGACATTTTCAACGTTCGGGTTGCTTTCGTTAAGGGAATAAACTCAAGTCCAGGTTACTCGCCTTCAGACGAAATATATACTACCCAATTACCGTAGTTTTCCAATAAATTGTTG
The DNA here is from genome assembly GCA_900625125.1 of Dracunculus medinensis. NCBI lineage: Eukaryota > Metazoa > Nematoda > Chromadorea > Rhabditida > Dracunculidae > Dracunculus > Dracunculus medinensis. The sequence continues at coordinate 2,596,687 of UYYG01001152.1, read as the reverse complement.
TAATGATATTATGATGCGGACTTATAACTACTTTGCTTCTCATTTAATCCTTAACTGTTAGTTCGTTACAAGGCTCATAAGAGAGTTTTACAATTTCGGCTTCCACCCTTGGCTATTCAATATTATTCAATTAGAAGCCAACTAATTCAGCAACTCTATTTAAGCGAAGAGAGAGAGAGTACCACTGAAAGAAAATAGCCTTTTTTCTAGAAAAAAAAAGATAAGTGCTAATATCATTTATTTAGTTATTTCGACTCCACCCTTATTCAAATTTTCTTAAAGTTAAAGTCGTTCTAAAAATTATTTTTCGTTTTTTCGCTCATTTTAGCGATCAGTTTGAAAATCAAATAAATAAGTTATTTTCGGATTTTATCGTGGCGCTAAAATGATAAAATAATAATAAAATTTGATAAAATAATAGCAAATAAATTTTATTTAATATCTCTTGATCGAGGTGAGGTTGTATAAAATGTTACTATTCACTAGTGGTCCTCTGGTGCAGCTATAGCACACCATAAAAGCCAATTAAACCAGAACAAAAATGTTACTAGAATAAGCTGAAGAGTTTTAATAAAGAAAAAAAGAAATTTTAAGGCTTTTAAGTGGATTCTCAGCTTTGGCCTTTTTTGATTTATTTCTAATGTAATATTATTTATAATCTTTAAAAAAATGCCACCTCATAATGTATTTTTTAAACCTCCATTATTTTTTTATGGATTAAAAATCATAAAATAAATTTCATAAAATAAATTTTTTGTTTAATTTTTTCTCTTATTTTATGTAGGTTCGATTCTCTGCCTCCAGTGGAGTTAACCTATCTGATGCTTTGCGGCTTACTTATATTTCGATCATTAAATATCTCTGTGGCAAAAATTTCATACTAACAGCCTTTTACCAGTTTAGCCAAACGGAGCCAAGTTTAACCAAACTTTTTTTTATTTTCTTATTTTGCATAGAATATGCTTCAAATTACTGAATGAAATTTTCGTTATCCAACTCTTCGTATTATACTATTTGCTTCTCAAAAATTCCGAATTTGATTGTGAAAATCAAAACTGATAATAGATAAAATTATGGATAATAGATAAAAGACGATTTAGCCGAGTTTATTCAGATTTGCCCAATTATGTTCAAAAATGATTTGGCTTTGCTCGTTGAGTAAACATGTAGTAGTAGAAAAGTTCGAAATGAATTTCGTATCGTAACGAATGTTTTTTGTTCTCTTAAGCATTATTTATTATTTGGCTGAATCTACTGGGATGGGATCGTTCGCCACAGAGACCCTTGGGAACAGAGTCATAAGGTATTTCACTTATAGCAAAAATTTATTCTTGTTTGTGCCGTGAAAGAAGACGATTGGTGCCAGCGAATTTCAAAAATTTGTGAAATAATGTTTTTAATATTTTAGCGGTTTCTTTTCTCTGATTTTTAATTTTTAAAATTTCTATTTTCAACCTCCTTTGTTTTTTTGGAATTATTAGATTCTAAAAATCGCGAATAAATATCATTGAAGTCAACTTTTTAACGCTAAATTAGTCGATGAATTTTTAATATTTTCTTGTTTTAGAATTCGATATTCATTTCGGATTGTTTTTAGGTAGAACGAATGGGCTAAAATAAAATCACCGAATACGCACTTATAGAGCTCGAAAAAATTCGAATCAAATGAAGAAATCAAATATAAATGCACATTTATTATGGCTTCTACCACCCGTACAAATAAGGAAATAATCTCATCATTTCTGGCCAGCTCGCTAAAAAGGAAAAGTTTTTCTCTGGGAATCACTTGGCCTTGGAAGTAGAGCCAGGTCGTCAGCATCATTTGGATTTTTTAATGATAGATTTAGCATCACCAGAGAAAAAAATTGAATTTATACTCGATGCAAATCAAATGTAAACGCACTATCGAGTTAAGGAAGCAATATATTTTAATGAATATTTATTTAAATTATTTTACGAAATATAGAAATATTTTTAAGTTATGTGATAGCCTTAGCATTATCAGCAAAACTTTTAATGAAAGTAATAAAAATACCATACCAATGATAACAACAGTAATAATAATTAATAATAATGATTAAAAAAAAAGAAACTAGAGGCTGGCGTTGAGCAAAAATCGAGTGATACTGGCGATTCATCTGTACTTCTATCATCACCAAGTGATTTCATGGCAAAAATTAGCCCAATTCGGATTCGGTGAACCATGAACGAGACCAACCAGAAATAATGAGAGCCTTTAGTTAAAAAAACCTTTTATTTGCATCTACTGTTTTGCTTTTCTCGATATACGTCTCTCGAACAAATTCTCTATTAATATGCTTTTTCAGCTCGAACTCAACTCGATTTTAATTATTCATGCAATTTCGTAAATATAATTTATTTTATCAATATTTATAATGAAGCTATTTTTTTATAAAATAAATAATTATGTTAAATACAAATGCCTATGCAAATTTATTTTATGCGTGACACGAGTTGATGTTTTAAGAAAAAATTTTAACTGAAGAATTTCTTGAATTTTCAGAGAAAAAATGGAATTATTAATAAAAAAAATAAAATTGGCAAAGCGATTATTTGTATTGCGAAAACTCGGTCGTTGCAAAATTTTGCTTGTAATAGCGACTTTATTCGTTTATATATTACTAGGTTCGAGCACTATTTTCTTTTTCGAAAGCAATGCACATGAAAGTTATGTAAGAAAAATCTATTTAAATATTGCCGTTAATAGGTTTGTTTGCATTTTATTATTTATTTCTAGCGAAATAAAATTAAAGCAATTTTAAAAGATTAAAAGATTTAATTTTTATAATTATAGAATTTAATAATTGTAAATTATATAATTATAATGAATTTTCGTAATTATGTCTCCGTGGTTTATAATTATTGCATAAAAGAATTAAGAGTGAGTCGTTTCGAATCCGAACGCTTCGTTGAGTTGCCGAAAACAAAAGGGATTAGAGTAGCTTACTGGGTTATTGTTCAGTTCGGAGCGGCGATTCTAAGGTTCTAAGTCTGGCGCGAATAAGTTTATGCTTCAGAAATCCTATTTGCGTGCACCATTGCCATGCGACTCCCTGACTCTGCTTGGTCCGATAAGCCAGCGAAGCGAATCTAATTAACAATGGCGAGAATTCCCAAAAAAAACTATGGAGTTTATGCTTGCAATATGAAATAAAATGAAATTTCCTTCGTTGAACTAAAAAAAAGCATCGTGAATTATGTCAAAATACGAATTTATGAAATTAAAACAGAAATTTTTAAAGGCGAATGTTTGCTCGAAAAATGAGCCGACAAATTTTCAACGATACAAAATATTTATTAATTGTCATTGATCAAGAACAAACTGAAAGAGTTCAGGTTGATTTTTATCATGTAATAATTTCCAGTCATTTAATGCATGAAACTAAAAAGAAATACAAGAAAGTATCAAATAAGTTAATGCAAATGGAATTTTTCTTTCATCAAAGTATATTTTCCTCAATTTATGAAAAAAAGGAAAAAATTGAAAAAAAAAATTTTCAACCAAAATTCTAAAATTTTCTATTGGCAATTATAATCGAAGAAAGGTGAAATATTAATTTAGCTTCGAGGATTCAATATGAATTAAGAATAATATGGTTATGGATACGAACAAAATTTATTAGTTTAAAACAAATTTGATTTTAATGGCTAAATTATGAATTTATTTATAAAGTAAATAAGGCTTTATCACTCATTCATGGATTATTTTTCTCTTACTTCAACAGTTTTATCAGACATTATCAGATATTAGCATTTGTCAGACATTAATTAACTGATAGCAAATATGAGGATAAATAGCATGGATTTTGGGATTTCTGTCTATTAGTTCGAATAAATTTTTTATTAAACGTGAAATTACGATGACCATAGGGTTTTTCTTTTTTTTAGGGAAATTTATCCAATTTTTTTATTCGCTATTTTTCATTTTGTTTTGCTGCATTATACCACATTTGTTTCTTTTAACAATGGTATGCTTTTCCATTATTTTAGGCTCATTTAGTAAACGCATTGAAGGACTATGAGAGTCTATTGAATTTGAAAATTCCTGACAAAAGGGAATGGGACTTAATAAATTCGGTGAATTACATATTATCTTTATTAATAACGATTGGCAGCAGTGATTTAATGCCACGAACGAAATCCGGACAGGTAAGAGCATTATAACTTCAATTGTCTTCAACTTGCATTAGGTTCAGTTTTTAAGATTTATATGATTTATGGTTTGTGGTTCGTTATTAGTTCAATAAGCTGTTTGCTTTTTTTTTATTTCTAATTAATACTTCGTTATTTATCGGAAGAATAGTTAGTTTTTTTACGAAATTTTTATTTTTGATGCTTTTTGTAATTTTATTTTATTTTTTGCAATATATTTTATTAATATCCTTTTTTATTTTGTTGATGATTAAAATATATATTAAATTAAATAAAATTAAAAACTATTTCATTAATTTTTAATCATAAATTTGTTGAATAAATAAGTTTTATTTTTTATATTATATTTTTTATATTAAATAAATAAAAATTCTACTATGTTAAATTGTTAAATAATGATAATATTGAAAATAATTGGCAGATCGTAATATACAAATGTTTTTGTATATTACGATGTAATTGATGGGTTCCTGGATTCATTATGATTTAAAAGCGATAATAATAGTTATGTTCACTGATAATTAATCATTATGAACTGATTGATAATTAACCGTCATGAACTGATAATTTATAAATCATAATAATTAAATAATAATAATAATATATATAACTTCTGTTTGAATTAATGAATTTAAAGGTATTTTCATTTTGCTATGCGATACTTGGCATTCCATTTTTCTATGGCACTTTGGCGTTATTTGTTTATCAAATTATTATACCTCTCGTACAAGTTAGTTCATCATTATCATCATTTCATTACTTATCACTTCATGAAGTCGTCGAATCGAACAATATTTTTAATCGAACAATATTAATCGATTCTTATCCTTCAAATATGCGCAAAAATCTAATATAAAAATTGAAATTTGGCTGACTGCTAGGCACTCATTTTCTGCTTTCTTTAACGAAAGAATACTAGGAAACAATAGAACTAACCAAAGCAAAAATTCGCCATTTGCCCTGTTAGAATAAGAAAAATTGGTCGACAGTATAGGTTGGCATTCCTAGGGAATTAGCTCTAATTCTATCGCACAGTGCTACGAATATTAAATATTTTAATGCGATCAATTGACAATTTCATCGAAATTTTTTATCATAAATTTCTTAAAATTACATATTTCTGAAAAAGAAAATAATTTTCTTGAAAAATTAAATTTTATAGAATTACTTTAAAAGAAAAAAATGCTTAAAATTTTGAATAAATATAATAAAGCAAATTTATAAATTTAATTACGAAAAGGAGAATTTTGACTTCAGAAATGCCAACTTAAAAGAATTCACGACTAAATGAGAATATTGAAAATTTTGAATTTTGTTACATTGAAGGAAATAACGTTAGGGAAAAAATGCTAATCCCTGAGGTGTTTTAAATATTACACTTTGGCAAAGTCATTCGTTTAATTGTAGTGGAACTTTTTGAATTTCAGTTCTTCCTCGTTCCGTTCATGTGATATTTGATCATAAAATTAAAATATATTCCCTACATAATAATATATTTTAAAATGTAAATACGTCAACTAAAATTTTATTAAAAAAGTATAAATAAGGAGAAGTCAGAAATGTGTTTTTTGAATTTTGAATTTGTGATAAAAAATGATCGAACGAATATATAACTTAGAAATTTGTTTATCAAAGATATTTATTTCAAGTTTTCTTTAGGGATCCATTATATTTTATTAAGCTTTTCCATTTTTTTTTAGCTTAGCCTATTTAAAACTAAAATATCCAATGAAAGCTTTAGCGAATTATGCTTTATCACTGGAAAACTCTACAAATTGATGACTTATCACCATAAATAAATGAAGATAATGAGTTGGGGTAAAAAATATATTAGAGATTCTGATTATCTTGGCTGATAATTTTTTATCCATAAGTGCAAACATTGCTGGATTCCTGGGTCCATTGTTTGTGTCTGCTCAGCCTATTACTGTTCTTTAAGAATAAACTTCCTTAAAAAAAATTAAAATTCGATTGCCTATTAAGTTCCAGCCCAGCATTTTTTTAAAGAGCCCTCACCATTACTGGTTAAACTCGCTCCACTGGCTTGTCACATTGAGCAATATGCCAAGGAGTCCCTTGGCGACAGAAATGCAGGTAAATCACCAGGATTTTTCGACAGGTCTACTCCTGCGGGGAATCGAACTCCAGCACAGGCAAGAAGCAACAACCTACTGAGCCATTCTATCCCTAGCCTTTGTCCTTAATTAAATGTGTATAAATATGTAATGAAAAATCTATCTAAACCATATTGATGGAATTAACAGAAAACAAAGACAACCATCACCCGAGAATCGAGGGTTAGGTTCGAATTTGCTGATGCAGCAGTCTTCGTCGATCGCAACGAAGAAAGCAAAAGGAAAGCAGAATTGCTCATTGTTGCTTAAATGGAAGCGCCGATGCTGAGATACTCCTGGGAGTAGCAAACCTGTTCAGAAATCCAGATGCTAGCGACTCACCTTTACTTCAATCGTCAAGGGAAGGGATGATTCCCTGGCATATTTATCTAGACCGATAAACCAGCGGAGCGAGTTTCACCGGCAATGGTGAGAGCTTTTAAGCCAAACCACAAATGGTGTTTATAGTTGAGGAAAAGAGATCTACTCAATCAGTCTCAATTACAGGTCATTTTTATATTTTTGTTTTTTATGCATATTATTTGCTAACTCAAGAAATACTTAGAATGCAAACGACGATGTCACTCGGCGATTACTTCATTTTCATATTTCGACAATGCTTTTATTTACTTGGATATTTATGATAGCACTTGGCCTTTGGCATTATATATTCATCGATAAATTATGGGATTCCATCTACGCAGCTATATTCAGCGTATTCACCCTGCAGGTCAACGTTCTAAACTTTGTTGCTTATTTTAATTTTATTTTCACTAATAGAAAATTTATATAAATAATTCACATTTGTCTTTTTAATTCTTTTCTTTTTTTCTAAATATTTATTGTATTTAATTTTCTAAAAAAGAAGTTTTTTCGATCAAAAATGAATGAAATTTTAAAAAAAATTTAAATAAAAATTTAAAATTTTCAAAATCCAAAATTCAAAAATTTTTTATTTTTTGAAGAAGAAGAAATTTTGAAGAAATTTAAAATCATTAAATTTTCTAAAATTTGTAGAATTTAGAAATTTTAGCTTTTTCTTCAATAAATTTTTCTCAATAAGTTTAAAATTTACAAAATTTTATAAATCTAAATCTAAGATTATTTACTGTTTTGAAAAAATTTTTACAAATTAACTTTTATTATTTATGTTTGACTTTTTAAAATTTTTTAAAATTTCAGACGGCATTTTTAAAAAAAGTGAAGAAAAACGAGAAAATATTTTTATTATTATCGTTAATTGTTGCGATTCTACTGAAACTTATAGTTATATTTTTCATTATGTCAGTTTTTCGTAAACATAATAAAAAACACAAAAAAATAAAAATTAATAAAGAAAACAGAAAAAATCCTATAAAAATTATGATTAATGAAAAAGGTCAAACAGAATTAATTGAATAAATTTTTCTCGTGTTTTTTTTCTAAACCAAACAATATTAAATTCATTCGAGAAAAACGATAATTTTTTATTTTTACTATTATTTTTTTATCGAAACATATAAGCGAAAAATTTTCGTCGTTTTTTGCAGAAATTTTTCAGCAATAATTGATTAAATATATAATCAAAAAATAAATTTATTGCAAATAATAATTAAAAAAAAAACTTGTCAATGTAACATTTCATGGATCCAAAGCATAATTATATAAATTTTTCAAAAAAACCTGCTTTAGTCTCCCAAAAAAAATTTAAATTTTTCGCTAGTCAGTCAAATTGTAAATTCATTCTATGCGATTGTATGTAAATCGTCCAATAAGGCGAATCTGCAACAGCACGCGGATTTAATTTAATGACGTTTAATAATAGGCTAATCCTCGTCATATGACAGGAATTGGACCTATAATGAAATAGGTGATTGATGGATCCATGTGATGTGATAAATTGCAAAAGAACCAATCATGAATTCTTCTAAACCTCTTTAAAATTATTGTATTTATAAAAATATCTATCGATTCGGCTAATTAATTAATTGCTATTTTTATTAATTTTTTAATGTTTTTTTGTCAAATTCTAAATTTATTTTTCCATAAATTTACTTTCTTCCTTCAATTTATCATTTATTTATCATTTATTTATTTATCATTTATTTATTTGTCATTTATTTATTTACCATTATTTATTTTTATCATTTTTATTCACCTCATTACGATAAAAATTATTTATTTATTTTTTAAATCCATGAAACAAATAATTAAAAATTTAAAAGATTTTTGTGAATCAAATGCATTTATTTATGATTTTTATTATATTAGAAATTGCTCGAATAAATTCAATAAAGAAGCGATTGTTTTGTGGCCAATTTTTAAAAATGTTAAATATTATTGAAATAAAAAATATCATTAAATATACAAATATTATTAAATATAAAAAATGTTAAGAAAATAAATGATTTACAAGTTCATTATTTTGAAATTAGTCGCTTCAAAATGTAATATTACAATAATTTATTTTATTATTATTTTTCTCAAACATATCTATTAAAAAATTTTATAAATTACATCGAAAATTATTATTCTTTTTTGTGTTCATCTGTCTTAACCATGTTTTTGGTTCATCTTTTAAAATGAACTGTTGTTTTGTTTTGTCTAAGCGCAAACATCTTGGCCACTTGATCGAATTCTAAAGCGAAATTTGAACGGCTTAAAAACCATTCGTACTCCTGCAGACAAACACCTCTGGTTAAGGAACCTCTTTATTTTAGCAACCAGTGAGAGCAACCGACAAAAAATAGCGAAAGCGGTTGGAAGAAGAGATCATATAGAAATATGGAAAAATGGTCAATCACTCCTCCTCTACCTCTTTTGTTCCATAACGAATTCTAAGGCTCTTTTATGATCGCCATGATTGCCCAATCCTGAACGGCCATCTGGTTTTACTACAATATGCGATCAATTAGATAACCATTATATTTTTTACGAAATTAATGGTTGTTTGTTGAAAAGATGGGCACTAGAATGACCCACCCACCTGGGACAACCACATAATCTGACTTGTCCAATCTGACTGGACAATGGTCAGATCATCATCACGTTGAGAGGTAAGGGTCTGGGAAACAGGCTTTAAAAAATTCGAGTGTTGTTGTTGGCCCACCTGTGCTCTTATCGCCGGGCGGTTCCATAGCAAAGATTTCGGACCATAATAGTTAACGAAGCAAAATGATTAGTGCTAATCACTTAATTAGCTGCTTGTATATTCTATAAGATCATTAAAAATTATTATAATCGTTTTTGTTGTAGTTTTCATCAATAAAAAGTTTATTTATATTCGCGAATGGTACAAATATATTTCATTTTTCAATATGAATAAATTGCAATATTTTGAGGAAATCCCGGAAATACAATTATATACAAAGGCAATTGAAAAACGATTTAGTTTTTGAAAAAAACAAAACTTTTGGAAAGCTTTTATTGGAGAACTAGAATCCTAAAGAAATGTCCTTTAAGTAGAAAGAAATCGTCTATAAGATAAACCGACGATAACCTTGAAGAAAATCAGAGAGAAGACAAAGGGAAGAGTGACGGACTAAAGGACAAATGCCTTGCATGTGCCTTGTATGTGCCTTTCGAAAAAAAATAAAATTTGAGAAGAAAATATTCGAAAAATAGAAGAGAGTCGTTGTCGATGTCCTAAATGCCCTAAAATATTTTTTAAATTTTACGATGATTGAGCTAGAAAATTTAAAATTTATCGCTAAATAAAAGCGATTTTATAATTTAGGATTATAATTAATGATTTTACGATTGATATATCCTAATAATCGAATTGATAAATTGATAACAAACTGATAATGAGCAGTTACACCAACGATTATATTCGATTCTAATCTAGTCAGAGAAGTAAAAAAATAAAATAAATGCTGGGACTCGTCGCCTCTTTGGCGAAGTATTTTCACTGTTAACTCGAGTCGATTTCGACAAATGAGTAACAATTTGGAAAAATTTTTAGTGAAATAAAAAATAAAATGCGAGAATATATATTGAGAAGCCTTCAGCGATGTTCGAAGAGAAAACAATTACGAACCCATTTACTGGAAAAAAAGGAGGGTTTACGGGTTTAAACTGATTCCTGAAATTCTCCATTTTGATTTGGCATCCATCTGAAAAGCACAAATAATTCACTTGAAATATGTCATTAGGCTTATTCATCGATGTATATGAAAGCGGAAAGAAGTAGGCAGCGTAGTTGTTTTGCACAATTGTGACATTGAGAGTTATGTCCTTGGACCATTCACTAGCGATCCATCTACGTTGGATTTTTGATGAAGGACAACGATAGACGACTGAGAGTTAAATGAGATATTCTTATAATTATTTTTGACTTTATTATTTAAAAATAATGGTTGAGACTTCTATGAAATGAATGAAAGAAAGATTCATTCGCTAACATAAATAAATGTTCTATAATTTGAATTAGAGCTAATATTCGTTATCAAATATTATCTTATCACTTTATCACTTTCAGCCAATGAAATTATTTTAGACTAATTCGATTAAGTTATAAATCTTCCAGATGAATTTAACAAAGAACGGGATGGATAACCAATAAGTAATTAGACGAGCAACGATCCTCCGAGTCCACACTACGATTAATTAAATGTCAAGAAGAGAAAGAACTGAACTTTTTCGTTTTAAACCACTGATAAGATATGATATGCAGAGGAACGAATGTTCAATAATATTCATAAATAGCTGACGATAGCCGAGTGATTTATTGCTTCAACTGAGGACGACGCTGACTCTATGGCATTTAGTACTAAAAATACTAATAGTTGTTCACATTTCTTGCTATTCCTCGGATGACGAAACGTTTTAGAAGTCACCAAAGTCACCAAAAGTCACCAACCAAACTAGAAAGAAATTTTGATGAATACGATAAAATTCATTCGATTACTCTCTTTTTTTGCTTTTAAAAATTGGTACAAAAAATTGATATAAAAAATATTTCAAAAATGGAACAAACATCGAATAGAAATTGAATTCATATTGTTTGCTTTTATCAAAATACGTTAACGAAAAAAAAGAAAATTTTATTGCAAACGACCACCGAAAAAGACAATCAAAATAAACAAAGGGAGAGCGAAAATTGAATGAAATTTTTTGCATAATTTTTTATATAAAAAAGAATTACCTAAATTAAATTAGCTTTTAAGAATAAATAAAAAAGTAAATAAAAAAATATAAAAAATAAAAATAAATAAAAAATAAAAATAAATTTGCCATTAAAATATTTATTTAACTTTTTAAAATAAATAATTCAACGCATAATGGATGGTGAATAATGGTGAAAAGACGAATAAACGATATTAACGAAGGTAATTTCTTTCTAAGCAAAAATACGTCGAAAAGCTTAAAAATACTCAATTTAGCCAACTAAATAAATAGAAACTTTACGCTATATTCGATAAAGTAGGACTATTCAAAAAATAGATTTTCCTTCTCATTTTACACCGAATTTCTCACCGATGGAATTGAAGTTCAACGGAAGCGAACGAACAACTAGGCACCGTTTGTCCCTCTTTTCCTTGATCAGTCCGCAGAAGAACTTTCCCAGCGTATGGGCAGCCAATAGATCGAGCCAAATCCGTCGCAAATTCACCACTTAATTTACTAAAAAGAAAGATTTGCCCAAATCGAAATAATTTTAAAAAACTGCCAATGAATTGCCAATCCGTTCTGCTGCACCTATTTTTAATCATTTAATTTATTAAAACCGCAATAAACGATTTGAATAAAAATTGTCGTAAAAAAAAATTATTCTAATAAGATTGCTTGAAATTATTAAAATTATTAAAATCCATAAAGAATTTTCTATAAAAAGTTTTAGTAAAAAGGAAGAAAAAAATTTCATAATTCGAATTTTTTAGATTTAACCTTTATTCTTAATCTATGAATAGCAATCCTTTCGCCACACTGAGATACATTGAGGGTATGCTTTTCGCGTTTCACTTTTATTTTGCTTGGATGGGAGGGGTTGGGGGGGGGGGGGGGGGGGCTGAAACACACAAATCGCACCAACGTTCTTTCAATCATTTCTGAATGAACCATAAGTAGGATTTAGCTAAACTTGCTGGCAATTCTACAAGTTCTTGAGCTTTTAGCTTTCTTTTATCTAGAAATGCACCAGCCATTGCCTTCTTTTCCAGCACCCCAATCTTTTTTCTTCATCAAGGTTCCACTTAAAGTTTAAATTCCGAAGGCTGTTTCGTAATAATCACAAACACCCCCACCCATCCTCAACACCAACTCGCACAGCTGACACGAACAAACAAAACCTGACTTTTCTATTCAGATTGCCGCCTTTAAAAAAAACTGATTTCCATCAGCTGAAAACTGACTTCCATCTTCACAACCCTCCAAACACCGAACTTCAATTCACCATAAACGACACCTTCGGAATTTCAGACAGCACCACTTTAACCCCTAAGGAAACTAACAGAATTTTAAAAAAATATCCAGCTTCAAACCGGCCGATTAAACGATAAAAATAATTATGATGTGATGCCACCTGATGCTCTCTTTCTAATCATAAAAATGTTTCGAGAAATATTTTATATCTTATTTCCTCGATTCCATCGCCTTTCACATGCAACAGATGCAGTAAACACGGAAAAATTTTATTCAACGATATACAATTTTAATCTGCATGTATATTTGTATTTAAAAAATATGACTGAAAACAACAAAACCTTAAGACAACAAAAATTATTTGATAATAATCCATTTTGTTAAAATTGAGATTCATTCACTCATTTAAGCAAAGTATTTCTGTCCACTTCATTCATTTTATGCGCAAAAACTTATAAAACATAAGAGTAATTAATAAAGGAAGTAAGTACTTCCAAAATAAGACAAAAAATATATATAATGGATTACCACCGGTTGCTCGCCACGTTGCACGAAAAATATATGTAAAGAAATATTCCAATTTATTTCCTACATACTTTCCAGAGTTTTATTAACAAAACAAACTAAATTATTGAGGTGGTAGAACGGCAAAACGACAAATAGAGTAATTTCGAAAAAAACGAAAATGCACAATTTTAAACAAACTCAGCTCGCATCAATGAAGGGACTGTCAATCAGCTGCAACCGCTGCAGTCGAATCGATTTCATCATCCTAAAAAATATTGTCTTCACATGAGACAAAAAATGACTAGAAAAAGAATATTCGAGAGAAAACCAACTTCCTCGACTTCATGTTTCTTCTTCTTTAAATCTGGTGCATGAACATGATGGTCACCATCATTTCTGCCAGCATCCGAGCGTCTTTTACGAGTCTGAAATTTAGAAATAAAAGAAGTTTCCTTTTTTTAAGTTAATAGGCATTAATAATATAAGAACGCGACAACAGAAACGATTTAACCAATAAACCAATCCAAATGAAAAATGTATCTATATGTTAAATATAAATTATTGTACTATCCTTTCAACCTCGCTAAAAACTAGAAAATACTTATTTCTTACATTAATGAGAATGAAAAAAAGCGAGGAAATTACAAATTTATAATAAAATTACCTTGGCAGAATTGTCGTAATTTCCATTCTGTTCACTTTCACCACCATTCTCAACGGCATCATCACCCGATTCGTCATCATCATCATCGTCTTCATCATCATCATCTGCCTCTTTCTTTGCATTATCCTCATCATCATCAGATGCAGATGTTCCAGAATTCGTACGCGAACGACTAAAATCAAGTTTTCTCTCATTTTCATATATATTTCGCAAAAAAATTCAACCATAAAGTGACTTGTCGTAAATAAAACTGAAACTTATAAAATACCTGTGTTCACTTGAATGTTTCAGTTGTTCATCACCTCTTTCCTTCGAATGTCCTTCTTCATTTTCTTGATCATCTTTTTGTGCGGTTACCTACGATTTTAAGATAAAACAATGATGTTTCCTTAAAATAATTTGGAAGAAACAGATAAAAAATAAGAATATAAGAAAATAAGAATAAAATAAGAAAGTATATAAATGCACCTGCACTATTTCTCCATCTAATTCTTTTCCACTCATTTTATCGATTGCCGTCTTTACACTATCCGATGTGGCGAATCCAATTACACTTAAAATTAATATTTCGTTATTATCAATATAATTATCAATATCATTTGTTTATTAGCCGAACTCTGTTTTTTATATTAAAAATACGAATTTTTTAATCGTTTCTGCACATATTTTCATATAAATACATTAAGTGCAATAAATGCAAGAATCAGTTCGCTCCTCATTTCACCCCGTCATTTATTAGATGCACATCTATTTTCTCTTTTCTTTCTTCTCCCCTTATAGTTCTTATCCTTCCTTTTCTTTATTCCTACTCCTAAACTACCCTTTTCTCTTAATAAATGGCAGTTGCTATCCCCTAACTGCATTCACTTCACAGGAATATAACTCCGCCTTCCTCATTTTCAATCACTATTTTCGATTCTTACACAAATATTTCTAATTATCGGCCTCATCGCCATTACGCAAAAAAAGAATCCAAACCCAATGTTCAACCAAAATAGAAAAAATAGTAAATGAATAGTTAGAAGATAAATTAAATCAAATTAATACAAAACGATTTTAAAATAAATTTCCAAAATAAACAATAATAAATAACTTTCTATTTTCGATATATTCTTCATGAATTAAAAATAAAAAAATAGTTTTTAAAACCAAATGTTACGTAACTCAAATAAATCAACAAAGTATTAAAAAGGGATAAAAATATGAAAAATGAAATGAAAAAATGGAAAAATTAAAAAACAATTAAAATATAAACTAAAAAGAGAATTTTTTGAACATTGAAATTTTTCAAAAAAAATTTCCACTGAAAAACTTAAAAAATCAAAAAAAAATAAATTCATGTTAAACAACTGTGCAAATAACAAAAAATATGAAGCAAATTCACTAAAATTCAAAATTACCGAAATATTTTCATCGATGAGAATATTAACTAAAATGTTTGATTAAAAAAACTAATGAAGTAAATGGGCAACCTATATCTCTCCCTTTATTGCAATAACAATTAAAACATGCAACAAATACTTTAAATAAATAATCAAGATATACAATAATCAAGAAGGTGGAGAAATCATAAAACACAAACTATAACTGAGATAAAATTGGCTGGGAATGTGATACCGTTGAATTTAAAGGAGGGAGATGATAGATAGTTAAGTGATGGTTTAGATTATCGTGCTGATAATTCAGATCCTTTTAAAATAGCAGACAAAAATCCCCTATTTCTAGCGACCCATTTATATTTCAATCACTAAGTGATTTTTTCCAGCAAAAATTTCTTAAAAACTTAATTTAAAAACTAGAGTAGCCAGTATAATCAGAAACAATCGCTAATCGTTGCTTCACTAATTATTTACCATTTTTAACTTTTCAAAGAAGGAGATAATTTAAAATGCATCAGTACTGACGCGGAAAATAGCTTAAAAGGAGCTTATTGCTGGAGAAAATACAATCAACAAATTCAACGTAGGATAATTTGAAATGTACCGCAACAAACATGCAGGTCGACCCGAAATCCAAGGAGCAACACAAGGAAAAACCATCGTAAACACGCGAAGCGCGTTGGAAGAAACAACGAGCAAGTCAACTGTGCCACAAGCAGTCGTCTGACCAGCTTTTCATCATTTTCTCTCCTCTTCTCTTTCCTTCCCTTCTCCATGCTATTTTTAATATCTCGCCCCGCCCTCTTCGTCCCACCCATCACACGCACGCGTCACGGACCACTCCCTATAAAACGGTACGCGACACGATTTGCCGCCAAAAATAATGGGATAAAATGAATTTAATTTTGCGTTTTGGTGCTAGCCGAATCTAATTCAATCTTATAAAGAATATTAGGTTAATTTGCTAAAAATCATTCTCTATTATTACTTTCACAAAACGAACAATATCAAAGGTCATGAAAAATGTTAAAAAGTCGTTATAGGTCATTAACAAAGGAGAAGGGAGAACAACGAATAAAATTGGCGAATTAGAATTGACGAATTATGAAGAAATGAATAAATGAACAAAGAAGGATGAACAAATAGAAAAAAATTCCGCGAAAAACCAAAAGGGAAAAATGAATGAATGAAATGAAATAAAATTAGGACACTAAGATTTAGGAAGTACTTTGAAAAAAGAATCAAACAGTTCATGACCTACCCAACCCAATCTAACATATGAGAACTTATAATGGATGGCAAATAATCTATTTGATTGACTCCTATACTTTCATCATTTCCTATACGGCGATGTCAAAAGTCATACGAAACTAAAAACCAGTGTCAATGGTCAAGAAAAGCCTTCAATGACGAAAGTTAAAAACTGCACAACCAATTGCACGACACTCCAGCCGACCAGCCATCCAGCCACTTCTTACTTATATACTTAACTTGAAAACACTTTCTCTATTTTCTTTTTCTCCTCTAACCTCTTCCTTTCTTTTTTCGCCATCTCACCAATTCTCATCCCCAACGGAAAACTGCACTATTTTTATTCTCTCACCTCCCATAACTCTCTCCGACCAAAACATGCTCTCTCACATATTTCGTTCCTTCTCCAATATTCTATAATTAAATTTCCTACATCGATTTCTCAACCAAATCTATGATAATTCTACTGTCTTTTTATCTCTCCTTCTATTTCGCACATAAAAAAAAGTCAACGATTTCTTTCGTTTAGTAAAATTCAATAATAAATTCTGAGGGAACGACTAAAAAACCCTAATTTTTCCAAAAAATATCCCTTTTACTTCTAATAAAATTTTAATGACAAAAAACCAAATAAGCAAAAAAATTTTTCTTAAAAATTAGCAACAATTTCTTTGAAACATTTTTTTTAAAAATATGCGTTATAAATTATTTCATATAAAATAAAAAATAAAAAATTGGAAAAATACCGAAAATAAAAAGAAATTAATAAGAGAGATATTAATCTTTACAATGGACAAACATCAAATGCTAAATACGCATACATACGAACCGATGCTTCGGAGAAAAACGATAGAAACATTTATATTAGATATTAGAACTTATTAGAACTATTAAAAATATTAGAACTTAAGCAACGATATATCGATGGAAAGTAATAAGGTGGAAAAATAAAAAGTAACAGAATTAGAAATGCCTACTTTAGTAGTCAGTGGACGATTCAAAATCATCATAACGTGATAAGGCGCAGTCAAGTAGGCGAAAATAGTAAACTGTTCGCTTCTACCTAAAGCGAACGTAGTTCGGGAAATGGCTAGCTAGAGGGATGATGGGGCTAATCAATTAAGCGCGACTCGCTGAATCATATGAACATTGATAATTATTGACGAATTAGGCATCCTCAGGAAAATTTTAGCATTCCCTCTGCTGAAAAGACTTATAAAATTGTAAAATGCGCTCCTCAGCAAGATGGATTCGAGCAAGGACATCGCTTCAAATATAGGCAATTCACTACTACTGATTCTGTTTATTGATTTTGCTGCTGCTTTCGATCCAACTAGAACGACACTCCTCAGGATGATGGAACACGATGTTCCAAATATGATTCATATAGGAAGTTTACGTAGATTCTGAGCCGACGCTCAACAGCCATTCGGAGTATAGCAATAATAAATGTTGGATATGTTGATGACGCAATCGTTTTTGCTGACAATTTTGAAAAAATTCAAGAGATACTGACAATTATAGCATAAATCGAATATAAATCTTCGGTTTATATATCACACGCTGATAAATAATTTATTTTTATCAACTTATCACCGTTTAAGTGTGAAAACATTTTCAACATCTTGTAGATTCACTTTTATACCAAATGACCAAGTGAAACTACAGTAAAAGACACGCATCTAGAAATGCGGCTTTTTTACGCAACCTCACAAAATCCCCGCAGAATCGCCACGAAATTGCGAAATTATCACCGATAAAAGTTCATCTATCTAGTGGAAATACGCCCCATCTCATTATATAACTGAGAAAAAGGGTAATGCCAGTGGGATACCACCTATCAATGATACCAATGATATATTAAGATACCACCTATCGTTCATTTTCAGTACACATGCGATAAAATCTCGTATAATTGTCGCATATTCAGTTACTTACCAAATCTTAAGATCGATGAAACCAAAAGCAAGGGGAGTCTAATCAAGACTTAAAATGATACAGCCAGGAGAGATTTATTTTGAAAATATAGAAAGACCGGCGGCACATGGCTTCATAGGAAAAAGGAGTGGTCTCCTGATCTCAGGTATGGCGATTGAACGTCGTGGCCAATGCTAATTATTATTAATGATAAGAATTTTCAGAAGCTAATAAAACCACAAATCTTTGTTCAACGACACTCTTTAATTAATGAAAAATTTTAAAGATTAAAAAAATAGCTATATTTGCGTTTTAAAAAAAACAACAATTATAACAAACAAAGCAATACTGAAACGTGAAAATCAAATCTTTAATTTTTTTATTAAAAAAGGGTTTATCACTTTTCTCTAACCATATTGATGAACTATTGATCGGTAATAAAGCTTCAAAAAAAAAACGAAATATTTATAATTCAAAACTAAAAATTGAACAATGAAATCTGTTTCTCAAATAGAGTGTTTCAGTGATATCAATTTATCCGAACCTTGCATCATTTTAAAAAATTATAAAATTTTGCAAAGTTCATCATTTTACCACTAAATCGTTTTCTTTGCTGAGAACGAATATCACTTCTCCAGTAAATTATTGGATAAAACTTTAGGTAGGTCATGAGCATTCGTATTTTTGAAGGATAAATGTTTCCCTACCAATAGTAAAATTCTAGTAACAGTGATACGAAATGAGATTAACTGATTATTCTAATCTCTTTTGCTTTCGCTGTTCAGCAATACTGCTGCTCGACGAAGCATGGTGACTTCGGCCAGATTTGAAATGAAGCTATTTTCATTTAGCATATTGTTAAAAATCCACCGGCGCACTACTCAATTAGTTTATGCAATCAATCCTAACAAGATGATACATCACGAAACACTAAATATTTGACTTGTGAAGACTGCGATTATGACAAAATCACCAAAATAACGTAAAAAATAAGAATAAATAAAAAACTAAAAACTAACCAATGGTCATTGTCAATTTGAAGCGACACGATTTTGCCAAACTTTTTAAATGCTTTTCGCATATGCTGAAAAATTTTTTTGAAATTAGTATAATAAAGAGGAAATTTTATTAAAAAACATTTAAAATAAAAAAAACCAAAAAGATTGTCGAAGAAGAGACCTCTGCTGCAACAGAAGATTTATAGAGGAAAAGGGAAGAATGATTTCGCACACACGTGAAATATACGATTCAATCATTGGAAACGTGGCTTTTACAGAATACGGATCGCATTGGAAACGTGGAACGTGGCTTTTACAGAATACGGATCGGACTGCGTAACGTGTCACGTAACATATGTAACGAAGTATGACGTGATGCGAAAATGCGACTGATGCGTAACGTTATGAATGATAATCGTAATGAATCGATGATGAATGGAATCGATGGTGATGATGATGATGATGATGATGATGGTAATTCAGTTGTGAAAGTCTAAATTCCGATACCTTTTCATAGGCACATTGCTTTATATAATTTTTTCGCCTTATCAGCAGTTATTTTTTAAAATTTTTCTAAATACTGCGCGCGGAATATTTGCTAAAGCCCCATATATGAGGAAAAAAGACCAGTTTTCACACCACACACTGAATACTTTCCCATCTTCAATATTTTATTTGACGCATTACAACAACCAGCACCTTCTCTTCACCACTTCTTCACCAAAAATGAACGCCTAAATGGCGAAAAAAAATTGTAGTAACAACCTTTTCAATTTTGCTTGATGATTTGAACCCTGTAACAACTACATTATGTGTTTTCTCAAACATCTCTTCGTCTTGATCATCCTAAAATAATTTTCGTTATATTATGCAAAATGCAATCGAAGAGAAAATAGAAATCTCTGTTAACGAGTCATACGTATCTCTATTCACTATTAACTCTCTGTTAAATGGACCTCAAATCAGTATTTCGAAAGATATGACGAAACGATGAACTAGAAAAGATGTATTAAAAGAACAATAAGGCATGAACCATGTCAGAAGAACGATCTTTCTTTTTATCTCTTTTTTTTGAACTTTTGAATTTGCCTCTTCTTGAATCGGGACTTGACGATCGACTCGATTCACTTCCATCGCGTTTCTTTTTTGATTCAGATTTCAAATTCTTAGGACTAAGCGATCTGGATGCGGAACGTTTTCGATCAATATCGTCCGATTCGCTACTTGATGAATATTTGCTAAAAAGAAAGTTTTGTTTGCCTACATTAAATTTAGAAATCACATTGAAAATTTCCAATAAATTATGATCGTTTATAAACGATCTTTTGTTTGAAAATTAAACTTATAATAAAAAATTAAGAAGTTGAATGAACCGCTTTCTTTTAGATTCATGGCTTCTACTTCGACGCCTTGTCCTTCGATCACGACTGCGACTACGCCGTCTATCACGTGAACGTGAACGATATCGATAGCGTTCTCTTATCATTTCACGACGACGTGGTCGACTTTTTGCCATTTCAACAGTTACTCTAAACAATTACTCAATTAGAAATCGCAGTCGAATTAGAATTTCATAAAAATTAAAAACCACAAATCGCAGATCACAAGTGGGCCTTAATGAATAATGCATATCCTGATAAAATCTAGAAAGTTCTTTTCTATAACCCGCAATTATCTTTTTTTCGAACATCAAAAATTAGCAAAAAAAGAAAAATGTGTTTACCTTTCACCAAGAATTGTTCCACCGTTACGTTCATAAATTGCATCTTCAGCATCACGCGAATCGGCAAATTCAACAAAAGCATAACCATTTTTGAGTAAAATCTCTGTAATTCGTCCATAACCACGGAAAAATCGTTCAAGATCCTTTTCATATGCTCGTGGCGGCAAACGACCAACGTACACTCGTGTACCCATTTCTTCTCTTATTTTCTCCTTAATAAATTCATTAACGTTATCGATCCATTTCAGATTCATTAAATGAACGGAATAATGATTCACTGGCGGAATAATGGTCGAATATCATTACGCAGCCTCATCAAAAACCAAGAAAATTACAAGATGAGTATATTCAATCAATAATTTAAATAAACAAATGATTTCGACCTTTGTCCTTTGAATTCACCTGAGGAATCAAATGGATAAAAATCACATCGCTTTTTAAATGAACCAAATGAACCAAACCAATCAAATCAGTTCAACGAATGAAATCAACTTATTGGCTCATTCTCACCAAAACGAACCACAGAAACCAAACCGGACCAACATTTAATGACTAAACTAGAAAGAAACTGCAAACCACAGAAACGACCCAGAGAATCACAAGATGAGTATACGCAATCAATAACACACCGTAACCATACCGAAGAAATCGTTTTGAGAAATAGTAATGCGTATTATGCAGCCCAAAATTTTCAAGAGTTGGCTGATATGCTTGAGAAGAGCGCATAAAAAAATTTTGTGTTTATGTACGAAGAGAAAACCGAATAACTTTTTTTTAAAATCTGTTAAATTTCAAGAAAATTTCTCCTAATCCGCGTTAAATAACGTCACAATATTCTTTAATCCTTTTTAAAATTCCGTCCATTCCGTATTTGTCACCGAAATCCACAAATAACATCCTATGGATCTTGAAATCCGAGTAAAATTCCCCTTTTACATTCCCTAAAACCTCGCTATTTCTCTGCAAAATTCTATATGTTTGCAATCTCTAATGTTTGCCTTTATTTTAGGAAGAATAAAGGGTTTTCTTGAACTTATTGTCTTTTTGTCTTTTTTTTTGTAAATTCATTGCAGGTTGAGGAAGTGCCTGATTTCAAATACCTTGGGTCCACTCTATACCAAATGGCCAGACAAAAGACAATGTTAGACAATATTATAGACAATAATATTATAGCCCGGGTCACGGCAGCTAAAAATGTGTTCTTGCGGTTGATGAAACCGTTAAGGAGTTGTCGTGAAATCACCATAAAAACGAAAGTCTATTTAGTCGTGATTCATTCGATCTTATTATATGGCTTTGAGACATGGCCAGTGAGAGTGGAGGATATTAAGAAATTATCTGCTTTTGACCACTCTTGTCTAAGGTATATTTTACGGATCCGGATACGGATACGGAGCGGATAAGATATCACAAGATCGCATCCACTTTTGTTCAAATACCACTTGCATAAATAATATTATCACAGAAGGAACGCCTTCGCTGGTTAGGGCACGTCCTCCGTCTTCATCCCAGGAATTGATGCATATTTTGTTACTTGCTAAACCATGTGATGGATGGCGTCAAAAGCGAGATGGGCCAATCAAGACCTGGACTGATACGGTCAGAAAAGATTTTGAACGTATAGTTGGACCAGCAATATATGGACTTGGACGATGGAAAAAGAATGGCTTCTATTACTATCGACAATGGCGTCAGATTTCGCCGCTTGGAACCGTCTTACCCTTGTAGCCGTTTCAGGCAGCCTAACCACTAATGGTGAGAGCTGTTAAAATAAGAAGAACCTATCGTCTTGAATCTCAAATTACCTTACAGATCCCACTATACCTCCTTAATAATCCCGCTATACTTCCTTGAGACATACTTCTCTCTACCTCTCGAAACTTTTTTATGTGCTCTACCAAACCTCACTGTCTTCTTCTTCTAGCACCTCTCACCATTACTGATTAGGTTGGCTTTATTGGCTACAAGGATATGAAGCTGCGCAGTCTCATGCCATCGTCGACAGTAATGAAGCTATTTTTTTGCCATCGTCTAAGTCCATATATTGCTGGTCATCTATACGTTCAAAATGTTTTTTAACCGTATCAGTTCAGATTTTGATTGGTCCACCTTGCTTTTGACACCACCCATCATAGAGTTTGGCAAACAACAAAATTTATGTCAATCTTGTTAGGCGACGAAGAACTTGCCCTAACCAGCGAAGGCATCGTTGTGATGGTACTATTAATACAGTTTATATTTGAGCGAAAGCGGACTTATGAAATTCTGTCCGGGACTCCGCAAAATGTCTCCTAAACTTAAGTGGTTAAAGATTTCTTAACATCCTCCATTTTCATTGGCAATGTCTTGCAGCCATATAGCACAAGATCGAACAAATCGCGGCTATTTAGGCAAGGACCGTTTTTACTGGTTTTCGTGAAGCCTCCATAAAAATTTCGTCAACCGGAAGAATGCATTTCTAGATGCCGTTATCAGTATTGTAATTTCGTTTATTTGGCCATTCAATATTAGAGTGGATCCAAGATATTTGAAGTTGGGCACTTCCTCAACCTTCCTCAACCGTCAATGAGTTTATAAAAAGAGGCATTTTATCAATTTCTTGTATGGAAGACGACTTTCGTTTTATTTATATTCACCCTGAGCCTGATTCTCAGTGCAGTTGCGTTGTTTTGCATTGTTTACATTTCGTCATAACTGTCAGGCGAAAAGGACATCATCATCATATTCAATCTGTGATATGATGCTCTGGACTGATTTGGAAACCTCTTGACCAAACGTCGATGTACGTTTGCCAAACATCATTTCAACATTGCCATAAATTCTTCTCAGATAAAATCATAGTACCTTAACAAGCTTCTCAGAACCACATTATACTCCTATCACAATCCTCTTAATTCTTTTCAGTAGTACTCCTGTATTATAGAGCATTCTTGATACCAGATAGTAACACTTCCTTTTCTAAGCTTTTCATTTTTGGTTGCTAGGCTTGCAAGACCAGATAAATTTTGTCCAGGGAATCATTTGTTAATATTAGAATGATGTTTGTTTGGTGATGTTCGAGCGAAAATAGATGCAGTCATAGGAAATTCTCTCCTTTTAACGAGCATGTGAGATGTACTTTAGGCAACGATGGTCAAAAATAGGCTTCCTGATATCTTCAACTCTCACTGGCCATGTTTCACATAAGGTGGCGCGCATTGCAGCCACGTAAACTTCCCTTGGTGAGATGGTGAGTTCAGGTCAATCCCATAAAAATTTCGCCGGACGAAAGGAACAGATTTCTAGTTGCGGTTATTACGGTTGTTTGGGTTGCAATTTTATCTTTCACTTGGTTATTTAGTATAGGATTTAAGAAATATAAAATTTGGCATTTCCTTCTTCATTATCAGTAATAAAGACTACGTTATCAGTTATGACCCGAATTTAGTTTTACCATTTAAATGTGGATTCAAGATATTTTAAATTTCCTCAAACCATGATGAATTAATAAAAATAGATATTTTGTCAACGTCTAGAAGATTTTCGACTTATTTGCAAACGAGGCCCGATTCATTTATCTATGCCGTCAAACACCTTCTGCAGTTCTTTATAGCTATCAACAAGGTACTATATCGACAGTGTATGATACTAAGATCTATGATATTATCCTCTGGACTGAATTATATGCTTCTTGAGTTCTGGCAAGCGGTGATTTATAACCGATTCTTTGGCATAGTTAAATAAGGAAGAAATATAGTCCTGCCGTACACCAGTTTTTATTTCGTAAAGATACGTCAGTTTCATATAGAAATATACTTCATACATGCGGTAATATGTTTTATTTTATATGACTGGTAAGATACCTCGGTGATTCTGATAATCTTCTTTGGAAATGCATTCCGTTCCCCTTGTAAAGCGTTGTTGTATAAAATGAATCAAAAGCAGCGACAAAATCAACAACAAGTGATGTTAAGCTGCGGATATTTGAAGCAACAGTCCAGCATAGTTAGCATATGCTGCTGTCCCGAATTGCCATAAATCTATTTAGTAGAAGAGTAACTTGAAAATTTCCGGAGAAATAGGTTGGTTCGATCATCTTTATCATTGTACATATTATTACCTTTCTTATAGATTGAGAGCAAAATAGTTTTTTCTATATCCTCTTTTTACCAATTGAATGCTGCTCTACTGACGAGTTGTGGAGGATGCTGGGCAACATTTGGAGAGTTCAACCCGAAGACCATCTGAAAGTTTTATTTGCCTTAAGAATAGAAGAAATATTATTTCTTAGTCCTTGCATGCTTGGCCGTTTGCAATTATATGGCTAATATATTTCAGTGTTAGGTTTTTTGCCAACGATGTATTTATAAATATACTTTATTAGCGTTTGATTTATAAAGACGAAAGAATCCTTTTTATATTAAGCCGTGCATTTTGCGGTGCAATTTATTTGAAGCTGGTGTTAATTCGTTACAGCCATCGACAAAAAGGATTTCATCAGAACAAGGAGGATACATTGTTCGCTTATTCAAGATCCAAGAAATCATATGCCCCAGGCTTATTTGCACATTTCTCAAATGTCGCCAATTCAATGTGTCATAGCGGAAGGAACTTTGCGTACCTCTTTCAGAGTGTTTCTCATAAAATAACAAACTAATAAATATGTTTTAATGAGTCAGATAGTTTTTGTATTAAAGGTAATTCAGTAAAATGATGGGTTTCTGAATCGATGTTTCAACACCTTTCTTAGCTGATATATTCGTCTACGTCTTATTCCATCCTATCTACTTCTTAGCTTAAATTTAGTTTGGTGGAACTTGGTGAGGGAGCCACTGTCTTGGGTGAAGCGAAACATTCAGGAATATATCAGCAAGATGGCACTAAATGCTAAGATGCTGAGGGAGATGCTGAGAGGAAGACACATTCTTCGTATATTAAGGAAAGAAAGAAAGAGAGCATTTGTCTTTAAAAAAAGACTAGATAATATCATTTACGATATTATTTAAAAACAAAAAAAAAAGAGAAGAGTTTACACCAGGCAAGAACTGCAGAAAGTGAGAAATCTCGATTTTATCTTCAGGTTATATATGTTACTTCGAATTGTAGTATATTATATTATATTGATCTGTAATTTCCTCTTTAAATTGTTAATTTTTGTCATATTGTTTTATAATTAATTTTGTTTATGTTATATTTTTTTTTCTTTTTTTTTGTGTTTTTTTTTTCTGTTATCTTAATTGTTATTATTAATACAAGCACATGGCGTTGTCGCCCTGCTTCGCTGGTTATCAATAAATAAATAAATTTGAAAAGCTCAACCTGAAAAACATTTTTGTTGGAAATTCCATTGGCCTTAAGCCTTTGAATAAAGAGATTGTTTCCTGCCAGGAGTCATCTCCAATAGTATAGCTTGAAATGCACGAAAAATGATAAATAGTCATGTCATGTAAAGTCAAGCTGAAAAATTCTTTCCACTTTCAGAGATCTTTGATAGTACTCCATCTTTATTTCCGATCATTTTCCTGACTATCTCTTTAACTATAATATCAAATTAGTCCAGAACATAATATCATAGTTTGCGTTCCTTTTCATTAATAGTTATGCAGCAGGCACTAGATCGGTAGCAACAACGAAAATTGGCCTGAATTCGAACTTTTTTCGTCTTATGGCCAATCAAAAAATGAAATTCTGGCTCATCGATAGCTGCAGTACATTCTTTCGCTTGGCGAAGCTGCTTTGGATGAATGTTGTTCAAAACGAGGAAACCAATTAAAACCCGGATTGGTACGGCCAGCAAAGATTTCGAATTCATAAATGGCCCATCGAAATGGCCAAGCTTAGATCAAAGAAGTGGTTTCATTTATTTTCAATAATGGTATCAGAATGGAAGACATTTTACTTCTAGTCGTCGGTGGAACGGGTTAAATCACCAGTGGTGCGAGCTATTAGAAGAAGTTGTGGTAATATCAGGAAGAAAGATTATCACTGTGGTGTATTAGAATTATTAATTTCATTTTTTCGCGATCACTTCTTTCTCCGTTATGATTTTTCCCTAGCAGTAGCATTTTTCCGATATTTTATAGCTCAAAGAGCACAGCTAAAAGCATAAAAGCATAGTGCATATTAGAAAATGTGGCTGCTTCTCATATGACTCTTATGAGTCCAGCAAGCATTCACCATTGGACGACTAATGGATAAATTTCGCGAAATATAATAGATGAAGAAAAAAACAATGGAATTTTAAAAGAATAGACTTTTTCTTATCGGCAAAGTTCAGTTAAATTGCTAACAATTTCCACAACAATCATAGAACACTATTGATTATAAATTTATGCCTCAGGCGATTTATCTTAACCGAAGCTAAAAATTTATTATTTCATGATCACATTCATTTATTTTACTTTCATTATTCAATTTTCATTTGGTTATAATAATTTTATTTATTAAATCTGAAATTAGCTAATGGGGCATAGAATGGTTCGGTGACTTGTTGCTCAATTTGGATCGCCAATGCTGAGGTTCTATTCCCCACGGAGGCAAAAATGTCTAAAAGTCCAGGTAATGGTGGCGACTCACCTGTGCTTCTACTCCCGTTGGGGCCCTTGGCATATTTGTCTGGTATGATAGGCCGACGAAGCGAATCTAATCGGTAATGATGAGAATCCTTTAAAAAAAAGGAGCAATTAGATTGCTTTCGCTCGGAGTCACCATATACGTTAATTTTCCTTTGTATTACCTCAGTAATCCTTTCTAATCGTCGTTGATTATTATGCTGCAATATCATTTCTTGGCCAATTGCATATTTCGTTAATGCTCGTTTGTCTTACTTATACTTTCATTTAAGAAGTCGTTTAAAGTAGGAATTTAGGCTTTCATGCGTTTTCTTTTTTTCAATATGTGAAAAATCTTTTGTCGATAAGTTTTCAAAGAATTGCATCAATAAGGTTAAAAGATTAATTGGCTTTTGTTTCAAAATTTTCATGAAGATAGGTTTATGAAAAATATTTTTCATAATTTTTTAAGAGCATTATTGGTTAGATTCGCTCCTCTGGCAAATGTGCCAACGAGTTCTTCAGTAATAGAAGTACAAGTGAGACGCCAGCATCGCCCGGATTCTTGGGCAGGTTTGGTCCTGCGGGGTCCAGCATCGGCGCACCGAATTGAGCACCAACCCTCTGAGCCATTCTACTCTCTTTTGATTTTCTCTATTAGGCGTCAGCGCAACCGACAGAGGGTGTAATGCTGCCGAACTCGATCCTCGGTGGCAGATCTTGCCACTGAGTTACCGGTGTTATTATTTATTCACACAGCACACATATATATGTTTATGACATAAAACGAATAATTTAATGGCCTTGCGATTGTTATCAACTCATATATCTTCTATCATCATATTCCTGTCATTCATTCATGAATATAAATGGAAAGATTCATTCGATATAATCCTTCTAATAATCTTTTATTAATCTCATTGCCTAATTATATATTCGGCCATATGTTTATTTTGCATATAAATACGATTAATATTATTTTAATAATAAAATAATAATATTATTAATAATATTTTAAATGAATGTTGAAGTCTATCCAGGAATAATTAATTAATTAATAGTGATAACTGTTAATACTTTTTCGAATTTTAGAAGGTAATTTTAAACCTAAGTCAACTTTTTTTTTGTCCAGTTATCAGTCCATATTTTAATTATCGTAATGATATAATATGATAAGGGCGGCAATCTCGGAAAGCCTATCATCTATCAATAGATAAAAGTAGAAAAGAAATTTCCAATAGTATGTTTGAAGATTTGCGATTCTGAGGCCATTACTCGATTTATATCAATTAAAGCATGAGCTCTATCCTTTGGAACTTATTTCGATGACCTCTATAAAATAAAATTTTTTAAAATTTTCTGCTTTTAAGTGGTTTTAAAATAGTTCATCGAATATCTAACCGTAATGATAAAATGATTTATTGATGAATTAAAAATTACTGAAATATGGAAGAGAAAAACTAAAACTGATTACTTTGTTGATATAAAGCATCTAAAAAATTTTAATCTTAAAAAATCTTTAGAAATAGAAAACAAAGCTTTCATTTGCAAAATAAAAATGATTAATTCATGATTTTGATTCATTGAAATCATCGTCTAATGATAATTGAATTGATAATTGATTAAAATTATATTTTTAGAAGAACTCTAAAAATTGATTAATTCCTTTCGTTATTTGGTAATAATTTTTTAAACCTAAATCAACTCTTTATTATCAGCCATTATTATCGTAATGATAAGATATTATAAGAGCGACATCCTCGAAAAGCCTATCATCCATTTATAAAGTTTTTATTTTTTAATCATTTGTATTAATTTTCATTTTTAATAATTCATAATTTAATAATTTAATAATTTGAAATTCAAAAAAATAAACTTTAATTCGGAATATAATTAATATTTAAAATAAGCGATCGATGTGATTAAATCGAAACGAATATTTATCAATTCATTATTTAGCAAATCGTATAAAATATATATAATGTTGGTGATAATCAACTTTTATACAATCCGACAGTGAATGATAATTTACTATTCTTTTTGACATTAATCTTAATGAAAAAATTTAAAATTCACAAGGTCTTTATATGATGTGTTCATTTAAAAATTTCTTGAACGGCGATTATATGAACAGGAAAATTTAGTTACTAAAGCGCAATTCATGTTTTCTTCGAAATTTTATGATATGAAACGTTGTAATGAAAAAATTTCTTTATATGAACTGTTCCGCTTTTCACATTCCATTGGTACCTTAATGTGTCT
The DNA here is from genome assembly GCA_900625125.1 of Dracunculus medinensis. Taxonomy (NCBI): domain Eukaryota; kingdom Metazoa; phylum Nematoda; class Chromadorea; order Rhabditida; family Dracunculidae; genus Dracunculus; species Dracunculus medinensis. The sequence goes on along the minus strand of UYYG01001152.1, from coordinate 2,566,827 downwards.
AGCGGTACCTCAAAATGTTTAGTGGTACCTTGAGGTGTCTAGTGGTGCCCAAAATTATTAGTCAATAAAACGTAAAAATTTTGGAATTTTTTTGCATTTTCACATTTTACAAATGAAATTATAAATAGTTTTTGGATGAATTAAGAACGTATGAATTTTATAGAAATAACTGGTTGCAATGGAATTGAATGAAAAGAAATAAGAAATTTTGATTAAAAAAAAAAATGTATTGTTAAAATTGAATATATATAAAAAAAAGTTATTTTTGCGAACATTTGGCCTAATTCCGTTCATTCATCTTCTGATTCATTTGTTTGTCTCAAAATTTCCATTGTATTTATTACTTAGAATAACTCTTAGCAGTAATGACTTGGATCGGTGAATGCGTCAGCTGTTTTACTCGCCTTAGCATTCTGTTCCAATCCATGGCATTATAAATCCGCCATATCCGCCATAAACCATCATTCACATATTGTAAATCGGCAAAGAAGCCCATTCGTCTCAGCTTATAATTGTTGTCTCTCTTGCTTACCTCGCTTATAGATTTTAGGATGTTTTATATAAATTAAATTAATCCTAGGCGAAGGCCATTTCTGAGGGCCTTTTTTTATAATCATATGGCTGATTCATGAATGTACTGCAATTATCAGTATGAAAATTTATTTCACTGATAAGTTTTTCGAAATTCTTAAACTCTTTTATAATTCGGATTCGGCTTTCGCAATATTTTTAATAAATATTTATTTCGGTTCTTCGGTTCTAAATCGTTATTGAATGAATTACCAAATAAGATGGGATTTAAAATAAAAATATGAATTTTTTATATTTTTCTAAATAATTCTTAAAAAGCGGATAAAAAATAAATTTCGAAATTTCGTTTATTTTTTTTATTAATATTTATTGTTTCCTAACAAGTTGAGCATTTGTTTCATGAAAATCATTTGGCGAAATGAATATTTTAAACAAATAATTATCAATTAAATGTGTGATTAATTAAGTGAGGTAAAAATTCTTTCTGCATTTATTCTTTTTTTTTAAGAAACAATTAAAATTATTCAGAAAAGCTTTTTTTCATGGAACTATAATCGATTCACATAAAAAAATTTTTTATATTTGAGAGATTTTCGCTGGAAACATAAAGCAATGATAAGCAATGATAAATTTCCAGCGAATTCTAGTCAAGGCTCGAGACAAAATAAACTTATTGAAAATTGGTGAATGAGAGAGTTCAATAAAGATTTATAATGTAGTAATAATAACAACATTAATAGTAGTGATAACAACAAAAATATTGATAATAATTTTATCGAATTATCTTGATAAGAAATCATAGAAATCAGCGATTTTGATTTCGACAAATGTGAAATATGAATAAATCCTCCTTATGAATGATATATGGTAGGTACATTTGTCTATTTGTAATAAATATTAAGATTAAAGAAATTTAATGGGAACATAGCAAATAAGTCTTTAATTTTACTTTGGTTTACTGCGGTATTTTATATTTCAGTCTTTATTTCTTATCTTTCTTATATTTTCCTTTATCTTATGTGAATCTTTTCGTTTTCTCTAAAGGAAAGAAAATTAATAAATAAGGCCATATGGCTCATTAGACCTCAATTTTGTAAATCAGATCAGTCAGTCACAAATAACCACGTCTTTATGTGAATCCTCTCGTTTTCATATTCTTAAAGTTGTTGAGATAAATAAATTATCGTTATTTGATTAATTGTTAAATTTAATCAGTTTTTCTTCGTCTTAACAACGTACACCATTTCTTGTTTGATTGGTTCAACTGACCACTAGGATGCGACTTTTTCATCAGTTGGTGCACGAGAATAAATATTCGGTTATTTTAATTTTATCACCAAATTTATTCCTATCAATGAACAAATGCTGTTGCTTAGAACGACGATTCAGTGATTTCTTTTATTAAAATATTCTTTGGCAAATTATTCTTTCAATTATTAAAATTATTAATTTCTATAAAATTTATTTCTTTTTAAGTTTCTTTCTTTTATTTGAAAATTTTTTTGATTTTTTCTGAATTTTAGAATTGTTTTCACCGGAATAATTTCACCACAGAATTTTTTAATTTTGATTTATTTATTTTTCATTGAAAAATTGTAATAAAATTTTAAATATAGTGTTCGGTAACCTTGACAAATGGGTGAAGGTCTGCAATAAAGAGACGATCATTACTATATCAATACCAGCTGTGATTTATATATATATATGTAAATAAGCGATTGCCGTATCATAATTATCATCCACATCTTCCTTCTAACCTATTTCGATATTTTGTGATACTCGCTACTTATCATAAATCTAATCTGACCTTTTTTCGATATTTCAACTTTCATTTATTAATATTATATTTTCATTTTTATTTGATTTTTAAATAATTTTTATTTTAGTTAAAATTTTTTATCTAAAATTATACTTACCGACTTTTTTTTCTGTTTTTCTAAAAAGATTTTCATGGAAACGCTTTTTAAAATATAAAAAATATTAAATGAATTTTTACATAAATTTTTTTGTTTTTTAGGCACAAAATAAAAATGAAACTTCAATACCTTTTTATGTTAACTTTTATTGTTTTGGCATTCGCTCATCCGATAATTAAAGAAGGTTCGTTTTTTTGATTCGGCAAAAAACTTACAAATATTATTTTTATTTTAATTTATCCCATATGATATTGCGTTTTATTACTATTTATTTACTAAATTAAATTGGTTTATAACGAAGAAAAATTTTGGCAAATTTAGGTGGTGATGAAAAAACGAGCGAAATGAAAGAAGAAGTGGCTGCAACAGAAATTAGCGGTAAGGGCGAAATCACAACCGAAACTTCTCCCACTCATAATGAGGTTCGTTAATTATAGAATCTAAAATAATATCTGTTTGGTCCGTTAAATTGATCCATGTGGATACATACGATCCTTTCACCAGAAAGTCAGGAGGATGAACAGATTGATTGTCAAAAGTATTCTCATCTTGGTAGATCTCGAAATTTATATCTCTCTAAATTTCAATAAAAATTTTGATTTCTTAGAGTTTTACTGCAATATGCAATTCACAGGAAAATAAAAAAGAAGGAACACTAATGGAAGAATCAAAAAGTAAAGAAGAAGCATCAAAAAGCGATGAAAAAACTGATACGATGAAAACCGATGAAAAAGGAGATGAAGGAATGGTATCACATGAGAAGAAAGAGGAAAAGGATGAGAGTGAAGAAAAGAAGGATGATCATAAAAAAGAAAAATCTGATGAAAAGGAGAGCCATGAAGAAAGCGAGAAAAAAGAAACAAACGAGGAAAAAGGAGGAGAACTGAAGGAGGACCGGGGTCATGAAACAAAAGAAGAGAAAAAAGCGGAAGAAGAACATGAAAAATTGAAAAAATTTGCAATTCCCGAATCTGAGAAACACGACGACGCGAATGAATCGGAAATGGCAACAAAAGGCGACGAATCAACGCCAGAAGAGGGAAATAATACGGAAAGTCCAAATGAAGAGGAAGCAAAAACGGAACAGAAACCAGAAGAAGGAGCCAAAAAAGATAATGATGAAAAAGAGAAAGTGGAAAGCGAAAAAACTGAGGATGAAGCCAAGGGCGATGAACCAGTATGTTTATTTTTTTGCAAATTGGACCAAATGATTCCAGAATAAAGTGGTTCCACTTCAAAAAAGGATTTTATCATTTAGATATCCCATTTTCCCCAATATCAGTGATTGTGGATCGCCGTTCAAAAGTCTTTATTCATAGTGGTTAAATTTAAATCAGGTTGAATAAGTAAATTTCTATTCGTTTCATTTCAGTGCCTCGTCCTTCTTCGATAAATAAGTACCGTTTCTGATTTGGTTGGTTCCACTGACTATAAAACTGAGACACATTTCCAGCCAGCTAGTTCCATGTAGTTTTTTTAACATAAATATTCGATTCGACTGATTTTTCTTTATTTTTAATTTTTATGTATTTCAGGTTGCTCATTAGTCTGTTCGCCTATTTAAAATAGCAGTTTAACCAAAACGATATTTAAATGCGATCCATTCGCTTTCGAGCTTTATGAAAATTTTTCGAAATTATTCGATTTTCTTTTTTCGTTGGAAAAAACTCAATGTTTTTTTTTCAAAATCCTTTATGATTACGATCATTCTTAATGAATTTCTCATAATTCTTTACAAAAAAAACAAAAGAGTAGGCAATAACGATTTTCACCACCTACCTCGAACTTTTTTCATGTTTGGTTTGTGTGACTATCGGCCTACTTCTATTGATAATTGATAATTCCGTTGATAAATTGTGTTTTGAGCCGTCAATCGTTCCGAAACAAAGTTTTCCTCACAACAAATAAATTAAAGGATGATTTTAATTTTATCAATTTATATTAAACAAATTCGTTGATTATGTATTCGTTGTTCAATATTAAAAATTATGTTTCTTTATTTCTCGTTATTTCATAATACACAATTTAATTTCACAGATCGTTTGCATAAAAAAATCTTATTTTCTAAAAGATTAACAATTTTCTATTTTTCAAAAAAATTGAAAACAATAGCAAAAGAAATGAAAAATTTTGATTTTAAAGAAAAAAAGCATAAAATTACAATTTAATTAACTAAAAAACAAAATAAAATTTTTTTAAAAAGTTTTTTGTCTTTTCCTCATAACTGTTTTCTAAAAAAATATTTAAAAATATATTTTTTAATTATTCAATCAGTAAAAAATTGCACAAATTCGAAATCATTTTAGGAAAAAAATCCGAAAAAAATTTAAATTAATTAAAATAATTGAAAAAAATTAAAATAATTGTATTTATACTTCAGGAAGAAAAAAATAGAAAAAAATAATTATGAGGGAAAATAGCCTCCTTTTCTCCCTTTCATCGCCCCACTCCACTCACCTCCATCTCTCCAATTTCCCTAACGATTAAACGCAAATAAACAAGACGAGATTTTCAATATTTTATTGCCACCTAGTTCATTGGAGTTGTAAAATTTTTTTGCGATGACGAAAACCGTCAACAGTTCTCACTTTTGAAATTTATTATTTTAACCTGTTTTCTAATTGTTCTCAAATTAAATCTTTAATGTGTTCATAGCTTTTTTATAACATCTTTTTCTGCCAGTGCGTACCATTTTTGATTTGTTCAATTCAACTGAATAGGATTTCGAAATCTAATCTAATTCTGGTTGATTAAAATGAAATGAGAAAAAAATACGATTGTTTTCTCAAAGAGAAATATTTTAATTATTATTATTAGAAATTTATTTTAAATTACTATTAAATTATAAATTATTAAAAATATTAAATTATTGAAAATTTTCATTTTTCGTGTCATTTTTTAAATTTAAATTTTTTAAAAAAATATTTTTTCAATTATTTAGAATAAATTAGTACTGCAGACTATTATTGAACGATTTAGTGAAATAATTATGAAAATAATTTATTTTAATGAAAAAATATTATTTATTACAAAATTTAGTATTTAAAAGCTGCAATCTAAAAGGTAAATTTTTCTTTGATGAATGCAAATATTGTTTTTTTCTCATTTTAAAATCGTCCTTTTCGATATTCTGAAATACCAAATATTATTAAAAAAAAAACTCGAAAGTTGGTAAAATTGGCGAAAATCGCAAGGATATTAATTATATTATTCATATAAAAGACAATGATATTGATTATCTCAATTGCAATCACCACTTTTATAGACCCGTGATAATGGCCTATCGTAATAAATCAAGAAAAGGTATAAGCAATTCTACTGATAAAGGCGAAATCCACAAATTTTTTTGACTGAATTAAGGAAAATTGGTGCACATATTAGTCAGCAAATAGCTAATATTCCAGCAAGGAAATTTTTTAATCAATGTGAAAAAACCTTTTAAATGGTACCTAAAGCCCATGCTTTGATAAAATGTGATAATACCCTTCAGAATATTCTAAAGCAAGAATTCTAAATTACGTGAGTCGATATGGAAAAAAAGCTTTTTAATCTTATGAACTTAAATTCGCATTTCCCGCATTTATCAGTACGAGTGCTTAGTAGAATTAACAGGATTTGTGATTTTGTCACCAGTAGAAATATAAATATTTCTTATTCCACTGCTTTTCCACTGGCTTAGATATTTGGCAAATTCGAGGCAGTCAATATTGCTTTAACTAAAGCCAAGTATCATTCATGTCCCTTGGAACATATCTTAAAAGAAATAATTTGGAATAGTAGGGACCTATTTATATCATTTTTATCTCTAAGTTACTTTTTGGCAAAATGGTATCACCCTAGATCAGTGAATTCATCCTACGAATGATGAGTCCCATAGAAGAAGATTCTGAAAGCCATATTTGGCAGAGAAAAAATTTATGAATTCCTGTTTAAAATTGATTTTATAAAGCCAAATATATGCTTTACCCGAATATTACTGCAGAAATTGCTGCAGCAGATATATCAGCAAAGAGGAAAATATATGTGAAACGCCACGATTGCGAATCCATCAAGAATATTGAATGTGATATAGTATTAGCTATAGTCCTTCCTATATCACAACATGGATCCAGTAAGGGATATCCAATAAACGTGACTAAAGCCTGAAATCCCATGTTAGTAAACTGCTAGAAAAGGCAATATAAAACTGCTTAGAATCACTAGTCTAAAATAAATTTTGAAACACAAATCATATTTTTTCTGCGAAGTAAAGAAGTATTAAAGATGGATTCCACGAATTCATTGCGATAAAGTTGAATGGAAGCTTAAAAGAGAAGGAAATTTTCACTAACTCCTGGCTGATATTTAGCACTTCATGCAATCATGGATGGAAAAGGACCGCATTATCAGTTCCAACAGAAGCTTCGATATTTTCGCACTGAATCGCAACGGGTATCTTTTGCAACAAATTTTGAGAAATCCAAGCTCTTAAGCAACGCTAATTTGCCACAGAGGTTCAAGACATAAACCAAAGTCATTATCCTAATTTTTTTTTCTAACACTCTCACTCACTCACAGGCACTCACCATTATTGGTTGGACTCGCTTGGCTGGCTTGTCGGATAGACAAAATATGCCAGAGAGGTGATAGAAATACAGATGAGACGCCAGCATTGCCCTAATACAAAATGTAGTGACTAACTCTTATGAGGGCAACTAGTGTAGCGCATATTAATCCATGTCGACCACTGTTTTTGGCAGCAGTAAAGAGATAGGAACAACACATTAGAGTCATTAAAATTATTTCGAGAAAAAAAACCTGCAAAATATATAATACATCAATTTGCAAATGTATATTAATAAAAATAAGGCAAAATAAGACATATTGGCTATCGCTATATCGGCAAATAATTGACCGACTACTTTCGAAAAAATGCAGAGGCGTTCAATTTAATAATTATTAGAATGAGTGATTAAGAGGATTTTGCCTGCAGTCTCATATCAGTCTCGATGCGATAGGAATTAAACACGAAATCGGCATAATCGGAGTCTGAAATAAGAGATTTAAGTAGAATAGCACCAGTAAACGATCCAAATATTTGCATAAATATCATTAAACCGCCGATAATTATTCGACATTCTCTGATAAAAATGATGCAAAGCGTTATAGCTGAAAGAGAAAAAAAAAAGAAAATTGTTAATATATTTATTTAAATTATATCCGAACAATTTGCAAAATTCTTTTTTTTTCTAGAAATTATAATTCTTCAAAAGCTCGAAAAAGAATATTGATAAACTAAAATAATTTAAATAATTTGAACAAAACTGTAATTTTGTGCATATTAACATTAATTATCACTGCTATCATTTAAATAATCAATAAAAAAATACCAAGTGGTAAGCTAAAATTAATTTCACAAATATAACCTGAATTAAAATGAGCGCCACTAATTTGGCCAAAAATAATAATTAGCCCGAAAATTATCGCTCCCTCATAAACTGAAGATGGAAATTGTGGATTATTTGTCGAAAATCTCAACAATATGCCTAAAATTAAATTGAACTGAAATAATTACTCGTGAATTTTAAATTATATTTTATTTCTATTAAATTTTTTTATTTATATATTTACCATTTTTTGAAATTTTAAAATTATAAATTTGTGGCCAAATTAATTTATAAATTTAAATCAATTTAATATTGGTCAATTTAAATTATTTGAATAAATTAGTTCATGAATTTATAAAAAAATTATAAATCATATTTTTTTCCTTTCTTCTTTCATTTTACTTCCTCTTAAATTGGTCATTTGAATGCCTCCGATGATTTGAATTTAGATCTTAGAGTAATCTAAAATTTATGTGAATAGAACAATGAGTATCTTCTATCAGTGAGTATGAGTAGATGAATTAATAGCTTTTATCTAAGTGATAGCCGAATGATTCTCATACAAATTGAATTTTACTTACTTAATACTTACTTAATAAAGAGAACAAGAAAGATCCAAAAAATTCAGCAAAAGCTGGCTTAAAAAAATCCCCAATTGATATTTCACGAACGTTTTCATCGTCGTTTATCCTGAAAATTTTCATTATTCATTCGATTTCGAGCATATATTTATGAACTTTATGGGCTAAATAATAAAATTAGTGTTCTTTGGTGCATTTTCAAATAAAAATTCGATTTTTATTTAAATTCCAAAAATCTAAAAATGATATAAGCCTTTCGTGTAATTTTGCGATTATCTATATGTGGGATAGGAAAAATCTTCCTTTGAGTTGAATGATCTATGATCATTATGCGAGAAAATTTTAAAAACTATTGCCATTGCCATTTTTCTCTCATTAGTTTAAGCTAATCTTATCATTTTTCAAAACCATTTTGGCTTAAATCAGAAACGGGCATATCACATCACGGCGTTTACTTTATCAAAGTCCGACCACAATCTTTGCAATGCAACACAAAAAATAAAGACTTAGAGTGAGATGAATTTGCATCGCGTAAGGCTGAGACTTGCATGTAAATCATTTATATGGAGAGCTTTTTTCCGAACTATTTTGAGATGAACCAATTTCGGCCACAGCAAACATTTTTAGCAAGATCATTTCAAAGTGGAAGAGGGTCAAAATCGGTCTCCTGGCAAAGCATCCTTACCAGGAGGCTTATCAGAAATGAAGCTTAGAAGTGAAGCTTACTCTATGGTATACTAATTAATCTTTTCAGTATGCGTAATTTAAGGATTCATTGCCGATTCACTTCCTTTTTATTTTGTTTTTATTTTTGATTAGTTTGATTAATAGATTAGTAAACACTGAATCTTCAAGATAACTTTAGATTTTTTCTAGGGATAACTTTATAAAAAACGTAAATTTCTGGAAAATTGGATTGAACTCTTAAGAATAAGTCAGAGATAAGTGATGCTAATGTTAAACATATATTTCACTGTTAATAAGATTTACTTAATAAAATTTCTGGAAAATTAGACCGAACTACCAAACCTTGCAGAATCGTCTTCTTGTGAAAAAGATTTGTCATCGAGGTGAAGTTTTAAGACGTAAGGCTGCATAAGCTATAGTTTTCTTCTTTTTCTTTCAAAAACTATATCTTCAAATTTCTTGAAAAAATTTATTTCATCGATAAAGTGGACGCGGCGTATAAAAAAAATAAAAATTTCGCTATTTTATTTATAAGGATTGTTGAAATTCAAAGCAAATTTTTTCGCTATCGTTAATATTAATTTATGTTAATATTAATATTATATATTAATTTAACAATTTCAATAATTTTTATCGGTTGAAATTATTTTTAAAGATTTGAATGAAAAATAATTCATAAATTGATTTTTTTTCTAATTCAATGGTTTATTAATAAAAAATTATTGAATTTGTAAAATTTGTGAATTTGCATTTTATGTTCTTAATTATAACTAATAAATTATCTTTTCCAATCGCTTCTCTGATCCAGTAAATAAATATAGATGGAAGAATTCTCCAAGAGAATTAATATTTCCAGATCAATGAAAGTGAAGTGGCCAGATGGGAATCTTTTTCTTTTCACAACTATATTTGCTCTCACCATTACTGGTTAGGCTGGCTCCAACGGCTATAAAGGAAAAGACGCTTCCAAGCGGCGAAATCTGATGCCATTGTCGAAAGTAATAGAAGCCATTCCTTTTTCCATCGTCTAAGTCCATATATTGCTGGTCCAACTATGCGTTCAAAATCTTTTCTGATCTATCAATCCAGGATCCAGGTCTTGATTGGTCCACCTTGCTACTGACACCATCCATCACAAGATTTAGAAGGAAATGAAATATGCGTCAACTCCTGTGGTGGATGACTGAAAAAGTGCCTAACCAGCGAAGGCTCTGTGATATTTCATCCGCTCGACGGACTCGTAAAATTAGACAAGAATAATCAATATATCTTAAACATGAGTGGTTAAAGATTTCTTAATATCCTCTATTCTTGGCTATTTGTCAGAATCATATAGCAAGATCGAAAACGAATCACAGCTATATAGATGTGATTGTTTTACGGTGATTTCACGGTGATTCCATAAAGGTTTCGTCAACCGGAAGAACGTATGAAAACATTCTGGCTGTCTTGGTCCGGGTTATCGTCTTTTACCGGGCCATTTCCTGCAATCAATTTATAAAAAAGAAGCATTTTATCAGCTTCTTGCACATAAGACGAAAAAACTCGTTTTATTTATATTGAACTTGGGTCCGATTCTCGCTACATTTGCTGACACGTTGTTTAGTATTATTTGCATTTTGTCAGCAAAAAGAACTACATCATCAGCGTATTCAAGATCTGTAATATGATGCTCTGGGGTGATTTGGACACTTCTTGAGTGCCGACAGGCGGTGTCCATTATCCAGTCTATCGCTTAGTTGAACACTGTAGGGTCAGTTGGGAATACTAGTAAATGAAATAAAATATCAACTATCTATCTTTATTATTCTATCTTTTATTTTTATTATTATTATAATATTATTATAGTTATTATTATTATTACTATAATTGCACGTTTCAATGTCAATTTAAGAAAAAACCAATAAAAATTAAGTAAAAAACAATGAATGAATTCTTGAATTCTCAGAGGTATTTAGGAAAAATTAATGATAATAATAACAATAGTAATAATGATAATAATAATATTGGCAATAAATTATTAATAATGATATTGATAATAACAAGAAACTCTAAAATATGGAACATAAAGTATGATGAATTAATAAACAAATTTCAAAATTTTGTCGTCAAGGAAACATATTTCTTGCTGATCAGCGGCTATGTTTCAGCTATATATGCAGTTTTTGGCATATTATATTCTATTATAATGATAGGCATAAATATATTATATGTTCCATTATATGATAATCGTCAAAACTGTGGTGTGTGCTCCCTTTTAATCATTCTATTTCAACGCTTTCTTCAAATTTCGCTTTAAGCGGGAAGATATGGATCGAGCCTATTTCCCACATAAGGTACCACATGAAAATCAAATTTTAATGGGTCACTGCATTTAATAATTAAAAAATCAACGAATAGAATGGATTTTTAATTCATTTAATTTGCCATTAACGGATGACATTGCTAAGCAATCATAAGCTCAGTTTTCTTCATATTAAATTTTATTCTCAGACGGAGAAAAGATATTTCATTTCATAATAGAACCATTTAAACAAACCAAAAATAGGAGAGTGATTCTAATTTAAGAATCGCTTCAGATTATAAGCGAAAATTATTTAAATTCTTTTTTATTATTTAATTCTTTTTTTTTCAGCTGAATTCTAATATTTTAAAATTCTTTCCTGCTTTGCCGCCATAGTTATTTCTTAGTGCAACACAATGAAAATTTTTCTAAATTTTTTTACCTTTATTCTATTTTTAACTTTTAAAATAGGAAATGGGCTATTTACTGTTACTTAATAAATACTCTTTTCAATGCTAGTGAAAATCGGATCGAAAATTATCTGTTCATAATTAGTAGAATTTCAATTTTTATGTATTTTTTAATTTCAAAAATTTCTAAAATCATGAAACTATTAAAATCATGGAATAATTTTATAGGCTGCGAAGTTTAAATGATACTGGAGGCCTATTTGTATCTCTAATCCCCAGTAACTTTCTAGCCAAAGGATCTAAGCAAACAGGAAATAGCAGAATTAGAAAAAGAAGGAATGTTTTGCTAGGATAAGGTTATTTAATAAAGTTAATTTAATTTGAAAAGTGAAATATATATTATTATGCATACATATTATCTATACTTAATTAACCAAACCATGATGATTTGGTTGATTAAAGTGTGGATGTATACCACCACAAACTTGGGTTAGTTCGTCATGATGAGTAGAAATCCTTTGATATTTTATAAAATTTGTTATATTTCGTTAAAAAGCTCCACGAACTCCATTAAATGCACGTAACTCGTTGTGTTCTTCAAAAAGCTTGCTGATCAGTTGCAACTTATTAGTAATTCCCATTGGTTACTTTTATTCTCATATTCTTATTTATATTGAATTAACTTCCTCTAACCTTGCCATAGTATTCTAATAATACTCAGTTTTAATAATACCATATTTGGTTATGATTTTTTGCTGTTCTTTTATGCGTCAGTCAAGAATCATTAAATACCGCAACATATCACTGGAACTGAAATATCTTAGAAGAATTGGATAAGAGAATCGGAGAACTGCTGGGGGATGAGAATTTACCAGACTCGAAGAATGTATTAAGAGGTAAGTTAGATTTTGAGAGAATTCTACCTGTCTTTAGGATAGTTCTACTCAGTTTTAACGATAAAAATTTATGCAATAAATGCGCTCTTTTTTCTTTGTCTCGGATTAAGTGGAATTCCAGTTTTCATTCATTTTTTGGCTTCAAGAATTACTATTCAAATATAATATAGTTTGGCTGGCTGCGAAGATTAGATGATAATGTAGGCCTACCTATATCTCTAACTTTGAGGAACTTTCTCGCAAAAAGACCTCATCTTCGTAGATTCCCTAAAGGATCTAAGCAAAATGGTAATAATAAATAATATAAGAAAAAAAGAAAGTTTTGCTAGGATAGGGTAAATTAAAAGTTATTTTAGTTTGAAAAGTGAAATACACACTGTTCTTAAACCAAAACAATATGATTGGAAATATTTTCGAATTTCTTTTTGAGGATCTGTCAGGCTAAAATGATTGGAGCAGTTGTTGTTATAGCACGATAAACAAAGATTCATCATACTATTGGCAATTTTTTTGTTCCATAGATACCCAACCAAAGTTGATCATTTTTGTTTTCATCAACAAATTTTTACAATCATCAATAAATCCTCTCTAGAAATTTGCTAAAGTTTTAGTAATTATCTTATCTTATCGATGGCAATGAATTTTTTACAAACTTTAAAGCTAAAAATTTAAAGAATTCTTAATTATCAAATAATTACCTCGCTTATCACTTTTGCTTTTTTTTTTCAACCATTATTATTTGTTTTATTGCTGAAAATTATTGTCTCTGTTGATAAGTTTGTTGATAATTATTGTCACTGTTGATAAGCTTTCGCTGTGTGATGGCATGATGGCACATTTAAGTTTTTTTGTGAGAAAATCCAACTTTTTTTCCGTTAGAAATGAGAATAAAATACAGAATCGATAAATTGATAATGAGAAACAAAAAAAAAATTTTGGCTAAATTAAATTATATTTGGCAATTCTCAATTATATGAGAATGTGGGCAGCTCGACTAGTTTGAGCCTCATTTCTTTCTTAGTTGATCATTAAAATTCTCATTTTTCGTTTCATTCATATTTTCTAATTACGCAATAAATTTTCCAGTTGTATAGGAAAATTTTCTATAATTACCTAGAAGAGTGGGTAAGAATTGGCTGAAATTGGGTCTTCACCTAAAATCGCTAAATACATAGGTAAGAAGAATTTACAATTTTAGCTGAAGAGGAATTTTATCAATCAAATAATAGTAATGGTCCATTAAATGGGAACAGAATGGCTCAGTCGGTCTTCGCCCAGTTCGGAGCGCCGATGCTCAGCATTCGATTCCCCGCAGGAGTGAACCTATCCATAAATCCGCGTGATGCTGGCGACTTACGCCTATTTATATCGCCAAGAGATATTTGTCCAGTGCGGCAGGCCAGCGGAGCGCTTAACCGATAATGGTGAGTATTCTTTTAAAAAAATGGTCCATTAAATATGAAATCTTTCAAGGATGTATTTTTTGATAATTCGAACGATTTTATCTCTTTCATATAACGTGAATTTAAAAAGATTAAGAAATGAACTATCATTCTCATTTAAATTGTAATTTAATCCGTTAATTCTCTGAAATTCTTGAAAATCTCCATTTCAGACTTTTTTACGAATGAATTTTATGAATAAACTTATAAAATTGTTGCCTCATAGTTTATAAATTTTGTGGTTTTCTTTAAGTTTTTATCACTATTTATGTTTTCAATTCAATTACATAAAAAAAATTTTCTCCCTCACATACTACGGGTGGTAAGGATTATCCTCAACCTCATCTCCTCTACCAGAGGCCCGGTAGAGGAGATCGAGGATCTTAGCTGTTCCTAATGGTGTGCTCTTCTGGATAGAGATCTCTGATGTTGTTCCTGGAATCTGTTGGAATCACTTTTCTAGTTTAGAGGTCAAAGTTCCACGTGCTCCAATTATCATTGGGATTATTTTAGCCTTTACTGTCCACATCTTCTCTAGTTCCTTTCCTCTTTCAACTCTTGGTTTTTCTTTAACTTCTCATATTCCTTTTTCCTAATGTTCCTGTCTGTCATTTGCTATATCTATCACTAATGCTGATTTATATATAAATATATAAGCCTCTTAGCCAGCTATTAACCTTAACTAATTAATCTTATTGCTCGATCAAATATTTCGATGCATAAATCGCGCATTCCTCGCCATTTTTATGCAAATTTGAACTCATCGGTGTCGCAGTAATGTGAAAAATTGAACGTTTTAAGATTGCATCGTAGCAAAACAAAAACATTTCATTCGTCCAGTCCACTTCGAAGAAGTTTTATAAAAGTGTTTTTTGTATTTTAACTACATTCTTTGTAATTCGAAGAGTAATATTTTATGAAGCGAAAAAAAAGGAATTTAACTAATCTGTTAATGTAATCGGTTTTTTTCGCTTTGTGTTATAAAAATTTTTAAAGTTTTTATTAATTGATCACCGATTATTCGTTAATCATCGTTAAACTGTCATTTGACTAAATAATTAATTATTTCGCAGCAAATTTGATCATAAATCATCATTTATGGCTTGTAAAAATCATCAAAGAAATTTTCGAAAGATGTATTATTCGAGAAAGATAATAAATAAAATTACTGCGATAATGAACGACCTTTTTTCTAGGATGCAGGATAATTCTATTATTAGTAAAGTACCATTGGGATGATCGGCCTAGTTTTCCAAAATTAGGATAATTTTACTGGAAAGTACCATTCTTGATATAGAATTTTTCTTTCTTTGTGACTATAACGACTATATGGAGCCATAGTTTAAAGAATGATTGTTTTTCTATTAGGAGAACCCCCAAAAGTCCCCTTGTTAAAATTACAACTCTTTGTTTCCCTAAAATTACCGCTCGTATAATTATCTATAATAATCAAATTATTACACTTTTGACAGCCAATGTATAACCATTGTGCCAAATCGGCCTTTTCTTTCGTCCTCCTATTTTGCCTTCTTTAATCGCCTACCTTATATTTTCACCGAAACATACTTCATTATTAATTCGTTTCAATTATTTCTTAAAATTCATCGTATTTTATTATTCATTAATTATTTATATTTATATTTATGATTGGAAGAAATTTACAAATTTTAAGAAATTTTAAAAAATCGTAAAAAACTCAAATAAAGCTTTCTTATCAAAATTAATGTACAATATTTTATTTTTTATAGAACAAATAATCTTTAATGTTTATAATAAAAATGAAAAAGGTAAAACTAATTGAAAGTATCAAATTTTATGATAAATGCATGTTTGATTTTGTGAAAGAATAATTTCAAATATGAGACGCTCAAATTGTTATCATGATTTTTCATCATGTCACAATGAATCTTCATCTGTCACATCTCATCACAATCGTGCCACTGAATCGTTCAGCGCAATAGGCCTTATTCTTTGCTAATTTCCATTCTTATTATTTTTCTACGAAATTCTTTAAATCATTTAAATAATAATAAAAGTGAAACATTATCATTGCCGTTATCACTGCTATCAGTATAGAAAATAAGTACCACAGTACCATATCACTAAGAAAATTATTGCGAGGAACACTATTTTGAACATTTTGAATCAATGAAAATACACATTTTCCTGTATTATTCTTTCCCACTGACATTTTATCATTATATCTGCTCCCACTAAAATTTCATTATTTCTTTAAAAAATTCTCTAAAATATCCATCAAATTTTCGATTGATGTATCGTTGTTCATCGCTTCTTCACTCACTCACTCTAAGTCTACATGGAAAATTCTTCTTCATTACATTCTTACAAATTTTATTATCTTTTAAACCGATCATCTTCATCATCGTCATTATTCATTCTGCGAATGCTACGTTGGGGTGTTGCGATAATTTATTGCTCCTTAGTCGGTTTCATTTATTCTAATAGACAAAATAACGAAAAATGTACTTTTATAGGACGAAATAAACGTGTTCGGCTGGCGGTAATTTTTCTTAAAATTCATTTCTTCGCGTGGCGATTTTACAATTTTTCAATTTTTTTATTATCTCGTACGGCGAAATTACTTTTTTTTTCGCCATATATCATTAATATTTACTTTTAGTTGAATAATTCTTGTCAAACCGTCTGAATCATTGAACTGAAGAAGCGATAAAATACGATTTTTAAAATCGTTGATTCTGCAGAAGAATTGAGTTTGAATTGAATTGAAATTCTTTTTCGGTGCCAAATTTTATTTTTATTACAAATAAATTCATAGAAAAATGATTATCGAAAAGAATTCATCGATGAACGAAGCATGTAAGTTTTTTTTTTAAAAAAAATATTTAAATCCATATTTATTTTTTATTATTTTGCAAATATTTCTATTTTTATGTTTTGAAAATTTTAATTTTTTAATATTTCTAAATTCTTATTCTTCTTTTAATTTAAATTTGATTTAAATTCTTCTTTTATCACTTTTTTAAAAGAAATTTTCTCATTTTGGAAAAATTCTCGTTTTCATCATAAATTAAATTTTCATTTTTAATTTGCATATTTAACTTTATCATTTTTTTAAGCGGCTTTTCGTAATTCAATAATTCAATTTTTCTTATTTTTAATAATTTTAATGAAGCATTTATTTTCGTAACAAATTGAACGATTTTTCTTAATTTTTTTTCGTAAAAATTGCAATTTTTTGCATAATTTACTAGTTGAAATTTTATTTCGGTCTAAATGTTTCAATGATTTCTTCCATTCTTTTTGTTTTTTCTTTTTTTTGAAAAAAAAATTTATCTTAAATTTTTCTTTCTCAGCAAAGATCATTTCGCTGTACCTATTTTTCTATTGGCGATTTATTTGTGAATTTTGCAAAAAAATTTAGAAAATTTTCTATTTTTCTAAGAGCAATAATTATTAATTAATAGATTAAATGAGTGTAATGAAATGGATATATGAAAAAAAAACGAAAAATAATATCTCTATTAATTATAAGTCTAAAAGTTGTGGATAATTTAAATATTTCATTTTGACAGACAAAATTTGTGAAGCAAACAATGATAGAGTGGATTAGTAAAATGAATAAATAATTTTGATAATATACATGGAACATATGACATTTTATAATTGATATATAAATAATATATTTATATTATTTATAGCGATAGAAAACTTCAGTAAACTTATAGCATATTTTTATAGCTAAAAAAATATGCGAAATGGATTAAAAGCTTGAAGAAGTCGCACTAAAATCTTGATTTTTTTCCAAATTTTTCAAATTTTAAAACTTTTTTAAGATTATTTAATTTAATTTTTATAAGAGAATTGGGGAAGTTTTGCTCGAATGAAAGAAATTTTTTTAAAATGAATTTTCCAGCATCATTAATTTAATGATTTAAATGACTTATTTAATATCCATTTTACTTAATTCATTCAGTTTTCTCGATTTGCAAAAATGCATGCAAAAAGAATTTTTAAATATATTTTTTAATTATTATCCTAATTTTTCAACTTTTGCATCCCACCAGTTTTTTTTCTTCACCTTATGACAACAAACGATATTTCTGGTTTGGCTCCTCCGACTACTAAGGCAATATTTTTTCATAGAAGTAATCACTTTATAAATGGATTTGCAATGAGAAAAGTTAAATCTCGAATCTTATTTCAAATATTGATAAATTCCTTTACTTATTGTCTAAATATTTTCATAATTTTTTCATGAAATTACAACGATTTATAGATTTTTTTGGCCAAAAGCCATTGGTTCTTAACTTTTTGTTTGTCGCATCAGTGATTTGTCAGTCAAACTCGGATATTAAGCTTTTTGTTTTGTTATATATTTCTGAGATTCTTTAAAATTCGCATTCATTCATTTTTTTGATATCAATCAAGCAAATTTCATATTGGAAATTTCCTCAATTTATTTCAATTGAATAGTATTTTGAAAATTTTCATGATTTTATTACATGATTTGCAGCAGAAATCAATTTGACCTCTGAACCTCTGGAATTGATTCTCAAAATTAATTTCTGAACCTCTGAATTTAATTGAAAATGCTGAAAAAATTTAATTGATTCTAATTGATTCTTCTTTTGTGTGCCATTTACGAAAAAAATTACAGTATATTTCGTATTTCGTATTAAGCCATCATAATTTCGATATATCAGCAGTGAATATCACTAGTTGGAGTAGATAGCAGATGCAGATGTCTCTCTGTCACTCGAGTTAATGACAACACATTTTCAAGCAATCATTGTTCCATCAAAATTCGCTTTATAAATTCGCTTGACAATAAAACATGAATAAAGAATTTATCTTGGTTGACAAGCTTCATCATTACGATTCCAAGCTGATTATCACTAAATTTTTGAACATTGAGCGCCTTGAAATGAAAAAAAGACGATTATCATTATTTATCAGTTTAGTGATTAATTCTTCAGCATATGCAAATATCGGCGATTTATAATTTGTTATTTTTAAAATTCGGAATTTAAATTTCTATGAAAAGTTAAGTTAAAGTTTTTCCTAACTGGTTAATATAAAACATTTAAAATTAAATAATTTGTAATTTTTAAAAATTTGAAAAAATTAAGGAAATATTTTGTTTAAAAATTTTGAATTACAGGCAGTCTTGCCTTCCTTTTTATACAAAATTCATAAACAATGATTCATTTAAAATTGTCGAAAAATGATGAAAAATAAAAAAATTTATTTGCTTCGAAAAATTTTTCTTCAAATCGTTTATGAAATTGCCATTTTAAAAAAATTTGAATAACGGATAAGCAGATGGACGGATAGATGGACGGACTGATAGATGGATGGACGGACGGATGGATGAATGGATGGATAAATAGACGAAAGGACAGATGGATGGAGGGATGGATGAAAAAAATTTTTGAGCAGCTCATTTCATAATTCTTTCATTTTCTATCATGCAGTTTTTTGGTGAAATCTTTATTAATCTTGATTCATTTTTTTTCTCAATTCTTCAATCATATTGTAAAGTAGTAATGCTGAATGAAGTTGAATAACTATATAAATTACACTTACTTTGGAACATTTTCGCATTCAAGCAGAAGGATAAGATAAAAAATTGATTAAATACTAAAAAAATTCCATATTTTATCCATTAAAAATTTTATTAAATCAAAATGACTGAGTTGCGTGTTCGACTGAAGGCAATATCAGTTCGTTTCATGCCACATAACATGACTAATGCTGTGATAAAAAATGAAATCCGGTTTGTTTGCTGAGGATCACTGTCGATCGCCCGAATATCTTTCTAGCAAAAATAAAAACTCGTCGATCAAGCCAGAATTGCATGTCATTTGTGAAAAAGATTGCAATTAGCTATCGTCGTTCAAGCAAAAATTGTGGTATTTAACATAGTTTAAATTGTTATAAATGAAGAGACTGTCGCAAAAAAATTATGTTATCAACAAATTTTATTTATTAAAAAAACATTCCACATGCTGAACTACTTGTATCGAAATAATAGTAATAATAATTATAATTTTAATAGTAACATTAGTTGTAGCTCAGTGGCAATATAATTGTCACGGAGAATCGAGAGTCAAGTTCGGATCTGCTCCACTCTTCGTCGGGCTGCACCGTCGTCTAAAGGAGAAAAATGAAGGCGAATTGAGTGGCTCGGTGGGTTGTTGCTGAATTCGAGGCACTGATGCTGTGATTCTACTCCTAGCAAGAGTAAACCTGTCCAAAAATCCGGATAACTCGCCTATATTACATAAGAATCCCTGGCATATTTGCCTAGTGCGATAAGCCAGTAGGGCGAGTCTAACCAGTAATGGTGATGAGTGTTCTTCAACAAAGAGCTGTGGTAACAAAAAACAATTCTTTATTAAAATATTGTGGACAAACCACTGATCTTATAAAATTATTTGAAAACCTATTTATTTATCACCACATTTGCTTTAGCGTTCAAATATATTCAACTCAGTTTAAATTGATATAAATGAAGAGTGTCGCATAAAAAATGAAATCTTCTTTGATTCGCCTAATCATTAGTGAATCGAGACAAATTCAATTTGAATTTATAAGTGAAAATTCAGAATTTAGGCGACTTGAAAAATATTATTTCGACAAATTTTCTTCAATCAGTTTCACCGTTTTAAACGAGAAACGAGAAATATTTAAGAATAGGGATGAATAAATATTTTTTAAATAAAAATAACTCATTTATTTCTAATTTTAGAAGATTTTTTGAAAATATTTCATTTCAAGTCAATCAAAAGTTGGGAATTTTCATTAGTAATTAGTCAATGAGCGAAGATTCTGAATAATTAATTATTCGAGTCAGAATTTTTCAAAAAAAGTGATTAATAAAAATTATAACTTTTAAATCCCTTTGGTGAATGAATCTATTTTTAGCTTCGAACTGGAATATTCGAGTAATGATAAATTTTTTAAAATTTTTTTGAGCATTTTAATGTCAATTTTTAATAAATCTGCTGATTTTTTAAAATATTTATCGGTTAGTTATAGTAATTTTCGAATATTAATTAATGTTAACATAGAGATTAATAATTAATATAATTAATGATTAATAATTAATAATAGAATACATCCATAGGGAATTTTCAATGGATTTCAATTCAAATGACTACCGTAATAATCTAATTTATCCATTTTTATAGTTTAAAATTCTCGTTTACTTTTTAATTTATTTCACCTGACTTTATAAATTTTTCTCAAATTTCCTTTATTTATTATCTTCTTTTTTCTAATCAAAGCAATTTGTATAAAAAAGTTTTCTAGCAAATATGCTAAACTTCTCAGCGAAAACTTTAAAAAAATGTAAATTTATAAATTTATATGTATATTTTATATTTTTATAATTTAAATATGAGTTCCATGATCGTTGGTTTCGGTGCCGTCGTATTATTTCTTTTCCTTTTTTACCCATTACTTTTTAAATTTTTTGCTATATTGTACCTTTTGTTTTTTAAAGACATCTACCATAATTGGTTAGACTTGCTACTCTGGATTGTTGCACAAGATAAATATATGCCAGAGAATCCCTCGGCGATAGAAGTATAGGTAAGTCGCCAATTCGGATTTTTCAACAGATTTTTGCTTCTGCCGGGATTAGATTCGGCGTTCTGAATTCAATGAAAACCCACTGAGCCCATTCTATTCTTTTTTATTTTAAGCGAAAGTGG
This sequence comes from Dracunculus medinensis, assembly GCA_900625125.1. Taxonomy (NCBI): domain Eukaryota; kingdom Metazoa; phylum Nematoda; class Chromadorea; order Rhabditida; family Dracunculidae; genus Dracunculus; species Dracunculus medinensis. The sequence continues at coordinate 2,545,014 of UYYG01001152.1, read as the reverse complement.
ATTCGAACTCAAACCTTGATTCTTGGTGGCAATTATCTTTTCACTGAGCCACCGACGCCGATTGTTTAAAAAATTTTTTTTTAAAATACAAATTCGAGCAAGCAATAATATTTTCTAATTATAGAAATAATTTCGAAATGAACGATTTTTGTATAATTCAATAATGCAGATAAGACAACTTCATTAAGCCACCTCTCATCAGAGGGCACCAAGCACTTAAACAGAACTTGACCTCTTGTTCTCACTAACCTCTTATTATTGCTACCATAATTACATATGTCATTGATGTTATATAGTAAATAGAAAATATAAAAGTGCAAATGGTCCACTGTTGACATTCGTAGAGGTCATTATATGAACCAAAATTATACACCAAAAAATTGTCCAATTTTCTTTCATGAATAAATAATAAACCCAATAATAAAAACTACATTGAGATTTCTAGTTAAATCTGGTTTTTTTAAAAAATTTCGTGAAAATTTTAAAATGAGAGATTCCAAATTCATCAAAAAATATTATAATTGCAATTTTCAGAAAACAATAAAAATTTATTTTGAAAAAGTCTTAAAAAATTATTAAATGGCAATTAATGAAATATATTTATTTTTTTCATTTAGCCTATTTATTTTGATCAAATTTGTCCCACTATCATTACGATATTTCACTCAATCTCATGATAAACGCTTGAGTTTCATTAGAATATATCTCTTCCACTACGAATCACAAGTCAGCAGCAAAACATCTCGAATTCGTTAAAGCAATAATCTATTCTAATATATTCTATGATAAGATGATAAGAAAATTATATAAGAAAATTATCTATGATAAGAAAGTTGTAATTTATTTATTTTTTCAGGTATTTTTTTTAGGATTTTCCTTCCATTTTTCTTCATAGTTTTTTTTCCATTATTTAATATAATTCTTTAATCAATACGTTTTTTTTATATAATAATTCTAATTTAATATTTAACATATTTTTGATATATTTCTTTTACATTTATTATAATATTTAATATATTTTTTATATATTTAATATATTTTTAATATATTTCCTTTATTATTCATGTAACATTATTTGTGGTTTTAATTGCTCATTTATGAATCGAGTAATTTCATATTGCATGCTTATTATTGTTCATTTTCCGTTTTCCTAACTACAGCGAGAATGGCGACGTTTGTTGCACAATTTTTCTATACAAACATCTAAAAGATTCTATAATTTGTGGCAGATGTGCTTGTTTACTACGATAATATATCATCATTTAGATTTGTACTAATTATATATCTATCTTATATGCTCGTTTAGAGATGCATTATGATAAAAATATAGAAATAAATCTTCCTTATAACATCGGAACATCATAATCTATTCCATTTTTATAGACCGTTAAATAATAAATATTATAAGCCTCGGCCTAGCAACGCCATTTCAGGCTTTACTGGGCCACTTGCAAGCATCACTGCATATCAATCAATCATCATCAATCATCTTTTTATATTTTTTCCTACTTCATTGGCCCTTTTTGCTTTAATTAGGGTGAATCTTTTTTGCTGATTTAGTAAATTTATTACTTTTATCTTTAGCAGTGGAATTCATTCACCAATTTAGCTTCACGAAAGTTTATTTTTCTTACGTTTGGCAGTAGAATTCGTACATTTAGCTAAAATTAGATTGTTCAATTAAAATGATAGCAGTCGTTGCATTCAGAATAGAATGGTTCAGTGGGTTGTCGCTCGATCCGGAGCGCCGATGCTGAGGTTCGATTCCCCTCAGGAGTAAACTTGTCCAAAAAATCCGGGTGACGACCCATATGTACTTCTACTATCAAAGGACTCTCTGGCAGATTTGCCTAGTGCGGTAAGCTAGAGGAACGAGTGTAGCCAGCAGTGGTGAATGTTCTTGAAAAAAAAGACCACTGCATTCATAAAACCACTGAGAAGGAAGTTATTTCAAACAAAGTTTTACTCACATAAAACTAATATTTAGTGAAATATATGTATTAAAAAGAAATTATTAAATGTTATGCAAACAAGTTTAAGTGGTTCACTTGAGAAAGAACTTTGTATTTTGGAAATTTTAAGTTACAATTTACTTACTTCGCTTCATCAAAAGTTAACTCCATCATTATTTGCAAATCAATTTACTTTCGAAATTGATTAATTTGTTTTTAATCCGTGACATTCTTTTTTTTTCTTCCATCCTTCAATTACCTTTTATTCTTTTCATTATATATAGAAAAATTATTTTAGTGCTATATTATTATTTCATTTCCTTAAGCCGTAGACTTTTTTATTATTCCAAAACCTTAGTTAATATTTTTTAAATTTTGCCTTTGAAAAAAAAATTCAAAATTGGGCGACGATAGTCGGGAAATTTTAGCACAATTCAGGAAAAGTTTTTCATCAAAAATGTGATCCAATTGAAATTTAGTCTCTTCTACAACTCCATATGTTCTTTTCATAGTAGAGCGGAGCAAACGTTAATCTCTGGTGAATGGTTCTTTTCATAGTAGAACGGTGCTAATGGTGTGTGCTGTTTGTGGATGTGTGTATTTTAAAGTTTCCAGAAATGTTCCTTTTTTATTAATTTATTTTTCACACTAAGATAAATAAAATTCTATACACATATTTTATGGAATCTTTTGCTTATACAAATCATATGTTTTTAATAAAAAATCTATGGTTTATTTTTATGTTTTCCTTTTCCACTAAGTTCAGTGGTTGCAATCACTTTGCCAACAGACATTTCGGCAATATTCATTTCTCCATTCATCTTCAGCAGCATACCAATGATTTATGTTTACAAAAGCTTTAATGGAGCAGTTTGAGCTGATCAAGATGGTAGTTGGTGTATAACAGGTTGGGGTCAATAAAAATTCAAATAATAGCATTTTTGATGGTGTCATACGGTCCTTAGAATCCACCGCATTATGTAAATATTACAAACATTCATCCTATTCCCATTCAGTGCTGTTTATTTTGCAGCTGACTGTGGCAATTCATTCATTAAGGCTATTGTTTTAAATAGACTCCTTCGATTTCCAGGTTGTGTTGTATTGCGTAAATTTTATATTTGATTCTTATTTTTGCCTTATTTTATTTGCAAAAACCAGGTTTTAAATTAAGCTTTTAACCTTTTATTATATGGAAATGTTAGTTTTAAATAATTTAAATTGGATATTCGTGGCAAATTTTATCGCCATTGCTCGTTTCCACTGCGAAATTTTTTCATTATAGCAAAATTCGACAAATATTGGTGGCAAATTTTGTTGCCACTTATTTTCATAATAAAATTTTACAATGTGTTGCCAATTTTTTTTAATGGACAAACTTAGTATTTTTTCCGACTTTTTTTTGTAGAAAGGGATTTTAAATGCTATTTTGAATTATATATTATTATTGGATATTTTTCTTAATATAATAATTTAATAAATTTCTTTTAGTTATCACTACTGGCTAGGCTATCTCAATTGGCTAAAACGGCAAAGCGCTCTCCAAGTCGCTCGATCTGATGCCATATCTGATAACAGAATAACAGAAACTACTCCACCTTTTTCCTCCGTCTAAGCCCATATAGCTGCGTTTTCTATACGTTTCAAAACCTTTCTCTATATAATTGTGGTGTGAAACTATTCGATAATAATCTTCAGGAAGTGGAGAAATTAATAGAAATAAGAAATTTCTTTCTTAATCGTGTAGGCTTACTTTTAAAGAGAAAATCATTGCGAAGATTATAGTCATTCATAAACAATTAGAATCTTAGGATGCAGTCTTCTAAATTCTAATTCATCATTTGTAATTCATCATTTGTTTGAATGTCGACAAAATTGTTCCCAGCCATATTTCTTTCGGCGATTCAGTCATTATATACTACAAATATGTCAATAATTTGTCGAGAAATATAATTTCTCTAATTTATCGCAGTACAATAAGCAATTAGAAAAGAAATCATGAGAATATCCAAATTCATTCTCATTTTTATTTTGGTGCAATTCCTTGGAACTTCCTTATTTTCAGTATTTTTATCATTTTTTCCCCTTTGTTAAAAACACCAGGCTGGTACAAATGATTACTAACGTGAATCGTTTAGATGGTTCTTGGTGCGCATTTGTTTTAGGTGATCTGTTTTTTTAAAATCTGTTTTTTTCTGTTTCAATAAGACAGATAAAATAATCATGAAAAAAATTTTAAGGATGTTTTTTCTTACGATCTTCCTATAATTTAAACTTTCACTATTTTTCCTCATTAACTTAATTCAACCGGTCTGTTATTTTTTGCCACTAATTGATACACAGCGAAGATATTTTCGCAATCAAAATTTTTATGGTTCTTGCGACCATCGACTTGCAGTCCTCGATGTTGACAATTATTTCTTTACTAGTTACTAATTCGAGCTGAACGGACATCGTTCTGGTCATATCTAAGTTTAATTTCCTCGCCTAAAATTATCGCATTTTTCATTTCTTTCTTGTGAAGTTCATTTGTTAAAATGCATCTTTCATTCTCTCACATTCGGCTTCCTCAGTTTCAGTTTAATTAGCATTCCGTTGTTTTATTTTTTGGATTTTTCTATCGAATTTCCAATGGGAAATTTCTTTAATGGAACAAATTCATTATTTCTATAAAGCATTTAAATTAATAAGTGAACATGAAATAATTTGCTGGGATTTTAACTACACAGCACAGCTACAGCAGCGTTTTATTGGCATATTTTTTTTCGTTTATCCTTCCGTTTACTATCTTTTATGAACAATGATTGTCAGCGGCTTTATCGTCATTTTTCGGCTACTCATCGTCATTCGTTTTGTCTGCAAATTACAATTTTGTTGGCTGATTTGATTGACAAACTGTCCGTTGAAATCGGATACATTTCTTGGATAACCTTAAGAATTCGAATGAATTCAAATAATCCCACCTCGATTTCAACACTGTGCTAATCTAACTGCAAATCCTTTGTACTCATTTCGTTGTTAGTCTATTTGCCAATTCGTTGTTGTTTTAGGCAATTTTTAAGGCCAAAATTATTTAATAATAATACAATCAGTCATCTCTTAATGGCAAATACATCATTTAACTGGTTGCGCTTATTGCTAGAGTGGTCTCTTTCAGTTAAGCCAATCCTGGATGGAGGCGCAGAGATGTGCCCCTAATATTTTAAGGTCTTCCTTTATATAATTAGCTAAATGGACTAACCAATTATTTATCACTTATATTAGTTAATATCAGTTATATCAGTTATATCAGTTAGGTGGCTTCTTCTTTTCATAGGCGGCGAATTTTATTTATAATAGGCCTTATTTACTGTAAAGGCCTTTTCACAATTTTTCCTACTCTTTTATATTTTTTATATTTTGAAATTTTTCTTAAAATCGCTTACTAAATAATTTTGTTGAGATTCTTTAAAATGGTAAAAAAACTCATTCGCATTAAAACTTAGATCTTTAATAAATAATCGCTAATGGTTGTGAGTTTTTCAAATTTTTTTAATTTCGCAAAGTTGAAAATGGTTGTCAAAAGGAATTTATATGAAATTTTTAGCAAAAATTTTTCGATATAAATCTAAATTTATATTTAATTCAGTTTGACTTAATCGAATTAAATCATCAAATTAAATTTGTTCAGTTTTCTTCTTTTTTATTTTCGTTTTAGAGTGGGAAGAAGGAAGAAAAATTTGCTTATCTTTTATTTCTTACAAAAATTTAAATAGAAATAAGAGGAAATATGAAAAAATAGCATTTGGATACCTTAGGAAAGAAATTTTGTTTTTTTCGAAATCTAAAATAACTTCAGTTGGGCATTGTTTAACCAAACAGCGGGTGGTTGTGAACCATTCTTTTTTAAATGGGAAATTTTTTTTACTAGATGATTATATGAGATGACTATATGAGATTTCCACTAGTTCATTTGCATTTATTTTTCCTATCTTATTCGCTAATTTCAAATTTACTAACATATATCAGTTATTATCAGTTATCAGTCATTTTTTTTGTTACCAACTTCTCATTAGAAATTACTTTAGTTTTTGTTATTTACCACTTTTAAATTTATTAATTTTAAAGTATTTATAAATTTAAAGGTATTTAGTATCAATACTTCGAAACTGAGAAAATTTTTTTTTTTAACTCAGCACGAATGGATAACATGTGCCGTTAAAATTTTACCATATCATATTTAAGAAAAATAATAGTAAATAATAATAATATGATAATGATAAACTTATGATTTTGGTACCATTCATGCTATGTTAATTTACTGGATATACAAAAGTGTAAAGCAATTCGGAGAAGGCTAATCTATTGCGGAATTTAGCGAATTTAATTTAGCAAATTTTGGACAAAATTTTGTTATTTTTTTGGTTGATAGAATTAATATAAATCTTCGCAGCCAACTGCGCTAAAGTATTTAAATATTGTCAACACATTTAACTTTTCTTTTTCATTCTTTTTTCACAATTTCAATTTTCTGCTTTTCATCGTTTGTAGGCTTTGTTTTTAATTTTTCATGAGATATTTATTTAGTTTGTTAGTATTAGTATTATTAGTATTAATATTTTTCTTCCTAAATAGAATTCGAGATTTTTGTTGATTTCTAAATATTTTTCCTATTTTTATTATTATTTAGTTTTATCATTTCTCCGGATTTGATTAACTTATCAGTAAGTAAGAAAGCTTAAATTCTACAAATATTCTTACTTATTGCCCGCTATTCTAACTGCTTATCAGATTAAATCAAGACTGAATCGCTCCTTTTTTTCTAAAACCATTTTTTTGCAGTTTGTCTTTTTTAAATTTATATTTTTCTTATTATTTTTACTATTTTGTTACTATTTACTATTGTTAGTATTTTATTACTATTTGTTTTATTTTGGCCATATTTAAATTCTTTTTTTCTCCGTCTCGCTTATCGGATTTTCCATTTAAAATTTGAAGTGGAAAATTTAATTATCAAATTTTAAAATATTGTAAATGTTCGAAGTGTTTGCAAATAGAATTATGAGATTATTGAATGGTAAATGATTAATAATCCTCTCTGTTTTAGTGTAAGTTAGCAGGAATTACAGCAGTGGTCGAAATTTGATCCTATGTTTACAACTGATGAATCGAGTTAAGTTAAATACTGTGTGCTAACGAATCTTAAAACGATATCATACAAGCTCGATAAGTATTTATCGAAATAGTTTCATTTCCACTTTTATCAGACAACTGCTTTCATTTTAATACTTATTCAGTTACATTTTGAAAGAAATTCTCTTCTTTTCACTTATTCTTATAATTTTTTGTAGCTAAAACTTTATATTTTCTTTTTAGAAATAAATTTCTTAATAGATCTTGATGGATTTAAAAGTTATCCTTCGAAATCTATCTAGACATTATAGCAACATGTATTATTTCTGGCCTGGCTGGACCCACCGGCCATATTACCATACACTTTCTTGATCCAACATTGTGCCTGATATCAACTGCAGTCACTATTTTAAGCCTAACCGATATATCACCATCTGAGTCCAACATTTATCATTAATTTCATTAATTTAATAAGAACATTGATAAAAACAATAGTCAAAATGGTTAATAAATAAGAAGAATAAATTCGAAAAATGTTAGAATTAACTCATTGCTAGAATATATGAGGATTATTAACTTATGAGGATTATTAACTTAATGCCTCACAAGTTCTTTTAAATAGCTCTGAAATTTATTTAATGTGCTAATCAAGGTAATAGCATTTCCAGAACTCTTGCTCATCCTAAATTATTCATTATTTTTTCCATTCAGGTGAAAAAAAGCTTGGCCGATAATTTTTACTTGGTTCGATAATTGGCATTTTCGCTGCTGAAGGAGATTAAACACTAATTACTACACTAATAATTTCAAATATATTCGGCATTAAAAAAGAGATGAAGTTCATGCATTAAAAAAAATATATAACTGAAACATAATGCTTCAGAAATTTTCCTCCGGTTTTGTTTTGTTTAATCAAATTCAATTTGATAGTTGAACACTAATCCGCACCAATAATGAAGAATTAGACCTCAATTCTTTCAGATATTTATTCATGCTCTACTAAATATTAGAAGGTCATCGCTGAAGTCATCTTGTTCACATCGATTACGAATATTTTTCTTTTATCATTCGGATAGTGGTGGTTATAATAATAATAAGTAATTATATGGCTCTTTTCTCTTTCGCTTGATTATTTTTTGCTGCCTAACAGGAATAAAAGGCAACAACAAATTGAATATAAAAGGAGAATTTATTTTTTGGAATAAAATTTTTTTGATTTACTTTTTGCCTAATGGCTAAGACGAATTATATATGAGAAATCTGATTCTGAAATAAATTTTTCTCAAAAATTTTGCTTCACAGTATATGTCACTTTTTTTTAAAATTATTATTTCATTTTTAATAAATATTTTCCTTCCTAAAGTTATAGGCTAAACTGAATTGAATTTGCACTGAATTTTTCATTTTTTTTCAAGAGAATATGATCTTTGAAATTTCAAAGGAAAATAGAAAAGTTAAAGAGTTTATAGTTAGAAAAGAAAGATTTTATTATAATATTTCATTGCATTTTCATTTTTTGTCGGAAAATTTTACGGATTTTGGTGATTTTATGGATCTTCTGGATTTCCGAAAAGTTTCCGAATTTCAAGAGTGATAAATTTTAAAAAAAGCAGAATTTCAGACTGATTAAATTTCATACTTTCATATGTCATTTTAAATTAATATTCCTAAATTTGATCAAAATTTGCCGATATTTCTTAAAAATCTTTGATAAATCTATTGATGAGAAATTTATAAAAATAAAAAGTACATGTACAGCGATTTAGCTACAATATATTCACGTTTAACTTACTTATCCATTACTTTTAATAATTAAAAAAAAAACTTTTCAACTTTCAAAATACAAACGAAATAGCATAGTAAATTATGAAATGGAACAACAGCAACGCTTTGATTCACAGTGAATCTTCTCTACTTTCCAGGTGATGGTGCATTGGCGAGTTTTCTCTAAAGGCTTATCTACCTTACCTCAATTTCTCAGGCCTCTGGTATAGAATCCCTGGTCGAGGGTAATCCACAAGAGATGTGAAGATGATTTACATATATATATATACTTTTTTTTTGCCGATAGTACTTTAAGCGATGCACATGAAAAAAAGAAAGAAGTTTTTCAACGAAATCGTTCGCCAAATTATCTACGAAAATTGTTCTTTATTCAGTTTGTTCATTTAAGTGGTATGAATGATTTTTCACAAATATTTTATTCAAATTTATGTTCAATTCAATAGTCAAAAACGTAAATTTTTGAATGAACGAAAGAAAGGATATTTCTTCATGATTCACGGAGATGCATGGAGAAAATAGCTATCGCATTTAATTCTTCACTTTAGCTTTATTAATTACGTTATATTAAAATTATATTCTATTAGTTTATTGCGAATATTCTGATGATGTTCATCGATTCTATTCATTGGTCAGATGTCGAACAATTAATGCAATAATCATTGCAATTAAAGTGGATCATTTCGAAGAATTGCTCTTAATCCAAGCTAATTGTACTCAGAAAACCTCAAGAATCATGAATTCTCTTTACTTAACAGTCATCGTTTCTTTAAGCTTTTTTCACCCAATATTAATGTTAACGAAATGACCTTTCAAAATTCAACACATCCTTGCAATAGTTTTCGATTATTTTCAGGTTTTCTAATTTGATTTCAACAATTTATTTGTCTTTTTATGTCCATTAAAATGGCTGAAAAAAATTCTTTTTTTGTAAATTTCTTTTATTTATTATTTACTATTTGCTTATAGAAAAGAGAAATTATTTTTATTTTATCACCGTGGTTCCATTTTGAGTTGGTGAACTTGCATTTGGTGAATTAGTGCATTTGGTCGATAAAATACTAATTGATCTTTCTAATTATTTGTTAACGCTAAAATAAATATTATTTATGGATTATTTAAATAAATATTATTTATGCCGTCTTCTTTAACATCTCACCGATTTTCCTTTAAAAAAATGCAGAGAAAATTATCACCATTTGTTTCATTTTGGATAATTGGATTGCTAAAGATAAATAATTTTAATTTATCCATAAAAATTATGAAAGCAGTGATGATTTAATTGAATATGATGACAATTTATGATTTAATTTAGAAATAAGGAAAATGTATTTTTTTTAACAACCACTACCATTATTGGTCAAATTCGCTCCGATGGTTTTATCGCATTAGACGAATATGCCAGGGAATTCCTCGGCGATAGAAGTACAGATAAATCGCCAGCATCACCCGAATTTTTGTACATGCTTACTCTTGCGGAGTGGAACTTTAGTATATCTACCCTGAACTGAGCAACAACCCACTGAGCCATTTTATTTTCCAGCAGAAATAAAATCAAAAAATAGATTCGCTTATTTGCTGATAATAATACAAATGACTGGACAGTTTTGGCAAAAAATTTTTCGATCCTTATGATTCATTTCCGAAAGCTTTTCTGAATGGTTCTCGTAAACTTCCCTCCTATCTCTTTTCGTTTAGTTTGAATAGTAAATATTCCTAAAAACACATTATTTTGAGATCTTTAAAGAATTTCCTAAGACAGTCATGTAAACATAATTTGTCGGTCAGCTTCAATAGAATACCGTATAGATCAATCGTTTGTAATTTCCTTCGCCAAAGCGATTCTCTGGTGAAAGGATTTTCTTGCGACATTTAATATCGATAATAAGTTTTTGGCGTGTCAGAATTAAAAAATTTTGCGTGTTGTTAAGGGCAAAAAATCATTTCATATATCATTAATAATTTTGCTTGTATATTGGACGTGGTTTAATTGAAATCCAGAATGATACCAAAGCTCCAAGTCAGGACCGCTTTCTGTAATCTATTTTTCCAATTTTTATTTCTCAATTTTAAATTTCCTCGTTTGACGTTTCGTTTAAAAATCACTTTTTAAATGGAAAATTAGTGACGATTGGTGAATTCAATCGTAGGCGAATTTAACTACTCAGTTTAATAAACATCAATTGAATTTGATGAAGTAATAGGTCGTGAAGTCAGAAATTTTTTAACAATTTATGATTTTTATATTTATATTTGTAGTTTTTATTCGAGGTTTTATGGAGGAAAATAGGATGAAAAGATTCATATAAGAGGGAGAGCGTTAAGAAGTTTTTCTGGATATATTCACATACTCAACACGGCTATTAATCAATATGATAAAATATATACATACTTCATATAGGGCTTAGTTAGCTGTCAGCCAAGCGACCCGATTAACATCGATCGAAGCTCGAGGGAATTGACTATTTTAGTTATTTTTTCTCCTACTGCTTTTGCCATTTTTCTTTATTAATGATAAAAGCATCGCCGGTTGCTACCACTCAAAATGATGGATTTTTATTGCTCTTTCGAATGACAAATCTCATTCATTTCTCTGATCGCTAATGTTGATTATCAGTTTAACTAATTATGATAAATTGATTTGAAGTTCTACCTTAAATGTTTCGTTATTTTTCAATTGTTTATCGTTTATTCGATAAATTCTCTAAAAGAGTCGAATTTTATTTCTCTTATTGACGAAGGATAAAAAAAGCCAGCCAAAATGGTTCAAAACCATGTTATTACTATTATTTATCTTTCTTTTCCTTCCAACGGCACTTTCTGGTTAGAATGACGTCCAGGATGGTACCAAATTTTTGTCAGAATGCTGGTTTGAATGAATGGTATGGTTCGTAGTGAACCAATTATTTATTTTCAGCTGATATATTTATTCGCATTTGAAAAATTGAAAACATTTTAAACGGTTATAAAAATTAAAATCTTCTAAATTCAAAAATTTTATTTTTTCTAAAATCTACTGCAAATTTATTTACAATTTGTTTGGAAAATTTGATATAATTTTTAATATTTCCATGTTTAAATAAAATAAAAAAGTTATTCGAAGAACAATTTGATTTAATTTACGATTAATTTGTTCAGTCGCCAGATAATCCGCCGTAAATTAAGAGTATTTTCAAAGAACTGATTTATAACGAGGAATATTTAGCCAATCAAATTTATCTTTGCAGAGGCGTTGAATAGGTTCCTCTGCATGTCCCCAATTAGAACTGATCCGTGAAACTCAAATTTTTCAAAAAATTTCCAAATTTTCCAAACTCCTTTTTTTATATAAATTAAATAAATTAAATGTATAAATTTCAATTATTTTATAAATTTTTATGAATGCCTTCGAGCCATATCGATAAAACTCGACAAATAATCTCAGCCACCCAAAATAAAAATATTAAAAAAAATTTTTAATAAAATATTTATATTGATTTTTTGTCTACAAATTATCGGACTTATTTGTTGCGAAGAAATCCATTACGTTGAAAGATCTAAAAAGCATTAATTTACGCCTAAATGAACATAAAAATATTGAACCTCCATTATTATCAAATTATGTTTAATAATAGTGGTTTAATAATTTGATATCGCATGAAGAAGAAAGTTAAAATGTGGAAATGTGAAACTATGTGGAAATGTAAAAGAGCTGAGGAAAATTGGAAATTGAATCCTACTTCTTCGTAGAAGATAGAAGCAGTAATTCCTATCAGTTGATAACAGCAAACCTTTCATTAAAGTTGAAGTTCGAGGACTTGCATTCATCCCCAAGCGATTCTCTGCCAAAGAGCCAAGCCAAAAAGAGCTCTAAAAAATTTTCAATATACGAGAAAATATTGAAATTAAAGGCATTAGAAAAAGATTTGAAATTTTCATATTTTCATATTTTGGCAGTTATTTGCTAAAATATCGCATATAACTCAATCAAATGGGCAAAATTATTAATTTTTACCGCAAATCTCATTTCCAAATCTCTGCCATTTTCTCATCGATTTTATTGAATTTACCACTGAACAATGATTTCTATAGGAAGGTCGACCACTTAAAATTATGCCTAATGCTATATAAGCAAAAGCAATTATTCAATTATCACTTATTTACTACGGCTGTAGTTCACTATCGAATTCTCCTCTAGTTCGTCTTTTCGAAATCCTCGACGAAGCACTTCTTTAAAATTATATTTTTATTATTTTATCACCACAATTTGAAATTAATGATAAGCAATATTAATTGCTTCGAATTATTTTTTAAATTCTATCGATTCAATAATGGGTATTCAGCCAGAAAATTCCATTGCCAATCATTTTTATCATTGCATTTTTCTCAATGAAAAATTGTAATTTAAGAAGTCCTTTATGGCTTTCTAGTATTGCTATTTATAAATTATACTTATTAATATAAGACGTTTTTGGCGAGTTATTTTACAATCGGAGATCAAATTACTTTAGGTATTTATAATTATTGCACAACAAGCATTTCTGCTAGGTAACGAACTTTACATACGAATTTAGCAAATTTTCTTATAAATTTTCTTTTCTCTCTTTCTAAAACTTTTTAATCACCTCTCAAGTTTGTATAATTTTAGGAGAGTTTTGTAAATAAAAATCAATTCCTATTTGATAATTAATGCCGAACGAAAATTCATAAAACAGGTTATTCAGGTTGTTTCTTAAGCCTATTTTTAAGCTACTTAGCCGGAAACCTTTTTTTCCTACTTTAATCTATTCAGGAAAATTTATCAAATCAAATGTTATGCTAGTCAAGTTTTTTTCAAAAAATCGACCAAATAGTTCTTAAGAATTTCAAAAAAATCGTACAATTCGCTTTATATTATTCACTAATTTCAATTTTCAATTTCTCGCATCCTGATTTTTCCTAATCATTGATAAAGACAAACTTATTACCAAAGAATAAAATATTATTAGTTGGGGTCTATCAATATGTTTCCCCCTCCAAGTGACTCTTTGGTGATATAATGTCCACATTTTTATTAGCTTTAAATGATTAAATAAAAATATGTTTGAAATATTTAAAAGCATATATGAATAAATGGTGAAAATTCAAAGTAAACAAGCCACAAAAAAAGGCATTTTTTCATCAAAAAAAATTCTTCATCTTTGCAGATTGAAAAATAATTTAAAAGCTTTCTTTTCTCCATTATTATATTTCTCAATTTTTTAAATAAATTTCACCAATTTTTTACGAAAATTTTCTCATTACGGAATTTTATTTTTCGTAATTTTGATTATTTAAGAAATTGCTTTTTATTAAATTATTAATAATTCTCTGTCTATCTTCAAATTATTCGTTTCATTGCTAATAATTCTTATTATCATTATGATTATTATTGTTATCATGAATATTATTGTTATCATCATTATTATCATTTGCTGTTGTTATCACTATTATTTTCATGCATAATTGATAAATAATTTTTTTATAGACAAAATATTTCGCATCTTAAAACTCATTAAATTTTAGTCTTAAAAGATCAATCGACGCCAAATGCTAAAGAATTTCATCAGTCCATAAAAGAATTGCCTAAATCCACGAAAGCGTCAGATTCAAAGCCAGATATGCCACCAAAGCCATACGATGATTTATTTATTGAACCAGCTGGAGATTATGATGTTGTTTATGGCGATTCGAATTCGACGTGAGTTTATTTTTTCATGATAGATAAATAATCTTTTAAGCTTTTGTTAAATTTTTCCTTAGCCATATTCACCATCGTTCTATTAAAAATTCTCGATGTTTACAAAATATCATTTAACTTCCTCCAGTAAATTAAACTTAGAATTTTTTTGCATTTTTTAAAATTAAATTTATTATTACTTGGAATTTCGATTGATAGAAAAGACTATTTTTTGTTCATTTATCGGCTTTTATCTTATTTTTTGTTAATTCGATTTCTATAAACATAAATATTTGATGCATTATTTGACAGTAAATTAAATTAGAAATTGAAATAAACGTTTAATTAATCTATTTGTTTATTGTTTGGCTCGAGGAATTTCTTTATTCGTGATTAATAGCGATGCTAAATATTTGTCGAAAAATATTTTAAAAAATAAATAAATTGTGATAGAAAATTGAACACATCGCAAATATATAACTGAGAACTGAGAAGCGATTTTGGTTGGATTTTTTATTTTTTTTGGATATTTTAATTTGAGGTGACTTTGCACCTAAAGGAGACTAAGGATCCTCGCATCATATTTTGGTTTCTTTCCTCGTATATCTTCTCTCTCTCTTATCGTTTTATTGTTTCTTAGCAACTTGTTGTTTCATTATACACGTGACAAAAGTAGGGAAAATACCGCATTAATCATTTTTTCCCATTAAACAATCATTTTTTTAAATCTTTTGACTTCTATAATGGTTTCTATAATGATATTATCCTGAACAGATTTTGTTGTCGCTCACTAATTTTATCTTTGGTTAGACTCATTTTGCTGACTTGTCGGGCTGGAAACAATTCCAAGGAGTCCCTAGGAGTAGAAATACAGGTGAATCACCAGCATAATGCGGGTTGCTCCTGCCAGAAGTAGAACCTCAGCGTAGTTCGAAGTTGATCAATAACCCACTGGATTATTCTATTCTCCATTTGTCTTTTAGGCGACATTGCCGACGAAGAGTAGTCTATTAGCCCGACTCGGACCTAGGCCTCGATTTTCAGTGGCAGCCTTGCTCCATCGATGCACCTTTGGCCAATGATCAACTTTTCTCTATATTCGGCCATTTTGATTGATTGGAGCTTGATTGAACCCATAAAATTTTATTTTTTTGCCTTCTTTTAAATGAATTTTTTTACATTTTAAATACAATACTAGTTCTAATTCTTTAAATGTCGCCAATTCTATTTTCACATTGCTTATAATTCATATTTGTCTTCACAAAATTTATCATGGCTATCTTAAATATGTACAATTCGTTTCAACAATGATCAACAATATATACAGTCAGTCTTATCGATAGTAATTTATTTTATCACCTTAAATTTTTTGCTGACAAGAGATATCAGTAGAAAAGCTGAGAATAAAAATTATCATAGATAATTATCGTATAAGTCTACAAATTTATTCTATATTAAAAAAGAAGAGCAACTATAGGAATGAAACCTATGTAATTCGTAGCTTTATCAAGAAAAAGAAGCGTAAAAAAAGAGATTGGTACAAAGAAAATAAAATGGTGTGTAATATGGCTGTTCAAGAAATGCAGAAGGACCATAGCTTTTCCCAAATTTCTCGGATGGATGTAATAAATAATATTTATAAATTATTCTGCTGATAACAGTGATAATCTTATGGATTTGCAGATAATGTACCAATAATTAATTACATGAATGAAAATTAGAAATGAAAATTAACGAATGAATGGAATTGAATTTATTTTCTCAGCCTTTATTCAGATTCACTTAGAAGAAGAAGAAAATTATTTATTCATTTTGATTAGATATAGTGGAAAATGTAATTAGTTGGATATTCTGGGTCATTCAGTTTTATTAATTTTCCTAATTATATTTTGCTTATTTCCCTTAATGGAAAATAAACACCGAATAAATCTTTCTAAAAATTAGTATGAAAATTAGAATTTGAATTAATTTAATACCAAAAATAAGAGTCAAATTACACGTTCGTAATTACACGTTTGTAAAGGGATATATATATTTATATATAACTTTTGACAATCATTTCGCTAACTTTTTCAATAAATGTGATAAAAATTTATAAATTTGTGATTAATTTTCATATTTTGAGAAAACGCTAACCATTTTTGTTCAGGCTAAATCAGTTGATTGCTGGTTAGGAATTTTTGCTGGGGAACCACTTGGCGGCAGTTAGATTGGAGTAGCATTCGAAGTTTTTACTGGCGAACTTACTCCATAATCAGAAAATCAAATCTCTGATAAGTAGGTTGAGGCAACCGTGCCAATCGACCAGTCTCGTCGCATACATAATTTTAATGATAACGAGGCCATCGAAATTATTTAAAAATATTTGTTTAAAATAATAATTTTAAATATAAAAACTGTTGTTTGTTAAAAATTCATTTTTTTTTGTTTCATTTCTTCATTTCATTGTTTTTTTTTGCTAAAAATTTATTCACCAAATATTTTCACAAATCAATTTTTTAAAAGATTTACTTTAATTGTTTTTGTGAAAATTTTCTCAATTCCCATGTTGGTGTTTTTTTAAAATTTCAAATTTCTATTAAATCTATGAATTGTTGCAAAAAATTTGTCGGAGAAATTATTTTCGCTCATAACACTAAATTCCTAGCTAAATTTATCGTTATGGCTTTAACTATCTTTACTGTTAGAATGAAAGAAATTTCTTTCGCCTTAGGGTTCGTTTAAGGATAGAAATACACCTGGATCGTGAGGATCACCTATATTTCACCTGCGTGTTGACAGGTTTATTCCCGTTGAATAACATCGAACCAGCCGACTCACCTCCTTCGTCGAGCGAGTATCGGAATAGAGGAAAGCAAAGAATTGATGTATCGCTCAGCCTTAATTGCTCGACCATCTTATCCACTTTCCCTAAAAATTATTACTCAACTTTCCTATTTCATTCGTTTATTTCCACGTAGACACTTAGGATAAATCCAGTTTTAAAATGTAAAATGCCATCTCGAATTCATTGTTTCATTTATGGATTTGAATTCGTTCATTGAAAAAAAAAGTGTGTCGATATAAGAAAAAATTTAAAAAAGAAACACTGATAATAATTGTTCTAAGCTAATCTTTTAAAGCATAAATTTAAGAATTTTTTGAAAGCGAAGTGAATTTTAATTTTCAGACCAATTGCCGTTTAATTTTAATTGTCATAAAGTTTCTATTCAACAAAAATTTGTATTCTTTTAAAAATTTATATATTTTGAAAAATTTTAATAGAAATTTGCAATGATTTATCACAATTTAAATTGATTTGCTAATATAAAATTTTATTAGTTTTATTGGTTTCCTTATTTCAATTTTGTTTTTTAAAAATAACTTACAAAAAAACTTTGTAAAAACTTTATAAAATTGTCGAATATAATTTATTTCTTTTTTTAAAATACCCTTTCTTTTTTAAAAATAAGTATTAGATACTTCTCTTTTTTAAATAGATTCAAATCTGACTGGCTTGACAATGCTTCTGCCGATCCTGTGCTATATGCCCAAAAGTGATAAGCGGAACCACTTCTTTTTCCATCGTTGTGCGATTTACGCGTTCAAAATCCAACGATCCAATAATTCCGGTTTATTCGACTTTAGGATATTTTTCTAAAAAATTTACATAAATAAAAAGTGGCTTATTTCGGCTTTTATTTATTTAAGGATCCTTTTTTACATTTTCTTAATTTTCTTTGGTTTTCATTCGATTTAAATTAAGAAATTCCCGAAATATGTTTCGACGCTATCGAATATTTAAAAAAGCTATACATATTAATGAAGAATTATTTTTTATTTAGAAAGGTTCCACAAATGAAGAAACTCCGTCATTTAGCGTCATTTGCATCGTCTTTGAATCTTTTTTTCTAATGAAAAATTATCCACTGATGCGAAAATAAATTTTTATGCAAATCAATGGTAAAATGTATAAAAAAAGTTTTCTCGAGTGAATGTTATCATAAAGTAGAAATAATTAGTTATTTTAACGAATATTTGGGAGAAATAATGAAGAAAATTCAGAAGATTGCAGAGGAAAGCAATTTATTGGAGAATACAATTAGGCAAGAAAAGCTATTCGAGAACAAAATCGAGAATTGTTAGAGAATCGTAGATCGCTTGCTTTTAGTGAAATGATGGATGGAAGGATGGATGGACGGACGGACGGACGGACGGACGGACGGACTGGATGAATGGATAAATGAATGGTTGGAATAGTTGGATGGATGTGTTTCATAAGAGCAAAACGAAAATCATAAAGAATAAATATGAAAGGAACTGATGAAGGAATGAGAGAAAAACTAAGAATTAAATTGTGTAACTAAGATTTATGATGAGATGACCGCTGACCTCTTTGTGCACTTGTTGTTGCTCAAAATTGGCCTTTCCTTCTAGTCTTCCTCTCCCTTTTCATCCCTCCTCCCCCCCCCCCCCCCCCCCCCCCCCCTACCGCCTTCCGTCAAAAATTTTCATTTTCATACATTTGCAAGTCGCCATCATTTATGTCTTTTTTTAAATGATTGTTTTATTCATTTTAAAATTTACGTCGATCACATATGTCTCTCCTTTCATTAATTATTTTTTACTCACTGCGATAATTTATTGCATTTGCTCATCGTTTGTCTTTTGTTATTTATGTTCTAATTATCATTTTTTTTACAATTTTTTTATTGCTTTTTTACAGACTATCAGCAATAATTTCATCATTAATAATTTAGAGCTAATTAATCACTTTTATCAATTTATTAATTTTATTAATAAATTTATAAAAAAGTTTTATGAGTTTTACATTCGACTAGGCTTCGACCGTTTTTTGTTGGCGCTATTCCGATAAATTAGCGTGCAAATTCGACCACTATATTGGCCTTAATCTGGCGAATTTCGCTAACAAATTTTATCACTTTCAATTTTATTTTAATTAATCTTTTTCCCGACATGCTTAAGTTGATTTTTTCTTGACTTCGACTGTTAAGATAATTTGATCGCAAAAATTGAATGCCATATTTCTCCTAGCAAAAAATAGTTCTCTTCAGAGTTCATTTTTTTGACTGATTTAATTTTTCATTAAAATCCCTTTTTTATGTCTAAAATGATTATATCGAATACAAATAAATAAATAAATTATTTAATTAAAGCTTAAGTTTAAATTAGAATTTAATCAATTAAATGATCTAATTTTTGAATCCTCGAACGGCAACGATTTAATATTTAACAATTTTTGGTACTTCAAAATCATTGTTATCATAAAATTTCATTTTTGATTGCATAAAAACTTAAAAATTTAAGTACAATAAAAGATTTTGATTGGAGTATTTGGATTTGCTAAACGGAAGAATACTCGCTTGATTTTGCATTATTCTATAATCGGATTAACAATTTCTCTGCTTAACAAAATAAAAATCTGCAAAATCTTTTATTCACGAGGCTCGGAATTCGACGATTATGAGTGAATGACCTTATTTTGTGGTCATTTCTGTAATTTATTAACTATATATAGGTGATAATTTATTATTATCGTTTAATAATATCATCGGATATTTTCTTCTTCCAGGTTCCAGGTTTTATTTTTTCTAATTGCAAAGTCTGGTTCATTCCACTAGGCTGCGTGATTGAAAATTCAGCTGAATGAACAGCTTTGTTGGAGAGTTTCGTAGATTTAGAGGTACCTAGTTGAGTTGTACAACATTTAACGATAGGTTTACTCGGATGACCGAACCCGCTGAGGTCCTCGTGGATGCAATATACACCATTAAGCAATGCAGTCACCTTCATTTTCCAGCCTTTTTCCTTCTTCATAGAAAAATAATATATCTGGGATTTTTTAGTCGATACTTATGCTTATAACTTACTACTTATGGTACTTAGTTCGTATTATAATATATATTTGCAAAATTTTATCGCCGATTTGTAAATTTCTAGTACAATGTCACAGCAACAATGCAATGCTCGTTTGATTTTATTTCTGCATGAGACATTTCATTTAATAAATCATTTTCACATTACATTACAACGAACTTCATATAACACAATCGATTTAAACTCTTCGATACTTTTTTTTTTATAATTGTTTTATTATCAGTTTTCATCGCTCAAGCCATTATCAGCCGATGATCAGCCGATCAACTGTTCTATAAATAATTTAGTCTAACATAGATCAAATCAGAAATCTAAGCTACGAAAAGCTATTTGTTAACTATATGGATATAAATCATATAGTTAACTGTAATCATATTCTTCCTGACTTTTATTATATTATTTGTTAATTAACCAAGTTGCGGACTTTATCTTCATTTTCGCAATTTCCACAGGAGTGAATGCTACCTTTATATAAAATCCATTGAATATTTATGAAGAACGGTTATTTAAAATTTAATATTTAATTAATTCTTTCCTTCTATACCAGCCAAACCAGCAATAATGTGAACTGTTAGATGAGCAAAAAGATAATTTTTAAAGATAATTTATTAAAGATATAATTTTTTTTTAAAGATAATTTTTCAACAAATTTTGTTAAAGTAATAATAAAGAATAATTTTTAAAATGCGTTAAATATTATTATAAATGGCTAAAAAATTATGTAAACTTTTTAAAAGGTGTTACTTAAGCAATTATTTATATTAAATTTATAAATTAAGTAAATCGCTGAGAGCGAAAATTTCCACAGTAAAACTTATACTTACTTTATACTTATACTATTACTGTTATTTAAAGTTTATCTCATTGTCTGAGCAAAAAAAAACGAAAAGACTGCAGGAACAAGGATTTGAACCAAAGACTCTCATTTCCCAATCTAAAGTCGTAGTTTTATCCGTTTTAAATTAAATTATCATTTTCGTATTGGAATTATTAATTTGCACTTGGCAATGTTTTTCAAAGCGAAAATAAATTTGCTATAGAAATAAGTTGAAAATAATTGAAGAATAAATTAAAATGGAAACTGAGAAGATAAATAGGCGCTCATTAGCAGTTGATTTATAATGCATTGATAAATATTTGATAAAAATAACTTGCATGGAATCCTATTGCAAATTTCATGATACCCGAAATTTGACTGACGCCCGCATTGTCATTCATTATATATTCTTTTAAGAGCCTTCACCATTACTGATTAGGCTCGCTCCACTGGTTTATCGTGCTAAATAGATATGCCAGAAAATCTCTTGGCGATAGAAAATAGAAGTAGAGGTGAGTCGCCAGCATCACCCTGATTTTTGGACAGGTTTACTCCTACGGGGAATAGAAGCTGAGCATCGGCGCTCCCAACAACCCACTGAGCCATTTCATATATGCATATATATATATATATACATAGATAAATTATAAATGTACATATTTATTGACTTCATGACATCTTAGATAATATAGATGATAGAATATTCTCGCTTTTATTCTTAAAGCTTTTCGATTTTACAAATAAATCAGCCGTTGTTCACGTATCGCTATTTTCTCAGCAATCGATTCCATTTTTTTTTTGTCAAAGATTAAATATTTCAATATTTTAATAATAAATCAATACTATTTAAATATTTCAAAATTTTAATAATAAATAATATTTTATGACAAAAAATGAAATTTATAATCAATTTAATTTCAAAGATTAAATATTTCAATATTTTAATAATAAATCAATACTATTTAAATATTTCAAAATTTTAATAATAAATAATATTTTATGACAAAAAATGAAATTTATAATCAATTTAATTTATAATTAATTTAATAAAAGTGTCGAATATTGGCAAAAAGAAATCAAATTTTTCAAATTTCCAAGAAAATTCTAATTTCTTGCCTATTGTTTTTAAAAAAATATTTATTTTATTAATATTTACTTTCATTAATGACTATTTCCAAGTTAGGCGAAACTTGTCATTTAGGGTGAATTCGGGTTGTTACTGACGACCTGCCTACATTTTTGCCCACAAATGAATTCTCTGGCACATTCTAATAGTCAGCGATGTTACACAAGGAATGCCACCACTTTAATAATTTTTCGAAATGAATCGTTGGTCTAATTGTGATTTCTAGCTGATTATCACAGTGTTAATGTTGGATAATTTTAAAAAATTTTTTTCACTTATCACTTACCATTTCCAATTGACATTGATTATTAGATTAAGAAGATCATTTTGCCAGTGAGTTAATTGAGCATAGAAGGGGAGTTCTTTATAAATGGATTATCCGAAACAGCTTCGAAAGATAGTTTCTTTTCATTTATTTCAATTGCGTTGGTGATTTTTTATGTATTCCTTATATTTTACACTTTAATTATAGCAACAGTTATCATTTTTTATTAAATTATTAAATTGGAAAACATTATTCTTTACGGCAAATCGCTCATTAGAACTTCGAAAGCCTAATTGCCAGAATAGTCTCTAAGCCAATATGTGCGCTAACCACTTAATTTATTTTATTGTTATGAAAAGCAATAAAAATTCGCGAAAAGAACAAAAAATTAAGATTTTTATATGATAAATTTTTTGTTAATCGTTCGTTTTTCTTCATTTAGAAAGTCATTTCATTAAAATCATTTCGATTTGGCTAAAAATCTCGCTTGAAGCTAATTTAATTCAGTCAACAAATTCGCAAAATTCAATTTTCGTTGGATTTTCCAATAAACCAAACACTACTAAATTTAATGAAATGTTTTCATTTGAATTATCGTCTTAACTTAATCTTATAACATTTCTGAAGTTTTTACTCGGAAATTTTTCGATAAATTTCCCATTTCATTTAATTTATGTAATTCCCATAATCTTTATTATTATTATTTTAATTCTAAGCCTTGGCCAAAGACTTGACCACAGCCAAATCCTTGGCCACTATTATCATTATTTATTATTATTAATTAAAATAGCGCCAGAACAGAGTAGTGATTAAGTTGGGCGATTAGTATGGAATGTAACGACAATCGCAGTTAATCCTCTCTACCTTTCCAGTGAAAGTCATTGACCCTCTGGAAACTTATCTTATTCTGCCAGGCTTCGGGTAGAGGAGTCGAAGTTAAGATCCTATACCACCCACAAAGCGTGAGAATTTTTTTGTTATTCTTATTATTATTAAAATATCATTGATATTTATATCATAATAAATCCTCTTCCATATCTATTCGCGCGTTTCTTATCTTTTTTAAAATATTTCAAATTCTATTTCTTCTATTTTAGGCAAAGATAATTTACAGTTTATAAAAAAATATTGTTTCACTGAACTCTCAAGATGATTGTTATCTTCTAAATCTTTTCGTCAAAATGGAGAATTTTGTTTTTTTTCTTTAAAATAGGATTTTTTCTTTTCCAAATTTTTTAAGAAATCTTTGTTTAATGTAATTCAACAAAAATTTGCTAATTGAAAAACGTTAAAAAATGGAAGTCAACCGTTGTTTAATTAAATAAAAAGTTGTTTTTTTTTCCAGAATTTTTTAAATATGAAATATTTTTAATGGATATAAATAATTAAAGAAAATAATAAATAATATTTTCATTTCCTTTATTTTTTTCAGTATGAATGAAAACGAATCGCCATCGAAAAGGCCTTACATACGTTTAAATTCATTTCTAAATAATATTACGCGAAATTCTGGCGATGAAGTAAGGTTTAAATGTGAAGCTGCTGGAAATCCTCTACCATTACATTTCAGGTACAATAACTTTATTGCCACCTAAACTATAAATTCTTAATTAATATTTAATAATAATATTTAATAATAATAACGCTAATTAACAATGATAATAATGATAAAATAACAAAATTACAATAGTAATATTGTAATAATAATATAGAAATAACAATAATAATGGTGGTAATAATAATTATTATTATGAATTTGCGATTCTTTTTAGTGGGGAATTTTTCTCGACTAATAAATTTAAGTTAAATTTATTTTATTTCATTATTAGCAGTGTAAATTATTAGTAGTTATTAACTTTATATCCACGTAGTTCCTTATTATTATTTTATTATTCTGACTGATAGTTTTTATCATTTAATATTTCACTTGATTTTTGACTATTAAATTCGCATTATTCCTTTTTTTCTCCAAATAGCTGTCATTATTTATTAGTTGGGCTAGTCACAACGCTGGAACAACATTGGTCTCTTTGTTTATCAAATGCTTATCATACTTGCATGTCATACTTGAAATTTATAAAAGCCATTCTCTTCCCACTATACATCAGTGGACTTTGCGTTCAAAATCTTTCCTGACTGTCAGTCGAAGTTTTGGTTCTTTTCCTGGGCTGAGCCAATCGTTACAGAATTTAGTAAATGGCGATACCTATTGACTTATTATCAACCATCTTTTTTTTCATTCATTAAATTCTTTTAATTTTTCTATGATTATATGATTTTTGATTTTGTTATAAAGGTATTCACTCTTAACTGAAATAAAGAAAAAATCAAAATCTTTAGATGAGCAAAGATTGGTTGAATTTTTCTATAAAAGTGATTTATCACTGATTAATGAGTGATAAAAAACTGTTCGCTTTTTTCTTTAATTTGTATTTCATTAAGTTGGCTGAAAAATCATGCTCCAATTGAAAAAAGTCGTAAAACGAAAATAAAAAATCGAGAATATTGGTCAAGATTGATTATTACCGATTTGGATGTTTTCGATAGTGGTTATTATCAATGTATCGTTAGTAATAGTGTCGCATCTGTCAATACTACTGGAATACTTCGAGTTAGTATAATCCTTCATTTTTATTCAGCTCCGATTTAACAAAAATTTCTTTAACTTTCCTTTTTCCTTGATATTTCTCGATCCATTATTTCTAATTTTTTGATAAAGCTAAACTATCTGATAATTCATATTTTATATCATCTGCTAGCTTTGCTGCAGATTTATGAAAAATTTTAACCAGATGTATGTATAATGATGGCGTTTAGCTTAATTCATCAATTTGCAAAAGGCAATATAGAATATTAACACAAATGTAGTCAGTAATGTTGACAAAGGATAAATGATGGCTTTCTTTTAATCTTTGCAGATGCTAAGACGGCCTTATCTCGTCATAAATATAAGAAGGCAAATATAAATTTTTTCTTTGCGTTATTTTCAGAGATTTATAATTGCCAATCATCGTCGAAATTTTATAATGGTGCTTTTATTTCATTGAATAATTTCATTTTCGTAGTGATATTGTGTTATCACTATAATTCAAAGAAATAATAAATTAAGAAGTTTAGAAAAAATTATGTAATGCAAAAATTATGTAAAATTATGTATTGCAAGATTCTTATTGTATTAATTCATACTAAGGTATTGTAACATTGCTTCAAATACTGGCAACTCGCTTTCGATTCAATTGGTAGAACGACGCTCTGGAGGCTGTTAGCATATTGACGGTGTTTCAGAGAAAACCATTCGACCTGGTGAGGAACACCGTATCTATCGAAAGTCATTATGGGAAATCTTTTTGAGCTGGATTGCTATTAGTCTTTCTTTCCGCTATAATCAACAGACTGGAAATCACTTGATGGTACTCAAGAGGGTACAAATCAGAACATTGTATTACATAGTACTTTGAACAGATGAAGTAGTTTTTTTTGCTGACAGTTATGATGTAATGCAAGAGTTTCTAGATAATGTGTAGACAGCTCCAACAAAAATCGAGCTCAATCGGGAAGATGAAAATCTTATAAAGCAAACATTGATAAAATATCTACTTTTATTTTTATCAGTTCACTATGATTTGAGGAGGTGTCGGACTTTTAATGTGAATTCATGCTTATACCAAATGAGAAGAGGTAAGATGAAATAATAACCCGTATTACTTCAATCATTTTGGAAGCTAAATTCATTCATCAGTTTGGTGAGAATCATGGAATCATGGAATCATCACGAAATCACCATCAAAACAAAACCTATCTGGCTGCATTCTATACTATTTATATAATTACGAAACATGGCCAATGCGAGAGAAGGATATTAAGAAGCCATCTGTTTTTTATCATTTATATCTAAGACACATTTTATCTTCATATCTTTTAATATCAAATATCTTGCTAAGCGTTATATGGCGTTAAAAGCGAAGAGTGCGCCAGTGAAGACTTGCACTGATACAGTCAGAAAAAATTTTGAACTGGCTTAGATGGTGCAAGAAGGAGTCGGTCACTTACTTTTGCTACTCCCAGCTGGCGGATCGATTAAATTGGAAAAGCCTTATCATTATAGACAGCGGAGCCAATCTAACCAACAATTTACAAATTCTCGTTATTTAATATTAAATATTTTACATAACTTTAATGAGAATTTATCGATTTCATTTGTTAATTTTCGTAGTATTTGCGTGAATAAATATATGCAAACCTGCAACAATGATTGATGAACGCTAGTCGAGTGGAGTGATACGAGCAAACCCAGCACATTTCATCTCATCTATCTTTTGCTCAGCCAACCAACCATTCATCTCAACCCTCGTTCCATCCCCCTATTCATTTGGTTTTTCTTCACATCTTTATTTTAATATCGAAAGCGATTCATATCATTTGCCTTCTGCTGAGATACATATTGGTTCATCATGTAAATCCATTTTCAATTCATCTTTAATCCTTTTTCTTTCTTCCTTCGTTTATCATTTAAAATTATCATTTAAAATCATTAATCACTAATCACTTATATATTTCTGTTTTTGAATCCGTTTCAACGTTGAAATTATTACAAATTTAAGAAAATTTTTATTAAAAAATTTACAAAATTTTTAAATGATTTTCGAATCGATTATAATTTTTCGACAATTATTTCGTTTTAAATTAAAAATAAATTGTAATTTTATTTCTTTTTAGTTAATAAATATTATTTATTATTATTTATTTATTAATATTATTTATTTTTGCTACCTTTCTTTCTTGTTGTTGAAAATTTCAATTACAGTAATCCTAAAAAATTCATTTTTCTTCCCTTACAATTATTTTGCATTCCGCTATTTGGAACGCATTAATTGTCGGATTTATACCGCAAATTTGGTGAATTTTTTTTATTTATTATTTATTAAAGATTATTATTTTTATTATTTTCCGCGTCGAGTTTAGAGAATCGCTAATTGTGCGTCTCCAAAATGATGCGTGAAAAAAGCCTTAATCATATCTCATTATCATTTATTTATCTCTAAACCGATCTCTTTCAATTCACCGAGTATTTATGAGCTTATTTAAGGATAATAAATTATTTTTTAAATCATTTTTTTTCAAGATATATTTTTGGTTTATGAATTTCAATATTAAATAGCAATAAAATTTATTAGTTTTGTTGAACAAATAATTCTTTCTTTTTATGAAACAAAATGTTTATTTTTCGAAAGCCAATGAACTTTTCAGTTATTTTTTCAAAAAAAAGAATTTTTACAAATACGCTATTTAAACAAAGAAATTTATTTTTCACATATTTCTTAATTCCTTTTTTATATTGTTTTAAGTATTCAAATTGATTTTATTTGTTAAATTATGAATATTTATTCGTTTATTGCAATAATTTACTAAATAAGCATTAAACATTAGAGGTCATAGGTCACAATCGATAATCGCTTCTTTTTAAATTTATTTAAATGTGGTGAATTTCTGCCGGAAAATTTTTCATATTATTTAAAGTAATTTTTCTAGTTTTGAACACTTTGGTTTCGGCCATTTATTTAAAAATATTTCGATTGAATACTTTTTAGGCCATTTAAAGATTTTTCAGTAGATTACCTGCGAACATTACGAAATTTAGTTGCCCATTTTATCATTTATCATTTAAGCGCCGTTTAAGTCGGTCGATTACGGTATTTATCAGTGAACACATCAATTAGGTTAATTTTAGTTTAAAACTAATGAATCGATACGCACCGAAGTAATTAATTGATTAGTTACAGTGGCGGTCGACTGGTCGGTTAATAGGTCGTTAATTAAGCAGGTCGAAGTGGCCACGTCGACCAGCAGACCAATGGTTTGACCAGGCGATAAGGTTTCCATAATTATTGATATGGAAGGAAATAATATAACGAGACGAGAGAGATTTAGAAATGAAATATTTCTTTGTTTTTACAAATATTAAAATAGGAATAAAGTGAAAATAAAAAGTGTACTTATTTTTACTATAAAATTCGGAGGAAAAGAAAAAGAGTAATAAGAAAAGACTATTTTAAAATTAGGAATGGTTAAACGAATTGGCTCTTACGATTTCATTTATCTATTCATCCATCCTCCTCTCCATCCCTTTTTTTTCTCCCTTATTTTGGCCTGTGGTACTTTGTATTTGACCTTTGTCAGTCATAGCAACTTTATAATTTACTCTTTATGATCGAATATATGCCTATAATTAAATGATTTTGTCGTTTTTTTAAAAAAGCTCTTACTGGTTAGATTCGTTCCGCTGGCTTGTCGCACTGGACAAATATGCCAGGGGGTACCCTGACGATGGAGATGAGTCGTCAGCTCACCCGTATTTCTGGACAAACTTACTTCTGCGGACAGTAAAACCTCAACACCAGCGCCTCGAATTCTACAATAACCCACTGAGCCACTCCGCTCCTAAATTTTGTGATCTATAATTTGGTAAATAAGAATTTTAAAGGGTAAAAATTTTTTGTCGTCATAGAGTCGCTTAGCGACAGAATTATAAGTGCATCGTCTGCATCACTTTAATCTTTTTAGGAGAGCAAAAATCTCAGAATGATGATCTGAGTCGCTGTCCACTCGCCTATTCATACCTCCGAGCATTCCATCGCTAGGGATCTTAGTTAAGAAAGGGGTAGCGAGGGGTAGTCATATAAGTTACTTTTTATTTGTATGGAAGCAAATTATTGTAAAATAAAATCGAGAATTAATGATAAAGTCTAATATTCGACGTTATGCAACAAATTTTTGTATATTTTTGACTTTTAGTCGGCCTTTTCATAAGTTTTTTGTCGAAATTTGGCAGCATTTAGAATTTAATGAATGAATCAGTTTTCAGGTGAACAATGTGCCAGGTGCACCATCAAAGGTCCTAAAAACAGATATTAAGGGGAAGACATCCAGAATATCGAAATTTGAGAAGGATCGAGATTATATTGAAGAGGCTTGTCTTTATAAGTTTGCTGCCTGCTTGCTAGCCAAGTCATTAAATGTCTTCGAATGTCATTGACGTTCCGCATTTTCAGGATATGGATCAAGCAAGTTCATCAGTGTCGGGAGGCTTGGGTCGTTTGCCGAGTGAAGAAGATGATGATGATTTTTGGAGTGTTCCAGATAATGCTGCTGGCAATGGTTTTGCACCAATGTCACCGACTGATCGATGGCTTGATACGGTGCAGTTACAAATTGGTGATTGCAAATTGTATGCTGGCGAAGCTTGTCGAGAATATTTGAATGGTCGATTCATTATGATTACTAGTGAAAATCGCGAAGATGTTTATGACATTGGTTAGTTGTTAATCTTTTTTTCTTAGGTCCTTAACTCTCCTCCTTAACTCCTCTATTTTTCTCAAACAAATCCTTTCTTAAATCCTTTTCAAATCACACTGAACTAATTTATGCGATTACATTTTCCTTCTTCTCACAGCATATTTTTGATTTGGTTTGGCCTGCTGCATTTGCTGCTAGTGAGAAACTCTTAGAATCACTTGAGAATAAAGCCTTCTGTCTGATCTGATACTTCTGCACAAGAATGGAACCATATTACTGAGACAATTATCTTTATCTTAGATATCTTTGTCATCATTTTCGCTTTCTGTTTCGGTCTTTTTTAGGTCATTTCAAAGAATTTCAGATTTTTAAACAATAATTCTACTGTTTTCAAGACACTCATTGAAGATCAGCAATAGTCTCTCCTTACTATTCATAAAAGTTCCACAGATGGATTTTCTTGGTATTAGTTTTAACATCAGTTAACCAACTGCAGATCGAAATTTACGAGCTGCAATGATGTTCATAAATAATAGTCGAGAAATTTCGTCGAAATGTAAGGAATATTCTCATGCAGTTGCTTGCTATCATATGTACAAAATATGCGATCGAAATACGAATATGCAACACGAAATATCAACGGGAATACCGCGAATATTGTCGATTTGCCGAAAAGATTGCGAAGCCTTACAGGTTTTTTTCTATATTATTTGAATTTAGTTCTATATTATTTGATCATAAGAATATTGAAATAATAATTATAGGCAGAAGTATGCCCAAAAGAATTGGCATTAGCTGCCGAGCACGATTTGATTGGCGATGACCCAAAAGCACTTTTTCCCAAATGTCAATCGCTAAATGCAAATGCGAACTGCATATCGATCTTAAGCTTCAGCCAAAAGGTATTCTTTGCTTTTTTTATGTAAGTCGATTTATACAAGTCCGGGTGATGCTGGCGTGTACTTCTAACGCTAAGGAACTCCCTGGCATGTTCGTCTAGTGGGATAAGCCAGCGGAGCGAGTCTGAACAGTTTTGCTGAGGGTTCTTGAAAAAATAAATTGAATAAAGAAAATCATAAAATAAAAAAAATAAAAAAATTACCATTTTTTCTTATCATTTTTTGGTTTTTTCCATCTTCTGCATTACCTATCGTCGACTTTTCTTCTTCCAAGTAATTCTATAAGAAAATTTTTGAAGTTCTGGAGATATGCTTTATTATACAATATTTTAGCGTTTGGAAAGTGACAACGAATTCGATTCGTCTTCGTCTGAAAAAATTCCTGATTGGTGTTTTATTGAAAGTGGTAAGTTATATGAAGGACGAGCATCATCGACTAAAAGCGGAAAACAATGCATGAATTGGGCACAGAGTACATCAAGGTTTGCGATTTTTTGATTTCATGAAAAGATTAGAAAACATTTTCTTTCCTTTTTATTGCTATAAATGATCTATTTGAAGGGAATTTAATATTGAACGTTACCCAATTTTACGACAGAGTCGAAATTATTGTCGTAATCCAGGTGGTAAAAAAACTAGTCCTTGGTGTTATTCCCTTCCTCATGGACAAGAAGAGTACTGCGACATCGCCCAATGTCCAAAAAATATGTATCCTCATCTCCATCAACGTGAAATCATGGGAACGATAGACGATTCAGTAAATTTTTTGCTTTTTATTTATCGCTTCGGTTTAATTATTTGCTAATTCTTGGCCATGATAATGATTATCAGCTTGATAAAAACTTGAATATTCATTTTTGAGCAACATTCTTGTATAAAGCTTCAGATTTTGAAACACTAATTGTATCTTTAGTCCCATGATGGGCTTAGTTCTGCCATCAGAAGTAAGGGGTTATTGGAAAGCTTAAATGATTCTCTGGCTCTTTAGAAGCATATGAAGCTAGCTAAACAGGAAATGGCCTATGTTGTTGTTAAATATAAATTTTTTGTAGGTATTTGTGTATAAATTTTGAATTGTGAGTAGAAAGTGTTTTTTTTGAAACTATTTATTATTAAGGATTCATTAATTGGTGATATAATGGAAGTTTGGACAAGTATACCACATCGATGGCAAGTTGCAAGTCTTTGTGGCATTACTTTTTTATCACTTTTATTTTTGTTATTTTGTTGTCTTATTTGTCAACGGCGAAAAAGGAAAGAAACTGGTTTAAGTGCTAAGAAAAATGTTCATCTACAAAGTTGTAATGGATCAAGCAATACAAACAGGTATGGTACTTCTTCATTTTTTCCTCTGATCCTTTTTGATATTCTTTGATAAATTTTTGTGATGGATTTTAAATTAATGGAAGTGATGAATGACTCTCTTAATGACTGATTGAAGAATCGATGTTTCTTGTTTTTTTTTTTTTTTTCAGCGCCACAAATGCTACATATTATCGAATGGTTAATGGTACAACACCAGTGAGTCAAGCTACGGGTGGTGGATTTGAAATGGCTTTGTTATCTGGTCATAATAATAATACTGGATATTTGCAACATCAGACCGCTAATTATGCTCAGTATAGTCCTCGTCCTTCAACTGAGCCACCTATCGAACCTTATCAAATACCTGAAATTCAAACGAATCAGGTTCTTGAATTTTTATAATATAGCACAATATTTCTTTTTTATTTTAAATAATATCACATTATTTTGAAAAAAAATTCATATTATTTAATTTTTAGACGGTAATTTTTTTCTTTATATAATATTGGTGAATTATATCTTAAATTTTTCAGTTAGAAATTGGTGAATTAATTGGCGAAAATCAATTTGCAGTTATTCATGGAGGTAACTGGCTTGGCTCATTGGTTAGTGGTGATCCATTACAGGTGAATTAATCTAATCTAAATTTCCGTCCAATTAATATTTCGATGTTTTTTTAAATCATATTTTGGATTGTTGAAATGGATTACACTGTAGTGATTCATGAAAATTGTAATTGCAAATGCATTAGAAATAAATTTTTTCCATTATTGAAATTCTTTCCTCATGCAAATTCTTTTTTTTTGCCTATCAAAATTTCTATCATTTCTATCATTCAGTCCATTTTTATCGATAATTATTTATACAATAGCATTGAAATGATTAAAAATAAATTTATAATCTCAGGTGGCGATAAAGTCATTAAAACCCGGATGCAGCGATATGAATAGGCAAAGATTCGAGGAGGAAATTCGTACTTTGGCACCGTTCGATCATCCAAATGTGATTCGATTACTTGGTGTTTGTTATTTCGATTCAAAACAACTGGGTGCAGTATTTGAATATATGGTTCATGGCGATTTACATGATTTCCTACGTTTAAGAGCACCAAAAGTTGTTGGGTATGTTTATATATTTATTCATCTTTTAAGTTTAATTTTGGTTCTGGTCTAAGGTTCTGTCCAACTTTCTAGGAAAAGCTATTCAGAGTTTGAGCAATTTATAATCAATGAATACAGATTAATCATAGAAGAAATAGCTATTAAGAGAATAACGAAGATTTCTTTCGAATAGCTATTTTTCTTACTGCTAAATTGTTTTTTGCAGATATAGTGAACCAACTTTTGATGCAGAGCGAATTGCAGCTGATAACGAAGATTTCATTCGAATTGCTGTACAAGTATTGAATTATTCATTTTGAACAGAAAGTCTAGTAATTTTTTTGGCCCACGACAGTTATTATACTCTTAAAGTATTCATAGCTTGAAAACGATAATTTTTGACAGTCATTTTTTTGTTGCTCTATATTATTTATATTGCTCTATTATATTTTATTTATAGTTATTTAATTCTTCTATTATATTTCAGATTGCGTATGGTTTAGAGTATCTTGCTAGTTTAAAATATATTCATCGTGATGTGGCTGCGCGAAATTGTCTTGTTGGCGATCAACGTATTATTAAAATATCAGATTTTGGTTTATTTCGAAGTAATTACGATAAGGATTATTACAAGGTATTAAAATTTTTTTTAAATGGATGGAAATTTTGAGTTTTATTTAGTCAGTTAAATGTAATTCATTGGTTCTAAAATGATTTATGATTTCGAAATTCATTGAAGCAGATGGTCATTTTTTGAAGTACATTTATGAGCAATTGTTTTTTGGCTCTTATTTATTTGTAAAAGATGTTAAATGGCAAGCAAAATGAGGTCGTTAAAATAATTTATTTTAAGTCGATTCATCGTGATTGGATGCCTATTCGATGGATGTCTAAAGAAGCGATTCAATATGGCCGGTATAGTGAAGCGAGTGATGTTTGGGCATTTGGTGTAACCCTCTGGGAAATTTATTCATATGGCAAGCAACCATATGAAGGCTATTCAAATCAAGAAGTTATTGAATTAATTTCAATGAGGAGTCTATTAGAATGTCCATTAAATTGTCCAACAAATATCTACAGGTTCATCTCTTTTTATTCTTCCGTGTTTGACTCTTATCAATCGTTAGCCATTATTTTTAAAAAAGAGGTAACCTAATGAAAACTGGATTGGCCTAATATTGGTTATTTGGTAATTTTTCTTTGCTCTCTTCTAACAACGCTTATCATTTTTGATTCTGCTGGCTATATTCATTTCTAATGATCTTTCATATGGGTCCAATGAACAGTCGTCTGGATGCACTGGTAGCTTTATTTATATAGTGGGACAAAAAAATGATCTCACTACACCTGATCAATACACAAATAGAACGAGCCATTAGAATTGCTTAGAATAAATTCTTTTTAAAATTTTCTTACTGAAAATATTTTAGCTTAATGGTAGAATGTTGGCATGAACATCCAGAAAGACGACCTTGCTTTTCGGAACTTCATTCGAGGCTGCAAACTTGGTCGCTTACAAGCCCATCACAATCTGTTCTTTCACATCAACAAAATCGTGCTAACAGCTCACATTCTGGTTAATTTTGATGACCCATGTTTTATTATTAATTGTTAACCAGATAATATTTTATCCAGATACCTTTTTATGGTCAATTTTTTATTCGATTTTATTTTTTGAAGGATCCAGTGGTGCCATTAACAGAGGAAGTCGTCAGTCATCAGTTACGCAGAGTGCTAGTTTAATGCGTGGTGTCACTGGGACATCAATTGGAACTGCACCAAGCTTAAGCAATACAGCATTTTCGGTGCCATCTCCAGCACCAATGCAAACCGTCATGACTCTTAATGGCGTACATCCCTTTCATACTCCACAATCTGGTACTTTTTACAAACTATAAATTATTATTTACATTCTAAACGGATTTTGAAGATGAATTTTTTATCAGTCTATTTTTGTTCTATATAAGTTTTATTATATAAGTATTATATAAATATAAGTTTATATTATATTATACTATATTATATAAGTTTTTTGTTTGTCCATAAGAAGGTTGCGAATTTTTTAAAATCTGTTTGTATGAGAAAACATTTCATCCAATTCGACTGAAATCTCGAAATTCTTCTTTTTTTTCCTATGAATGGGCATCATTTGTACTTTAATTCATTGCACCCTCTAAGGCCCTTTAATGCGTCCAGAAAATTCTTAATTTAGGCCTTAGTTAACCTTTTTACTCGTTTAATTCAAGGATTATGGTTGAATTTTTCTAATCTATTCATAAAAATATTCGAATTATTTGTCGAGGAAACTTGATCAATTTTTTAGGTCACGTCAATGGCCATTCAGTTGTGAGTAGATCAACGAAACTTAAGAATCAAAATGATGCATCGCCGTTAATGCGACAAACTAGTGCTAATTATTATTCGGAGGATGATGATGCTAGTGATTCTGATTAAATTGCCATTCACTAGTTTTTTGACTCCACTAGTTTTCATTTAATTTAAGTGTCTTCCAGTTCTTTTCGTAGATCTCAGTTTATATTTTATTGTGCTATTCATGGTTTATTGTTTTGTCGTGGTCAAGCCAAATGAAAGAAAATTTATCTATTTTGTTTGTTCGATTGGTTGTTGAATTCGTTCCATTGCAGTTCTTGTTTAATTTTATTTTAATTTTAGTTATTTTATTTTATATCCTTGCTAATAGCTAATTTTATTTAATTTTGGTGAGATGAAATGATTTATGAATTTATGGATTTTTATGGAT
The DNA here is from genome assembly GCA_900625125.1 of Dracunculus medinensis. NCBI lineage: Eukaryota > Metazoa > Nematoda > Chromadorea > Rhabditida > Dracunculidae > Dracunculus > Dracunculus medinensis. The sequence continues at coordinate 2,509,048 of UYYG01001152.1, read as the reverse complement.
TTTATTTCTAGTTCTCCGTTTAATCCTAAGCCTTGGATTTTATATAAAAAATAGCACTTTAATCTACCGAACGAAATCTTTTGCATGTCTTCTTAAAGGACATTTTTTGTTTTCATGAAGGTTTCATATTTTCATGAAAAATATTTAATGTTCTATCTCGTATGGGTGAAAATATTTAGCGTTAGGTAAACGAACAAGCATTGTTTTTCATGCAATGATCTCCTTTGTATTAACATTATTTTTTTAAATTTCTCCCTTATTTTTAGCTTTTTTATTGTTGATTTTACTCAAAGTGTGATGGTAAGTGAAATACATTTTTTTTTACAAGCAATCGAATCTATTTATAGCGCTGGAATAGTGAAAGCCATCAAACTTTGTCGCGTAGATTATTTTATTTTTTGTGATTAATTCTTATAATTTTATTATCACTGATGTACATTGAAGAATTTTGCAGTTATTCAGAGCTTAATAACATTGTTTTTGGCCGCAGCTGGTGCTGTTTAGTTTTACGAATGTTTTTGTTTTTTCTTTTTTTTTGTGGGATCAATCTTACAATTTTACAGTTTCTCATGAGAATATTTTTTGGCAATTGAATTTATTATTTATTGAAAATTTTTAGGTTCCTTTATGGCATTTAAATTATATATTTAAATTATAAATTATTCTAAATTTTAGTTTATTAAAATGTTTATTTCTTATTTTTTCGTTTTTATATAATTTTTTTTTCGTTATTCTTAGCTTTATGGATTCGATGAATTGGAAATTTTTTAGGCAAATTTTTATAAATTTTTTATTAGTCGATTCTGGAAAAGAACAAGACTTCGGCTTGAAATTTCACCAGATGGCTTTTTTTTATTAATGGGTTTTTATAAGGTTTTCCAGACTTTAATAAAAATTTTCTGGTCTTTAGGTTCTCGAACATATTGTGAGATGAGCCATGTTTTCTTCTGTTGTACGTTATATTCTTTGTGATTATTATTAAAATGAACCATTGATTTGTCATTCAGACTCACCCTTAAGATAATTTTTTTTGTATTTCTGATATTAGTATTATCTTTGTATTTATCAGTGATGTCAGTTGGACAAAAAGCTGCTAAATGCTTTATGCAGGGTTTGTATATAATTTCATTGAAGAAATTCAGTTCGCTATTATGCCTTTTTTTAAAATCATTTTCTTCATTTTTCTGTTTATATTTTCTTCTATAATTTGTTCTTCAGGATAAGAGAATTTTAATGAAAGATAGATAAAATTATTGCAGGCTTCTAATTTCTGATAATATTAAAAACGTTATCAATCAAATCAGCCATAACAATATTATTACATTAACCATTTAATGGTTAAATTCTTGTTAGGCTTTCTGCTTTATCAGCCAGTTTAGTGTGGTACTTGAGATATTTTTATCTGAATTATTTAGAGAATAGAATTATTTCGGGTCCACTGCATAACTCGGATTTTTATCAGATTTATTTTTCACATGCCAACTACATTGGTCGAATCATACTGCACATTGAAGTGACAATCTGGCTAATAAGGATATCGTATTTTAAGATTTCCGTATAACAACCAGCTGAAAGCAAATGAGAAATAGAATTCGGGAAATATAGATTGATGAATTTTCTAGTCTTATTTGTTAAATAAGAACAATTAAACGTTACATGCTGGTTGAAAGAAAAGAAGAAAAAGAGCTATAAAGAGTAAAGTAAAAAGTGAAGTGCAGTTGTGATTTACAGTTAAATTCCATTTATGGATTGTGGGTGAATCTTTGGATGCCAATGTTTCCTTTCAGAACTGAAAATAGATCGAGTAAAAATCCCTTTCTCCAAAAACTGCTTTTAACGAAGAACTTGCGAGATATGCTATGAATATAATTCATTCATTCACTAATAAAGAATAAAATTTAACGGAAAAATATTTGAAAAAATTTAAAATTTCAAATAATTTTATTGGCCTAAGAAATAATATAAATAGTTACAATCAACATTTCTGGTTGGGCCAACGTCGTTGACTGTTAATATCGTTAGAAATATTGCGAGAGGACCACTTGGCAACAGGAGTACAAGTGGGTGATAAGCACAATCCGAAATTTTTAATGGTAGGGTTCATTTGTTTCTGTCGGCGGTAGTAACCAGGACAAATTATTTGCTTCCGTCAACGATAGTAACAGACCTATTTTTATACCTCAGCTTGGTGATCTGATTCATTATCCACTAGGCTGCCTTCCATCCTTTAAATTAAATAGGTAAGATGGATGTAGTGAATATTTTATTCAGATTAACATTCAACTGATTACGTATGTTCTTGAAATTTCTCTATAAAATGCCAAAATTAGGTCGAATGATATAAACAGTTAAACTATATAGAAAAAAATTATCTAGATGGAAATTGAATTGCAACAAAACCTGATCACTGTTCATCGATCAAAAAACTTATCATTCAAATTTCCGCTGATAATTTTTAATGAAGAAAATGGTGAAAAGAATGGAAGTTATAATAAAAAAAAAAATCTCAAGTATTCATTTAATCACAAGTGAATCAAAAATAGCGATTGGATCCTCAAGGTAACTCACACAAGGTGAAAAATCTAGAAAAATCTGCACAGGCGGCGGAGAAAACTGTACGAGGCCGATGCTTCGTACCTTAGACTTATCACATAAGCTAGCTTTCATGAAAATTTTTGCTCATTATCATATGACTATTAAATAAATAGACATAAATAATTACGAGTTTTAGTGAAAATAACTGCTATGCTGATATAAATAAAGTCGACATCTTCCACTTCTGATAGTATAAAATGAGCTGTAATGCGGTAATCCATCTGCAAACTCGATTCGCAAAACTTGAAATTATGTAAAATTTCTTGCAAACATCGAAATTGACGAAAACATTTTTATTAAATGCTTGAAAAACAAAAATATTTTGATTGAAAGTTAGTATTTAAGGCAAAAACTTTGAGATTTTCCAAAGTTCATTTGGTGAAATTATTTACTCTTTTTTAATTTTATTTAACTAATTTTTATTTTAATTAATTCGATTATTCCTCGCAATATTTGAAATTTATGACAATAATTTTATAAATAAAATTGGTATTTTTGGGACGAAAAATTATTTTTCACTTAAATAATAAAATATAATAAAATATAGTAAATAAAATATAATAAATCACTTTAAAATTTTTGTTTAATCAGAGCCATAATAAATGAATTATTTTTATTTTTAAATGAATTAACATTTTTATCTTTTTATTTTTAATTATAAATAATTTTAATTTTCATAAAAAATTGCATTTTTGACGTTTCAGCTAGAAATGAACAAATTGTTGGCAATCATCTTTTTATTTGCTTTAATTAATGCAATCACAAGTGAAAAAACTGTTAAAGCAGCAGTTAGTTTAAACTTTTTTCTCGAGAATTTTAGTAAATTTCATATTTTTATATTTTCATATTTTCATATATATATTTTTTAAATATTTTTTAAATATTTTTATTGCAAATTTAAAATAATTTGTTAGTATTATAAATTATAGGTTATAAATTTACAATTCATAATAATTTGCCAAATTTATTTTCAGGTGAAGAGCTCCTTATCTTCGGTGTCTTCGTCAGCGCATGGAACCCTTAAGTCGGCATTAAAACCAAAATATCGACGAGATACATTTTCAAAACTGCCAATATCGGCAAAACCTTAAAAAACTTTACATTATAAAAGCTGAATAACTTTAATGGAACCAGTACGAATAAAAGGATAATTTTTAAAATTTTCGTTTACCATTTATCAAAATTGGAAATAATATCCCTTTTTTTAAAAAAATTCTTTTTCTAAATAAATAAATGGCTTTCTTCACAAATGATATTTTAATTATTTTAAAGATCTAATTTAATTCTTTTTTATAAAGTCATTCAAATTTAATAAAACTTTAAAAATTTAATTTGAACATAATCATTTTAAATATAGTAATATATCAATAAAAAAATTCTTAAAAAAATTAAATTACAAGTAGGAATTTTGCTATAATTAATATTATTCTAATACCCCAATGCTGCAATCTAGAGTCATCCTCAATCCCGGATCATTCTCCAGAGGCCTGGGAGATTGAGGGTCCTGCGTAGCATCTTAGCCATTCCGAACAATGCATTCTTCTGGACGAAGTCTCAGATATTTCAGAAATTTGTTGAAGCCACTTTTCTAGTTATAAATATATTTATATTTATGTAATATTTCATATAGCATAACACATTTAAAGATTATATTTATTATTGTTGAATATAATTTGACACAATACAATTTCATTGTTATAAAGTGAATAAGAAATTTTCTCCTTCTTCTAACAATTTTCACCAGTATCGATTAGGCTGGTTCCGTTGGCGAATAGTATTTTGTTTCTGGCATTATTTTTTTCTTCCATACCATAGAGTACATTTGAAGGTGTGATATGAAGGGCGATGGATATTTGAAGAATTCAATCCGAAGACCATCTTCTTTAAGAGTTTTACTGAGCTTAAGTTTCTGGATGATAAAAATTTCCTGCTCCGCTGGGAAATCACGTTACAAACATATGGTTCAGCCAATGAAGCACCTATGTCTGGAGCAATAGATGACGCATAAATCTGGTCTCGAAGAATTACCCACCTTATGAGGCGATCTTTAACAGGCATACCATTGCTATCCCTTACCATTTCACTGTTCGAGCTATGCTTTTGAAGATGGCGAAACATTTGCGAAATAGTAATAAGAAATTTTAGTGAATAAATTCTTAATTATTCGAGTTACAATACGAGCAAACAATACGAGAATTATTCTTTATTTCGTTAGGAGAAGACAAGAAAAAGAAAAAAATGAAGGTGAAAAAGGTGAAACAACATAATTTGTAAGGCTAGAAAGCCATGAAATTTTATTTTTTTCCTTATTTTAAGCCCTATAGATTTTATCTGTTTTGTTTAAAAAGGATGATCAAATATGTTTAAAATAAGATTAATAATAATAAAAATGCATATATAAAATTTAAGGAGTCGACGGATTTCGTAAACTAAATAAAAACTCAATTAAATGATGTTGCGGGTTCTTACAAATTATTGGAAAATTATTTTTCGCAAAATGCGATGTCTTTTCTAAAATCATTATTTCAAACAGGTGACTCCGACCCGCAAAAGAAAACTTTCATAACATAATCGATTCTTTAGTTATTATATTTCATATATGAATAAAAGACAATTTACTGTATATGTTGCATACTTTTCTTATAAAAATCTTTCTTCTATTCCTTTTAGGCACCATATCATGTTTCTGCTTCTGTTAGGCACCATTTAGAGACCCAAGCGGTTGGGTTCTAACATTAATATTTTAATATAAATATTAATATTGAGACTCAAAATATTCATTTGTTAATGTATCCCTTATCCCTTTATTCTTATCATATGTTTTGCCCTTTAATCTATTTGGTTTAATCGAATCTTGTTTTTTCTGACTATACATTAATCGGTTTAATCATTCAATTTTGAGTTTGAGGTGATGAATAAAAACTTTTATGAATGCGGTGTACGTGCGGTGATCAGTGTTCATTCTACTATCCTGAGAAAGGAGCCGGATCAAAGTCATTTTAAAACATTAACGCGTGACGGGCAAACATCAACCCACTGCTTCCAGTCAATTTATTAATCTATTTTTTATAACTATTTTAGAGGTGCTGAATTCAGCAATTTTGGTTTTGTAGAAATAGACAAAAATTGGTGGACGGTTGAGAAGAAAGATAAAGCTTCTATCTAACCGAACCTATTACTTACTTACTTGCCACATGTAAACTTACTCTAAGCTCCATTCGCGTAGCCCCATTCTCACTTATATCTAATCAGAAAAACATATAGCGAAAAATCTTGGATCCATCTTATTTTTGCTGATTTGGCGTAAATAATAATTTCTGAGGAATAAAAAAAGATTAATCCAAATTTTGCTAAAAATTTATTCAACCTCACACTAAATTTTTTGTATATTTTGCTTTTGACATTAAATTATGGATTCGATTTATTTACAGTGAAAAATAAAGAAATAAAATATTAGAGGAAACAAGCAGAAAAAAAATTAAAAATATTTGATAATAATATAAAATAATTTTAATTTTTTAAAATTAAAAAGTTAAGAAAAAATTTTTCTGAAACAGTGTAAAAAAACTGAGAAATCAGATGGTCGTTCATCCCAGTATCCTTTTTTTGAAGAGCTTTTGCCGTTTCTAGTTAAATTCGCTCCGCTGGCTTTTTAGACTGAGCACAGTTTGCGAGGAAATTACTTCGAAATTTCGAAATTACTTCGGAAATACAGATAGATTAGCACTGTCAGCGATTTTTGCAAGGCAATTTCGCTCTTACAGTGATTAGCTTCGAAATTTAATCAACAAATTCGTTGAGACCATTCTACTCTGTTTTATATTTACCATATTAACGAAGAAGAAAAATATGGCAATATAAATAATATTTATTGTAAAATTTATCATATTAAATTAAGAGCATAATTTTAAACGTTCTTATATATACATTATCTGCATAAGATGGATATAGTAGTTCAAGTCATAGTAGTTTTTGCATAATTATGATATTCCTTGAAAACTAACTATCCTTAAATTATCCTTAAATTTTATCTTAGGATATATTATATACCTCAATAGACCTCGAAAACTGTCAACAAATGGATTTCTTCAATTTGACATTTAAAATAATGATTCAAAATAAATTCTTTACTTTTCCACATTTTTTTGAACCATTCTATTCATTTAATAGTACAAACGGATTCTCACTGCGATATTGAAAAATAATTATTATTATAAAATTTCTTTTTTATCCATTCCAAATTTTTAATTGGTGATAAAAATTTGAACGAAGATACAAATTTTATGCCAAAAATTAATATCGTAAAGGAATTCGAGGAAGTATTCGAGGAATGAAAGAAAATTACTGTTTACTCAAAATTTTTTTAGAAATATTATTGCATTATATTCCACACTGCCTTGCTTCTTTGAATTTTTACTATTTAGCCATCCACGCATATCGTTTTCGATGAATTCTGATTTGTAATGTAATTTCCTATGAATTTTTTGCTATATGGGACTATTTTATGCAAATTTTATATTTCGCCGATGGTGAATTTTATTATTTTTCGTATTTATTATATAATTTTTTTCATTTAAATTAAAATTTTTTACGGATCAGCCAATGAAACATAAGGAAATAGTACATTTCTTAGTGCCAAAATGCAAAAATTTACTACTACTCATTTATTACTACTTTTTAATTACTACTATTGCTTTCTGAAAATGAAATACTTAAAAAATCAATTTTATGAGCCGCTATTTTTTGTGTATCCCTAAATAAGACGACTAATATTAAGTATGTTATAATGCGAATGCGATCCAATGATTTATTGCCGATAGCTTTTAGGATCTCATGTCGTTAGCAATTATAAGAAAATTTTATTCATTGTGTAGCATCTTCTGAAGCCAAAAGAATTGGAATAACTTCTGAACAGTTCTGGTCAGTGGAAGCTTGTGTAAAGGTTAAAATATTAGAACTAGCAAATCGACGTTCGTTACTGTATTTGTAAGCATAACATCGATAAACAATACAACCTGAAAAGTAAATAAAATTAGATTCCTTACTGGTAGAGTAGAGAAGAACCATAATGTGCTTATCACAATAGCAAATGAATTTCGAATTTATTTCTGAAAACAAAAAGATAAAAATTTAATTTATCCTTACCAATCGCTAACCAAATTGCATTTTTAACAAATGAAACCAGTGTTGAAGAGGTTATCATAATTAATGATATAAATATCGATAATAGCGTTAAATATGGAAATAACGGTGTTCTACATTGACGATTTGAATAAGAACGATTTGTTGGTTGCAGTGAAACGTAAATCGTAAGACAAATCAATGATAAAAAAGTGATAAATGCAGCGAGCAATAGGAAAATCTGCAATATTGATGGACAATATTTTAAAATATTTCAGTTTTCAGAAGTTTGAAGCTATCAGAAAACGAAAATACGAATATGTAAATAAATATGTAAATATATGAATATGTAAATTGGTTCAAAACTTTTCTTCATTTATTATATAAAATTGATTATTATTATTAAGAAAATATTTATATTATATTATAATTATTATAAAAATTGTTATATTTAAAAATATAATTCTGTAAAAGATCAATGGAATAAAATATTTTACTTTTTCAAAAGAAATGATACGGATTAGAATGCCTTCGACGATTGAAAGAGCGATAAAAGCAACCAGATGATAAATTGAACGACGGTAGACGATATTTACGTTATCAGTGGGAGATGACGCTTTCTTTCCGTTATATTCCCAACAGTACGGAAATTCGGGTACTTCATTTTCGAAAAGATGGAAACGCTGATTTGCATGGTTTTTTGAATTTCCTAAGTTTTTTTTTAAATTCGTCTTTAAATTCGAATTTTATATTTATAAGAGAAACATATGATATCAAATCATTTGATATTAAATCATTGTAACAGATCACAAATCACTGGTTAGATTGGCTACAAGCGTTTTCAGGACACTCGATCCGATGCCATACCTGAGAAGCAATTCCTTTTTTCATCACTATATCATAAGATTACTTACATCTATCTGATCTTTTCCGACTGCTTCAATCTAGATTTTGATTGATCCACCATTGTTTTTGGCACCATTTATTACAAGGCTCAATAATTAGTTGCTAATGTTCTATGATGGGAGAAAAACTTGGTTTAACCAGCATAGGCGATAGATAATTTATGACGATATTGACTAACGTGTCTATTTTAAAGAAAGAAAAACAGATGATATTTGAGTGATGCAACCATGTAAGATTTTATACACTCGGCGAACACTTGAACTTGTGTTAAACATGAGTGGTCAAAGGCAGATGGCTTCTGAATATCCTCCCTCTGTCATTAGCCATGCTTCACTATTATAACTGGATAGTACAACTAAATAGATTCGAATTTTCGTTCGAATTCGAATTTAAAGAGTAATTTAGCAGTGATTCCAGAAGTTTCGCCAGCCGATAGAAAGATTTTTAGCCGCAGTTATTCCTCGCTACAATTTCATCTTTCGCTTATTTGATAGATTTAAGAGTGGATCCAAGACATATATATATATATATATATAATACATAGTCTGATATATTTCTTAATCAGTGATAAGTTAATAAATACAGATAATTTATCAGCTTCTGGTATATAAGGCAAAAATGCTTTCGTCTGATTTACATTGATTCATGCTGTAGTTTTCGACATTCTATCTAGCATCTTTTACATTTTGTTCATAACTGAATATAGTTATGTGAAGTAAAGAAGAGGATGATCAGTAAAAAGAACTCATCGTTTCATCGGCGTGACCAGCATATTCAAAATCTGAGATACTATTCTGGATTAACTTGAATACATCTAGCAAGCGGTGTCTATAATCCAATCTGTCATATAACTGAATATTGAAGAGAAAAGGGCGTATATCTTATTTTGAAACGACCTATTAGTTTCTTCCCTCATATACATAGAATTTAGCCGATATACTAATGCCTTTAGGAATTGAGGAATACCATCACATTTTAGAACCTTCCAGAGCGCTTTTTGACAATATTTAATAAATTGAGCCTGAAGACCGTCTTATCAGCGAGTTTTATGGACCTTAAGCTCGACAGAAATTACCAAATAACTTAAATTTATGAATTTCATAGGTTATGCTTAGAATTAAACAGATGGTCAAATTGCGAGTGTTATCGGAAATAAGGAAAATATGAATGATAATAATGAAAGCGTATCAGAAAGCAAAAACATATCCATTTCTACGAAAAATATGCAATCGCAACAATATTTTTGATTAATTCGCTTAAAAATTCGTAAATAATTAATAATTAACCAACGTTAGTTAGTTAGTCGCGGTGCATATGGCTGTACTGTATTTATGGCAAAAGACGAAAATGCGAAAGCGAATTACTTTGGGGTCAGCCTGTCTCTACACCTTTGGGCTTCTCTAGCGGAGCTTTTATAATGTAATATTTATCCTTCATTGGGCCATTCGTCAATATAATTTTTTTGTATTTTTTCTTGCTTTATTGGCCTTTTCTTTATGGGTATCATCGTCTTCTATTATATTTGAATCTTTCTTGCTGGTTCGCTACTTTGGCATACCACTGATTACGACGCAACACTCTGAGCTCATGAAAACTGCCTTGTCATCAAATTAAGGATCAATGAAGAGGAAATTAACAAGACAACTTTCATGACTTCAGAGTGATGCGTTGCTAGTTCAGTGGCTAATCTAATTACATTATAATGAACAAAAAAAGTGATCTTCCAAACTGGAGAATTCATGAGAGTTTTTGGTTATTTGGTTGATCTGAGTTTGAATTTCTTGTAATTTCCAAATTTATTATTTAATCGACAAAGCAGAGATAACGAAAAAAATTCAAATAAAAGATAGATTCAAGTTGCAAAGGGCAAAAGGCCAATATTTTAGTTCAGTTCTGCAACTCACCTTGAAGGATAGGCTCAGCCGGCGAACATGGCGATCGGATGCAGTTATGGCCATGATTAAAAATTTCGAATTTGCTGAGGACAACATTTTCATCAGATATTTTTTCATTTATGGGAAGATATAGGTATTCATTCTCTTCAGTTTTCTGTAATTGAATAAATTGAACAAAATGAGTACATGGCGCTACCAGCGTAAAAGTCGTTAAAAGGAAGAACTAAAGGAAATATCGAATACCCTCACTTTCTAGGAATTTGAAATCTTTCTTTTAGCGACTTTTAGCATCAATCTAAACCATATCATTCGGAAATATATGCAAAAAACGTACACAACTGAAAGTCTTATATTTTGAATTCGATTCATTGGAACTTTTCGATAAGAATTGATCATTATTATTTACATTGAGTAAGAAGGTGTGTTCATTAGCCTTAAATGATAAAACCTCAGGATCAATGCGTGGATATTGCGAGAAAGGCAATTTTGAGAACTATTGCAGCAAAGAAATGGAAAGACTTGACTAACTCGAGTTTTAAATGAAAATCTCCAAGCTTTCGCTTTTTTCTGAAAACAAAGCACTTCTTTGATGAAAAATACCTCTTTTAATTTCAGTTGGTAGTGTTGAGATTCTTTCTGCGAAAAGTACATGAGAAGATACTCCGAACTTGTTGTGCTACTCTCATCATCGCCGTCCGAGCATCTGATTGAGTAATTTAATTAATTAATCATAAATTTAATATTTAAAATACAATATTTAAAATTATAGCCACTTTTTACTAAAAATTTCGCTAAAAAATTTTATTGAATTTTTTGCTTTTCATTTAATAGAAAAAGTTATTTGTCGGCATAAAACTATTTAAAAAAAGAATTTGAACATTTTCTGAATATTATCTGATTTTATCAAAAATTTGAAATAAAAATCGAAATTTTATTTGAATAATCATACTTTTCAGATTCTTCTTTCAGGTCGCCACTGTCTTTGCAGGTTTTTGAGTACTTTCCATAAAATTTTCTGTATTTTGCTATTTCCGTGGTGAAGCCAATTGGATCCGAGCGAAAATGTTGGAGATAAACGAGAGAACCCTTAATAATCATTAAAATAAGGCAGTGCCTTGCAAATTTTGATAAAGGTGGCATTCAAATTACTTAATTACTTACTTATATTATAAAAGAGACACGCTACTTACCATTAGCACAAATCTTATTGGCAAATTCAGTGCAGCAATATCTATAAGACTATTTTTACGAATAAATAACAATAATATTGCCATTATTCCAGCTGAGATTACGGCATTGTATGGGATGCAGGATTTTTTCGTTATACGTGAAAAGTAAATAGAAGGAAGAAGATTATCATTTGCCATTGATAGAATCAGTCGAGAAGCGGGGATTAAAGCAACGAATGTTGCTGCAAATAAGCCGAAAAAAGCACCAATCGTCATGAAATATCTGAAATTTATAAAACTAAATTTAAAAATAGAATTAATAAAATTTAAAAAAAAATTTGAGAATTTTTTTTTGCATCCAATGAAATAATTTAAAGAAAATAAACCTTGCAGCGGGTATTTTAACATTATTGAAGATATCGGGTAACATTTGAATAGAGAAATTCGTTGAATCATTTGTTAAAGTAAATATCATAATAGTAATAAAGATTAATAATGAATATAGGAAGGTAATGAAGGAAAAAATAAAAGGCAATCGTCTTCTCGGATTGTGAGTCTCTTCTAAAAGAGAGGTAAGTGCTTCGATACCTGCATAAGACAATGATAAAAACGATGCACCACTGATCATCTGTAATTCATCAAGTTTTTTGAATATCAATTAATATTGATTATTATTAATATTAAATTAATATTAATTAATATTAATTATTATTATGAGACACTTTTATCTAAAATCCAATTTTAATTTTAATTTGTATCCAATTTTTTTTTTAAAGAGCCCTCGCTTCTTCCTGGTTAGACTCGCTCCATTGAATTGTCGCACTAGACAAATACCAAGGAGTCTCTTGGCGATAAAAGAATAGAGGAGTCGCCAGCAACACGCGGATTTTTGCGGAGGTTTGCGAATTTAAATAAGATCAAATAACCTAATATAAATAAATAAAATAAATAAAATACCCCATGCATTCCACGTTGAAAAAATTTTGATGAAAGCCAATAGTTTGGATTGGCATTGAAGAAACCGACGAGTATAGTACTGCTTGTTGCTAAACCTGACACAATAAGCATCACAAACGCTATCGTTCCCGACACCTAAAAATACAACTTATTGTGAATAAATCGACAATCAAGAATTCACCGATTTTTTTTTTAATCGAGTTTTTATTAGCAAAAAAAATCTTCTTAACATTTCTTAATTATTTATCTATGCAGCGAAATTTGCTAATAATAATTGCAGTTTGATTTCTTACTTGTATTTACTTAAATAACTGGGAAAAAATGATCGATGAGAGAACCTTTATGGTACAAAATAAAAGTCGGCAAAACTTACCCTCAGATTACAACATAATATCACGATAGAAAAAATGATAATAAGCATTGCAAATCCATCGATTTCATCTTCCAGAATTTCATTATTTACTGAGAATGATAGTTTAATGACCAAATATTCATGAAAGAATCCGCCAAATAATAATTTCTAAACAATTTTCCTTAACAAAGAAAATAAAAGCAATATAAGAATTTACTAATTATCAATTTCGCCATCATCCAGTAACAATTAAATAATATCACTGATAACATCACTGACATTGTTATTCCAATAAAATGTGCATAGGCTATTAACACCAATTTTTTCTGAATTTTTTTAGGCTGAATATAAGTAAAAGCACTGTTGTAAGAATTCAAATTCTAATCTCAAGCCTTTGATGACCTATGATAGATTCTACCATAGGTTTAGTAGAGGTATAGATAGGGCACTGCAAAAAAATTGTGCTCACCGTATGATCACTCCAACTTTTGGCGATAATGACTAAAATAATAATAAAATCCAATAAGGCAGTCCAAGCAGTAAAAAAAGCTGGTAATTCACCGAAACATGCATAAATAAAATTATAAAGTAAGCAAGTTTTTGGCATTGAACTCATCAATTCATTAACATGCATTACTGAAGATAATTCATTGATGGATTAATCCATTATTATTTGTAATAAAATGAAACTTTGAGAAAAACTCAAAAAGTTTTTTTCTTCCAAGGACAATTAACTCTGGACAATTAAGGACAACGAATTTTATCCACTTTTATTAATTCTCCAATAATAATGGGAAAGTGAAAATTTCTATCTAAAACAATCCTAGTAATATTACAATATTACTAATATTTGTAAATTCGTAACATCTATAAATTAAAAATTTTCCTGCACTGGGAGCTTTTTTAAATAAAAATAATTTATAATGATATTTGAGAGCCAAATTAAGAATCTGTTTGGGATCATATTATTTGCTAAATAAGATAAAAATTCAAAAAAGAAAACCACAGCCTATCTATGAATATTATCGCAAGTAAGGTCAGAAATGGTTTGTATATGTCTCATAAATCATTTCAAAAATAATGGTAAATTTTTTGTATGTATTTATTTTAAGCATGTGAGGAGAGAGGAGTGCATGGCTTTCTTCTCATTTCAGTATTATGAATCGTTTTATAAAGTTCCACCTGATACAATCATGACAATAAAAGCCAGAAGCAATGATAACATGGCCAATGGTCCAGCGATAGTAACAACATGTGGAATGATAACAAAAATACCGAAGGACATGCTTAAAACGCTACCTAAAATAAATTTTTCTGTAGAGCGGCAAATTTTTTTTCTTTTTTTTTGTGCCAGGCAAAATACTGTGAAACTTATGAAAAAAAAACATTGAATTTAAATAGAATGCGATCTTCTTTTTTTAGCAGCAATTATCATTACTGGTTAGACTCGCTTCGCTGGCTTGACGGACTAGACAAATATACCAGCGAGTCCCTTGGCGATAGTACACGTCGCAGATCACCCCGATTTTGCTGCTGGCCGGGGTAGAATTTCAGCATCAGTGCTCCAAAATTGAGCAATCACCTACTGAGTTATTCTACTCTCCTTCTGCTTCTTTTTCTTAGGCGACAGTGCCGAAGAATGGTGCATCTTCAGTTCCGAACCGAAACTTCGATTCTCACATTACTTTTCCATTGAGCCACCAAAGCATTGTCTTTATAAGATGGATGATACTTTATAAATAATAAAATTTGAAGTTTTTTTTTCATATTTTGCATTAAAAAATATTACTGAAAAATGGTCAATTATCAATTTTTGCGAAAATTCAGAAATTTCACTTGAGAAAAAAAACGACAATCTATTATTCCCACAGAATTAATTACAAATATGCGTGAAAAAGAAACGCTCACCAAATCCGAATAGCGATGGTACTCCCAATTTTCGCACGAATTCGGAATGTTGTAAAAATCTTTCATCGATGGTTTTAAATCGCTCAAATATTTCGAATCGATGCATATTTAATTCTAAAATCTAAAATTTAATAGTAAATTAAAATTTTTAGATGATATTTTTATACATATTTTATTTGAAATTTAATTTCTAAGAGCCAATTTAGAAAATTCCATTAATTAACTGCGATTAAATTGGTATTTTATTTTTTGTTGTTTTATGTCAATCCGTTCGACAAATTGTAGAATTATGAAGGCAAAAGCAAGAATAAATAAGAAAACTCAATATAAGTTTGATAGATATACATATAAATTTGGCAGATTAGAGCCTGATAAACGTTAGATTGTCCAAGTCAATATTTTTTAATGACCGCTTTCTCGGACTTCATGGGTGATGATGAATATCTGAAAAAAAAAAAAAAATTTGCAAATAGCTTCGCATTTAATGAAATTTAATAATTTAGGATATTCGGCAATGTTCAAGGAGTTGTAATTATTTCCATGCAACACAAGAGGTACTCCATGCTGAAGTGCTTACTTTTTTTTTTCCTTTACTTAGCCTAACTAATTAACTAGTCAAGAAAATATATCTTTATCAATAAGCGAAATGAGTGGGTATCGTTGAAATTTCATTGGCAGTTGGATAACCAATGTATAAATCCTTCATTCCTGGTCATTTCGCTAAAAAATAAGCTCAAATGCTGAGGTTCTACTTCTGATAATCATTTATCTTTTAAAAATCCGAGTGATTTCTATCGGCAAACGGTTCCCTCATAAAATTAGATGGTTGTATAATTTAAATTATATAGCTAAATTATATAATAGCTTGAATTTACTTCAGTGAAGCAAGCCTGTGAAGCGAGCTAAAGGAGTTGTCAAGTAATAATAGAAATGCAAAATATAATTGACAAAATATATTACTATGGATTAAGGTTTTGTTGATAAATGAAACTCAACTTCGTTAGTTAATAAATCTAATGAAGAAATTATGGGAAAAAGCAAATTTCTTTGCATAAATTCGCTTTATTGCATCTCGCAATTTTGAAATTCAAGCTAAAGCCATATGAACCAGTAAAGTTGAATGTAATATGGTTACATGCACTTGCATTTTTGAAAAATCAGTTGTATTTAATCATGCCTTAATCATGCCTTATATTATGATTCAAAAATCGGTTTGTTCAACATATTGGAAAAATCTCTATGGCTAATTATCGTGGCAGCATTGAAAATCAAAATTTTCAGAAAAATTGATAATTTGAGCGAAGAAATATAGTTTTGGTAATAATCAAACAAAAACGCTGGATTGGTAATTCGAAGTCATATCTACCTTAAACAGAAAATATTCATAAATATTCATGCTTCACGAAATGTCTCGCAAGGATATCTGGAAGAATAGATAAACCAAAATATACAACAAAAATACTAATAAAGTTTTTGGTTATTTTTTTCAAAAATTTTAAATGGAATTGGAATTTTCTGTTTTTCTTAATTAATGAAATAGATTGAGTGAGTGCATTTCATCTTTTTTGACAACGGACTCTCTTGAATAGAAAATCTCATCTAGTTCCGATAATAAGAATTGATGGCATCACACTGAAAACTGAGCAAATCTCAAAACCTATAAGATAGGAAGTGTTATAGTCTACAAGGAATTCTATGCGAATAGTTTTGAAGCAGTTCAGTGGCTTAGAATTTAGGTACAGTTTTGACTTAAAGCTTTTAAGGCTTCTAATTGAGGCGCAAGTAAATATCTAAGAACCGCGTCACGAACTTCATTATGCAATAATTAAGCCATAAAATTCGTTTGAAGTAAATCGCAATAAATCAGTGATGACATCAGATCGAGCAGCTTGGAAACGTCTTCTTGGAACTCTATCAAATCAATCAAATTGCTAAATAAAATTAAAACAACTCAAATTTGAATTGTTAGGGAAAAAAACGTGAAAAAAACTCCATAAGGCCAACCAAAATTTTTGTTTATATCGAAAAAATAAGTACTAAATAAAGTGAAAAAGAATAAAATATTGTCAAAGAATAAATGCAAGTCAAATTTTATGCGGAAATCAAATTTCCATTTTTGGTTTTCCCATTCTTCAATCGTCCTTAATTGCGCCTATTTCCAGAAATTCGATCTCGATGACTGACTGATCTAGCTGGCTGTCTCGTTAATAGAAATGATGCAGTCCGATGAAATGCTGCAATTAGATGATTTGTTAGTGAAATAACAGTAATTATTTACGCAAAGTATACATAGTTTAGAAATTCAAATGATAACAGAATGAGAAATGATAAAAAGCAAAAAAAAAAATTTCGATAGATAATTTAATTTTAGCGAAATTCAAATCATAATGTTATGAAGAAATTTTAGACATCGATAAAATTAAATTTTTAATAAAAATTCAATTTTTCAAAAAGTTAAATCATGCGACTCAAAAATATTATTCAAATTAAAAAGTCTATGGCCAACAAGTCCATGGCCATGGTTGTCGTCTTGAAAAATAATGCGAATATAGCGAATGCGAACTCCGAACTGGGTAATAAAAATTCAAAAATTGGCCATATATCGTTTTTATCCAATTTATAATATTTAATAAAGTTGTAAAATATACTACATTAGGGAAATCGTGTCTAAGAACTGAAATTCAAACTAAGGAAAGAAGAATTCGTATTGAATATACAAAATACAAAAGGCTCGGTCTGAAATTCGTAGCAAAGCAGTACTGTTCCAACTAATTTCATTTTCTAGGCTTAAGCTTAGGCTTAGGCATACGTTATGATAGATTAGCCCTAGTCTCATATTATGATAGATTCGTGCGAATTTCCATATGGTTTATATAAGTTGTAGCATTTATTGGCATAGAATCGTTGCAAATTGCATTATTTCATATGTATAAAAAAACAGTCGAAGAATTAAATAATCAGAAATAGGAACATTTTAATAAAAAATGATTAAAAATAATAGGACTCGGAATATATAAGTCGAATTCAAACACTTGTAATAAATATTATTTAATTAGTTTTTCTGAAAAAAAATTAGATTTATATAATTATTTTTTAATATATTTTCTCAACAATGTTAAACACTTATAAAATTCATTAATATTGTTCTAAAACTTTTTTTAAATGATTTTAACGGAACAGTCGAAGCTTATGATGTTTGCCTTTTTAGCGTTGTAAGGTATAATTTCGCTAGTTGCGGCAAATTTAATTATTCACCCGACCTATATTTAACAATATTTTAGAAAACATGGCGAAAAACATATTTTTCGTTTATTGAATAAAATCATGCCGTTTTTTCATGGTTTACGAAAATAATTATGAAAATTTGGCGATAATTCGAAAAAATTATGATTTATCATAAAAAAACCTCATTTGCATATGAATAACTGTTTTAGGAGGAATATTTCAAAAATGTTTTTAAAGTTAGTTTAATTTTTTGATTTTTGCGAAAAAACATCAATTAATAAATTTTGCTAACCATAAAAAGTTATAATTTAAGAAAAAGGATAGAATTTTACGCGAAAATCAAATGGCTACCAATGTCAAAAGCCATTAAGCAATTTGCTAATCGCTGAAAAAAAATCATAAATGAATCGAATTGTAAAATGTCGAATTATATTTTCATCAATCGAGAAGTCAATGATCGTTAACGAATTAAATTACTGAATTTCTCGTTAGTCGAGGATCAAAACCATAAATTTACTCAAATTTTCCAATTTCGATAGTCGCTTGCTGAATCCTCTTTAATTTTCGATAATCTACAAATCTTGTGGGAAATTATAATTTTTTCGATATATTTAATCATTGCTGATGAGCTGTGATGTATGAAAAAATTCATATTTTTAGTTTGTTTCTTTTATATTCAAAAATTCCAATTTTATTTTTGCAGATTGAATAAAAGAAATTGAAATCTTCACTATCACATAACGCACAACTCGTTCGTTAAAACTTGCTTTCTCAAAATTAGCTGCAGCTTTCAAGCTATTTGACATTACAGGTTCAGGCTAAACGGCTTAATTTAATAAGCAATGAAAGAATGAAATTTTATATAACCAAAACAGAAATGGCAAATATCATTAAATTTTACAGGAAAATTTATCTTTCTTGCATGATGGTTTATTTAAATATCTTTCTAAATTTATTGCATAGAAACTATTTATTGAGAAAATATAACATTATCTTAGCTAAAAAAATATTGGTATTTCTTTAGCGTAATCCTAATTTAATCCTAATTTTCACCACTATCACAAAATATAATAAAATAAAAACAGTTTCAAATTCATTCGTAAGTTCTTAAATTTTTTATCATTATCATTATTTATCATCATTTTATCATCATCTTTATTATTATATTTTAAACATATCGATTTATTTATTTTTCAATAATAAACAAGAAATTAATATAATTTTTAAAATGAAAATTTAAAATTCATTTAAAATTCAAATTCCAAGTTTCTTCTTCATAAAAGTTCAAAGAAAAAAATTCTTAAAACTGATTATTTGCACAAAAATATTTTAATTTTTACTATTTTTAGAATTTTTTAAATTACACTTTGGATGGCGAATATTGTTTTTTAACCCAAAAAAAACTGAATAAATAAATCCAAATGCGATGAGAAATTTTAGTTTTAATTTCTTTAAAAATAAAAAAATTGGAAAAAAACTAAATTCAACACATTGCGCTTGAAATTCGAAATTTTATCTAACCAACTGCATTAATATTTTTTCAAAATCAATCTATTTCTCATGGTGAAAATGTTTAATAATTTTTATTAATTTTTAATAGTTAATTTTTAATCACTAAAAGTATATAAAATATATAACTATGATATATATTGCATATATTTCTCTTCATAAATCAACCAATATTTATTTTTCTGCTATTAAATATTCCCATCTAAAAAAAAATGCGATTAAATATTCCCATCTAAAAATGGATGGAAATATTATGAAAAAACATTTTCTAAAATTTTTATTTCTAATATTCGATTTATTTCTAACCAATAACGTTGTATAAATTATTATTGTCGAAGAAAATCCCTCTTAAAGATAGAAAAAATGAAAAAAACAATTTTCAAAAAGAGGTAAAGGAAAAATAAAAAAATATGATAGTATAATACAATAAAAAATATAATATAAAAAAATAAAAATACAAAGAAAAGTCAGATAACAAATGTGCAAACGAAATATAAAAAATAAAATAAAAAGAAATAAAATAAATAAATAAATAAAAAGAAATGCAATAAAATATAGGGTAAACTAAATTTAAAAAAAATATAAAAGAAGTTTAACAACAAATATAAAAAAATTTCAAATAAAAAAACGAAGATAAATAAATGAAATAATAAACGTATAAATAAAAAATAAAATGAAACAAAAATAAAATAATAAATATTAACCTATAACAACGATATATATAACTGTGATAAATAAAACATAAAAAAATAAAATAAAACAAAATAAAATAAATAATAAATATTAATATATAACTATGATATATATTGCACAAATTTCCTCTTCATAAATCAAGCAATATTTATTTTTCTGTTATTAAATATTCCCATTAAATATTCCCAGCTAATATAAATTGCAAAATTACAAAAAATATTAAACAATACAAAAAACAACAAGAAAAAATGAAACACAAAAACCAGTAACAATTAATAAAAAGAATTTACAAAATATGATTATAATTATAAATAACGTTCTACAACAAACTAATAATAAATAATTATTATTATTTATTACTGGTTTTATTATTATATCTTTTTCTATATTATTTAAAAACAAATTCCAAATCACTAGTAATTTTAATTATAAGAAAGAGGTATGGCGTATGCTTAGATTAACATTTCATACATTATCAGCTGACTTATTGGCTTATTTAAATCGATATAAACCTTGTCGCGAAAAACCGAATACGACTTATGGTGAAGATTTCACCTTCCTCTGAACTTCTGGCGAACCTCTGAAATCAGTGAAGAGAGCCCAATCAAAAAGTGAAAACCATATTCATTTATCGAGAAACGAAGCAAATTAAATATATTTTTGTAAAAAATATATTTAATTTTTAAAAATTTCGAGCCAAAATTTTCATGGTTTGAATGGTTCCATCCACATTTTAAATTAAACCATTTAATTCCTAAAATGGTTCATATTCTTAAGTTGCTTGTAGATGAGGGCATTTTTATTTCCGAACGGCTAGCGCCTAATACATCGCTTTCGATGGTTAGGGCACGTTCTCCGTCGTTCAACCACAAGAGTTGTCGCATATTTCATTACTTGCTAAACCATGTGATGGATGGCGAGGTGGGCCAATCAAGAACTGAACTGATACGGTTAGGAAAGATTTTGAACGTGTAGGTGGACCAGCAATATATGGACTTAGACGATGGAAAAAGGAATGGCTTCTATTAGTGTCGACGGTGGCATCAGAGCGCGCCATTTGGAAGCGTCTTACCCTTGTAGCCGTTTGGAGCCAGCCTACACAGTAATGGTGAGAGCTGTTAGAAGAAGAAGAACGTTTAATACTAAGAAAATTTTCATATGCAAAGTAATATTATCTACAGAAAAAAGAGCAAATTTACGTTTAATCTTGTCGTTTTGTAAGGAAGAAGAAAAAAAAATTTGAATAAATGATCGACTATTCGAGTTAAAATTTTTGCAAGAAATATTATTACTATTGAATAAATTTTGAAAAAAAATATTAATTCAAAATTGAAAATGGAAAACCTATGAAAAATTCAATTTACAAGGTTGACAAAATTGAAAATTTGCCGAATTTGCCGTTTTAAGTTGATTGATTCGCCGATAAACCAACAACGTTGACTTGAAAAACGATAGAAGAGCAATAAATAAAGGCCAAATCGTTTGGCGATTATAGAAGAAAATCAGACTATAATTTAAACCTAACTACATGGAACGGCTTTGAATGATTCAAATTATTGCGAAATGTTTGGAAAAACAAGGAAAAAAAAATCAGTTCAGTCAATTTGGGAATATTTGAATCGCATTTTATCTGAACTATGCCGGCTGAGCCTAGCGGAATCGCACTAGCCGAGCGCCTCTACTTCGTGACTATCCAATCACTTAACGCAATAACAGTTATCAGTGCAGATAAGAAAAGCCATCTGAGAAAGAGAGTAAAATCAGATCAAATGCAATAAAAGCTAATCAAATCTCGCAAATTTGGTATTTTTAATCAAATCACTATAAAAAAAATGTAAAAATATAATTCTAAAAGTATGTTTTATTCTCCTAAAATGGAATAAAATGAAACAACCGATCAACGTTATTATTATTGTTTTCTATTCGTATTTCGTTCATCAATCATTTTTTAATGATTTTATAAATTTTTATGCCAAAAATATTTTTGTTTTTCCTTAATAATAATTTTCGTTTTACAATATTCTATTTTAATCAATCCAGTTTTAATATGATTCATAAATTTTCGATTTTTTATTTTTCCTCATCGAAATTTGTAAAGTGATAATTTTCAAATAGTTTTTTTTAAGAAAAATCGGCCATTAGAAAAAATCCGATTAGTAAAAAACAACTTAAAAATGTTTGGTAAGGCATTTGATAATGATTAGTTTGATAATCTTATGATGATTATAAGTTCAATTTAGCCGCCCCGAATACGTATATCCGTTGACCCGATCGTAAATGCAAGTCGATTTCGACCCATTTATTCGACTTTTGCGATTCTGCTATAGAACTTGCATTACAGGATAGAAGATGACTTTAAAAATTTAGAGAAATAAATATTCTTTCTTTAAAAAATCAACCGCGTACAATTTTTTAATCTAAAAAAATAATGAAAAATTATTTCGGTCCTATTTTAAAATGATATGACAAATGAAATATTTGGTCTCAAAAAGTTGCGCTCGAAAGTAGATCGACCTATTTTCAAATTACTGTACGTGCGGTAACACTGAAAAGCGATACATAAATGATTAATGAAAATCATGGATTTTTGGTGCAATATAATTATATAATTCCCATAGGATTTTTTAGGTGACTTTTGATTTTTTAGATGACTTTGAAAATAATAAAAAAAGTGACTAAACAAGAAATTTATGCGAATATTGATAACAATATAAAGTATTTTAAAGGGAGCATTATTATTTAGCCAAATTTTACTTTGATAGCACTGAGCAGCCGTAAGTTTTATAATTTTATAATGGCGTGCAAATTTGTACATTAACAACAAAAATATCCTGGATATTCAAAAATATACGAGATAATGTCATTATTGCAATCCCTCATATATCTGCAGAAAAAAGTAATTTTTTCGTCTTTTCAAAGAATTCCTTTAACTTTGCCGAATGAGCTACTATGAGGATTTGTGAATAACTTAATTTGATGGTCCATTAAAGCGCCTCTCAAAAATTATATTAAGGAAACTGTTATTTGGCGAAGAAGTCTGAAATAACAACCAGTTTGATGTTTCGTCTATCAGCATTTTCTCTCGAGCGAAATATTTTTCCATTAGACGAATGGTTGATATCGAAAACAAGAAAATTATTAAATATTCCAAAAAAATTTCCAGAACATGGCAAATTCAACCGCATCTTTTCCTATTGTTTTTGTAAAATTTATTTAAACCAACGTTTGATTAAATTTCGTTTTCATTAAAATATGGCGCATAAATATTGCAAATTTTTAACTTCAAATTTGTAACTCCAATTTTGATTGTTTTCGTTGAATAAAATATTTTCGAAATTTTTTTATTTAATTCATGAATCGTTTGATCAATGCTCAACGATTTTATAATGCATCAATTGAGTAAATTTTAAACTAAATTCGCCAAATTACTTGAAAAATTTTTTGGAAAAAAAAATTTTTAAATTTATAGTTCTAAATTGAATTGTTTTAAATGTAATCAACAAAATTAAAAATATAAAATGAAAAACCTGTTTGATTGCCGAATAGCCACACCTTTTCGCTAAAATATTTGCAAATATTATGTATAAATAACAATTATTTTCTAATGTACTTAAAAAGTTTTGCTTATCGGTGACAAAGTCACAGGTATTTCTCTCTTATTTGCCCAGAAAATCTTTTCTCTTAATTCAGCTAGCATGAAATTCCTCATTATATTTGCCACTATCGTTGTTTTAGTCCTTTGCCAATTTGATGATGATATACCACCATTCCTAAAAGGAGCTCCACAATCTACTATAAAAGAATTCGAAACTATTCTTCAGAATGGTCAAAGTCAAACTGATCAGCAGTTAGATGCGAATATTAATGCATGGATCGCTAAACAAACCAGCGCGATACAGGTAATTCTGCATTTTGTCTTCGATTTGCTTGAGTGCATTTCGTTATTTTATGTAAAAATTTTCTCAAATAATAGAAGTTTTTATAGTCCTAAATTTCCTTTGTGCTATAAACCATCTCCTTGGCAGCTTATAAGTCCTCGCTTCTGAATATTAAGGCATAAATAGAATGGGATGGGAAAATAATATGGTCGCAAAACTACTAGGGGTAGCAAAATGTAGTGAAAGCGTTTTAAGTATAAAAATCGGCAATAAAATGAAGATCTTTTCGCCAACCAACTTCAACTACTGTATCCAAGCGACAGAAAAGCCTCATTCCTAATATGAACGCCTATACTACGACATGTAATTTATCACAGAAATGTTCCATTCCACAAATTTTTTATTCTGGACGCTAACTTTTGCAAGCCTTTATCCCATTTTTTTCTTAAAAATATAAAGTTACAGTTAGTTTATCATATGATTCAGTCTTTTTTACGCGTTCTCCAAAATTTCTCAATTCCGATTTTAATCGTTATTGCGGATCAAAATTGATAATTTAAACCAGTCTGTTAACACTTGACATTCATTTTTTTTCTGAAGTGCGCTTATTATTTCTGACTGCGCTCGCTGCATTGATTTGTGGGATCAAACAAATTTTGCCAGAGCATCTCACGGGAAATACAGGTGGATGGTCAGCATCCGGATTTTCGAAGGATTTATTTTACTACTTTCGAGGTGGAACCTCAGTATGGTGCTCCGAAATGAGAGCAATATTATATTAAACCATTTTATTACTACTATTATCATTATTAATTTTCTAAAATTCTATATCATTGAAAAAATTCCTAATCAGTGTTTTATTTCAGAATGCCTATAGAACATTTATGGCGCAAATACGAACTGCTCAACAGCAAGCCGAACAAGCACGTAGAACGATGCTAGCGAAATTCTCAGCTGATGCCAGAGCAGCTGATGCTCAACTTACTAAAATTGCGGAAGATCCACGCCTCACCGGCGAACAAAAACAAGCAAAAATTGAAGCAACATTCAAAGGTAGTAAATTATCCAATTATAATTCTCGAAAATGCCTATAACTATAATTTGTTCTCAGCTATAATTAGAACGGCGCACTTCTAGCCTTCAAGATCTTGTGCCACATCTGAAATCATCCAGCTGGTTCCATTGATTACTCCTTAGGATGACTTACTCCTAACCTTCAAGATCTCTTGCTAGATCTGAAATCATCCATTCTCTATATCACTGGATCGCATAAGCATTCAAAATTTCTTCCAGCCACTGCTTAAATATTTCCCAGTTTGCAAAATTAATTAAGGATTAAGATATTTTTCTTTACAATTTTTTAGTTACTTACTAGAATCATACTTTTAGCGCTACCAATAAGCGTACAAAATGAACTGAAGAATGCAGCAATGTAACTAACCATTGGCCATAATCTAACATTGAACTCAATAAAATTTGTCTTGGCTCCGAATATTTATATAAATGTAATAATATGATAATCAAAGAGTATATCTACCGACTATTATAATCAAAGGTTGTTTATAAAGTGGTAGAATATTTGTTTTTAAATTTGCGAATAAAAAATTGTATAGTAAAAGTTGGAATTGGACGTTCTGCTGAATTCAGGAAAGTACCAACGTTCTATTCATTTTATTTCTCGATTTCGTTTATAAATTTTTATACTGTTTCTTCATTCCAAACTACGATCAAATAAATCTTTTAAAATAACATGAAATAGGCGAAAATAATGATTCGAAAAATTAATAGTTGTAGAAATTTATGCAAAAAATTTTGTTTCCATTTGTTTTTATTTCGTTTTTTTTAACAAAAAGAAAGTTTAATATAATAAATAAAAACGAATAAAGTCCAATTGATTAGGGTAATATTTTAAAAAACCCAGTAAAATTCTAGCAAATCGACAACTATTTTAATTATTTTTATTGTATAAACGTGACTTTTAAATCGACGATAAGTTCATTCAATTATCACATTAAATGGATTCTTTCAGCTATTATGGCGAGCAATTAGCTGTGATTTTATTCATGTAAATTGATAAATTTATGTTGTATTACATCTTATCACTTGAATATTCAAATGTTTCATCTTATTTTAACACAAAATACATTGAAAATATATTGTACTAACTGATAAGAAACATGGAAGAAAATAAATGGGCTATTAAGCGTCAATATCAAATATACGAATAATAATAAAACCAGAAATAAAGAAGCAATTTCTTTAACGAATGACCTAATCTAATCCTTCGTTGAACCAGTTATTGAACAAGAATCAAGCATGTCGTAAAACCATGTAGCAAGTTAAAAAAAAGAAAGAGAACAGAGACATGAAATGCACTGCTGAGGAAATAAACCACTGTTCCACAACTTATGGCTCATCTTTCTCTTTATTAGAATAAATTAAAAAGAATATGAAGGAGTTTGAAAGAATATTATCGAAGCATAAAGAAAGATTGGAAAGAAGAACGAAAGGAGCCAAGGGAGTTTAAGATAATTGCACGTTTGGACATATTTCACAGCCATACAGTAAGATCGAGCGGACTGCACCTACATGGACGCGGGTTTTCTTTTATGGTGATTTAACGACGTTTTCGTCGACCGGAAAAACATTTTTCTAGCTGTCGTTATCCGGGTTATGATTTCGGTGCCTAAAGGAAACCATCTTGCTTATAAGTATTTTTAAAAGAGCACTTTAGGGCAGATGATGTGCAAGACCAATTGCCATATCCTTTCGAAATAGGAATTGATGCTTGACGTCAGACTCCGTTTTTTTCCCAATAATATTCGATATAAAACAGATTGAACTATAGATATCACTTGTAGTCAGTCAAGAGGTATGCAAACCAATCATTTTGAACAAGGCAAATTTGCAGGAAAAACTCCTCTTATTTACAAATCAACCACAAGTTATATATCTATTTTACAAATTTATTTGCTACCCTATGATGAATGCCAAAAAAATTAAAGCGTTCAAAATTAGGACTTAAGCCACCAAGAGAAATCCTCAGGCGTTACACACATATGTGGTTGTTAAAACGATTTCTATATGTTCAGATACCGTTCAAATATGATCGGAAGTATGAAAATTACTTCGTAGTCACCTCAGACATCCAATTGCAATAATAGTGCGAGCTGTCAAGAGATTATCCACAGGCGATTTTGATTTTAATACAATAAAACCACATAATGTTCAACATGAACCCATTATTGCACTACTGCAGGTTACAAACAGAGCGTCTAAGGTAAATTTTAAGTAATTTCCAATTGAATAATGCAAACGAAAATAAACGATGTAAATTCAAGTTGTTAAATGGTCTGATTTATTTAGTGTTCAACAAAAACAGCACATTTTTAAGTAAACTGTATAATTTATAATTTAAACAAAAAATCAAAATTTTTTAATAAAATATTTACAGCATTTTCTTAATGTCCATCTTCGGCTAAATCGAATAGCTGCTGATGGTAAATTGATACGGTTTCATTTGTTGAATTTCGGCGCGTCAAATTTTAAAGCAAATCCCGTGACGATTTCCTTCTTATGCAAATTAACTCTCAAATCTCGATAGATTTTATCATTATGATTCTAAAAATACATTGATTAGGTGCAATTTCAATTCTATAAAGAAAACAATTGCTTATAAAGAAAGAAGATGCAAAATAAAACTGAGGTAAGACGAGGGATGAACAATGAAAAGCAAATCAAAAATTTTATTTTTAAGAACGAGTGGAAAACCTGCTGATATACCAGAAATTTGAAAATGGTCGATGACTGGAAATTTACCAAATCTTTTGACTTAACATAATGGCTTTAATCAATAAAACCAATGTTTTCACTGAATTCTAATGGAAAAAATTCTTCTAATGGAAAAAATTCTCAAATGTAGCGAATCTAATGACAGTATTTAGCGGGCGAAAGAACTTAAAAAAAATTGCAAAAAATTGGACAATCTTCAACGAAGCTTTTCATAGCTCTCTAAATTGTTAATTAAATGAGGCAGATTAACATTTATTTCAACTAAGAGTTTGTAATTAACCTCTAATTTAATTCTAGTTAAACAGTTAAGCGAAAAAATTCTAATTAAACGTAGAATGCTCAATGATTGTACATGCTTAATTAAATCGCTTTGGAATCTCTTCCCTCAAGTCCACCAGAAGCCTTTATTAGGAGTTTGAGGGTTTGCGCAATGCGCTTTGCAATTTCTAGCACTGCACTTATCTGGTATCTGATAAAAATCGCCGATTCGTTCGTGAGATCTGTTGCAGTCTTTTCCAGCTTAACCTGAAGTACTTCTACCACTAAAGCGACCATTTTGATCATCTTCCTTCCTAGTTCCTCCTTCAGGTCCTTCTTTAGCATTTCATATCTCTTAAACATGATGTTGCTATGAAATGCTTCGTTAATCTGTCACGTACACGGCTATCTTGTGATTTTGTTTACATTACCACTGGCCAATATCTGCCTATTCGCCTAAGATGGAAAATCCCACAAAATCTTATAAATTTTATCTTTCATATCTTCATAATCTTCGGTAAAATCTTTTCGGTAAATCTTCATAATCCTGATCTTAGAAGAGACCAGTTTCAGTTCAAACTGATGCTTAGTAGTCACTGTATGCTGATTATATAACCTGCACCTTGCATTATCCCACTGTATGTAAGATAATAGCCTTTTTTTATAACTTGTACCTTAGGTACTGTCTAGTGAAGCAAACCTCTGCTATGATAAATCTGATGCTCAGTACCACAGTAATGTTTCAGATAAGTTTTTTGACAGCCACTGGAAAGATTTCCAAATACCAGCAATTACTATAACACTTATACTATACTATAATTCTACTTGGGCTTCTTTGTTCTTCCCATGTCCACTGTTGCTTTAAACATTTTCTCAGTTTATTTTTGTATGCCAAGTTACAGGTGATATTTATGGATGCTTTAGATTCCATTCAGGACAATGGCTTTAACTCACAAGACTTATCTTCCAACCTTCTAATTTATTAATTTATTATCTCCGAGTATTAAATTTCTGCGATGGAAATTTCCGCAAATTCCCGAATCTTTACATTGCCAATTTCTATGATCTCTGACAGGTAATAACTGGCAATCATGGTGTGGGCCTTGTTCTATCAACAGGACTGGTTCTTGATCACCTATCTTGCTCTTTGGCAGAACGTAGGTATTGCCATTTTTCTTTTTATCGTCATTGTCCCAAACTCATTATATATAAATAATAACTTGAAACCGACCTTTAGATTTCGCAAGTTTTTCATTCATATAATTACTGAAATATGTTACCTAACGATATTACTAATGATTGTACATTACGCGCATAACAATAAATAAAGCTTACATCTTTTGCTACAACTGCGGCTTTAGTCGGACTATTGGCGACTGGAGCAGCTTTGCCTAGCTCACTCTTAGCTGGCCATGTTGGAAACATTTCCGGTGGAGTTGGCAATGGATCCTGCTCAAACCAATTATGTTTTAAAGCTTCACGTGCCGTAAGCCTCTTATTTGGATCATACCGCAGCATTCTGAAAATAAGCTTTGATTTGCGAAATCAAATCATCGCTTTCAAGATTTTATTACGAATACAGAATAAAATAAAAGAAATGAAAAGTAAAAAATGAATATATAAATCATCAAATGCATAAAAAAATACTCATTTAGAAAATCCAATCCTGTTTTATCAACCACGTTTGAAGGAAATTTTTTCCATAGTTGATTATATTCATATTCAAATTTCACTTTACTAACTCCAGGTAGAGAGCTGTATCCGGGCCATATTTTTTCACTTGGAGTACCAAGATCCTATAAATTTGGATAATAAGTTGTACATGTGATTAGGCCATATTCAGTTGAAACCTATTTACTGAAAAAGAAAATTAACCAAAAATATTTTATGGATCTGATCCAGTTCACCCTTTCCAGGAAATATAGGTTTCAGTTTAAGAAATTCAGCAAAAATGCAACCGCATGACCACATATCCACTGCTGTTGAATATTCCTGAAAAAGCAGAGATGATCTCACAATATGTTTCAATAGAGCAACCAAAGAAAAGAATTGGTAAAAAATTGCAAATCAAAAATCTTAAAATGCTAACTTTGATTCCAAGTAATAGCTCTGGAGCACGATACCACAAAGTTACTACTATCGGTGTATAGCACTTTAGTGGGTCACCAAATTCTCTTGCTAATCCGAAGTCACCAATCTAAAAACTTTTATGGATAATCTTGAAAAATAAACCATGAAATAAAAACACCTAAAAGTTATGAAATCATTGCCAAATGAAATAATGCATGTTGAATAAAAAATCATCGCACAACAAGCAGTATAAAGAAAAAGAACCTTCAGAATTCCTTGATGGGAAAGAAGAAGATTTGAAGTTTTAAGGTCTCGGTGAAGAACCCATTCATCATGGAGATGAGCAACACCCCGCAATAACTGCAGTAATAATGTCTTAACTTGACCTGTAAGAAAAAAAATATTACATAAATTGAGTAGAAATATATGCCCATGGTTTAAAAAATCCAGATAATTACTAACCGATGGTAAAACTTTTTTGCCTGGAATGCATTGAATCCATAAGAGTTTTCATGTCGTGTTCAACATATTCCATAACCAAGTATATTTTATCCATATTTGAACCGACAACTATTTCCTAAATTTTGCATAAATTACCAAAAAATAAAATAATTCAAATTTAGATAATGTGCTTTTAACGCTTATAAAAATGGTAAAATTTTTTAAAAAGATAAGGAAAATGATATTTTTAAAAAAGTACAAACAAATAAAGATATAATATTCGTGATAAGCCGAAACGATTTACCCTCACATTGACGATATTCGGATGATTACCAGCCTTTATAAGCATATTTATTTCTCTGAGAGATGTTATAGGGAATCCTTCCTTTTCTTTCTCCATTTTCAACCGTTTTAGCGCAACGATTTCATCTAAAAATGAGATCGAATAAGAATACAAAAAATAAATATAAAAATAAAATCTCAATGAGTGATTATAAACATATATAATAACAAAAAATAATTGAAATAAAAAAAATTAACCAGTTTTTTTCTCTTTAGCTCGATAAACAACACCGAAAGTTCCTTCTTCGATTCGGTTAAGGCATTCAAATTCAGCCACGTTTCTACAACCAGAAATGCCAGGGAAATATTCCGGCAGCATAGATACCAACATTTTTTGTTGCGCTTCTTCTACTCTGAAAATTTTTTATTAATGACCAAGAAATTGTCTGGCAAAATAGAACCAATAAGGAATGAAATAATTTATCACAGCTGTAATTCAAAAAGCTTTTTAAAAACAAACCGGCTACGTAATTCTGGCTGCAAAGCATTTAATTCCTCTTCAGTAAGAAACAAATCTTCGCTGTCATCAATATTTTCAGTTAATGAATCATTTTCAGCCTCTGCAAATAATATTCTTCAACCTATAATATAAAATAACAACATCAGACAATATCAAAAATTTCGGAAAAATATCTCACATATTAAAAAAAACTAAACTTATTTGCAAAATAAAAATAAATTTTATCGGAATAAATGGTTTTTATTTCGTGAAATAAATAAAAAAATAATAACTAAAGATATTTATTTCCAAGAAAACAAAACAATGAAGAAAAGAATTCTAATACAAACCTGAGTCACTCGATTCATCGAAATCCAGTTTATGACCAATATCTGGCGAGCCATGTTTACTCCCTTCTTCTGAGCTACTATCAAATTTGGAATATTTTGATGGCCGAAAATCTCTATCTATAAAGGCTTGATCTCATTAATATATTCATATTAAATTGCATATTTTATTAAAAATCGAACAAATTTCACCCTTATTTTGAAATGTCTATTAATGCTAGTTCCTTTGAAATTATTTGTAACATATAAAAAATTCAACAAAGGAAAAAACGCCGAACCATCATCACTCAAGGAATCTTTGGCCTCTCCATCACTTTCTGGATCATCAGGTATCTCCATTTTGTCGTTGCTGGATCCAACATTGCCCAAACTATTCACATCGTTTTTAATAGAATCGAGAGTTGCATCTGTTAAATAATGACTATGCTTAATGATGTCACAAGGAAAATATTTTGTCAAGAAAAATTATATTACAAAAATGTTAATACCGCATTTTACGACTAAACTTGACGGATGCTAGAAAGTTTCTGTTGACAACAATTCGAAAACTCCCTTATTATTTTAATAACAGCCACAAAAAAAAAATACTCCACATATCTCAATTTAATAAATAACCTGAAGTTGATTCCTTATGAGAAGCAAGTCGTGGTTTTTTGAATGGACTTTCATTTTTTAGATGTGAGATGGATTTTCGTGTCAACGAATGCTCGCGTTTGCGTGGAGAGCTGCTAAAATGACTAAAATGTTAATATAAATTATTTAATGTAAATTATTTAATGAACTTCTAATCATAGCAACTAGAAAAAATATTATGTATTAAAATAGATTAGTTACCGAAACAAATTTTTCAAACTCGGTGTTTTATCTGCCGATCTAATTTTTGTTTCAGTTTTCTCACTGATCCTATGATTGGCATCCTTTTCACGATCCCATGATGATTCTTCAACAGATCTATATTTAGTTTCCAATAACTGAACACGCGAGGCTCGAGACTGCTCCAAATGAGAAGACTGTTGCTTCCCCGATATATACTTCGCCTTTTCCTAAATTGGCTTTTTTCAGATTTTTTTAGATTGTTCAAATTATATCAACAGGAAATACGTTCAAAAATCGATTGAAAGAATAAAATAATTAAAAGTAATAACCAAATGACTTAATATTACTAAGCAAAATAAATTTTTTTAGATTTTTTATTTCCTTACTTCAACGATTCGTTTATATTTTTCCTTATCCTTATTCTTAGACTTGCCATGGATAAATCTTTCAATTTTTTTTTCCTTTTCTCTATGTCGATGACGTTCTTCTTTTTCCCGATTACTTCGTTTTTTCTTTTCATTGTGACTACGCATATATAACTTGCTTTCGTGTTGCCTAATATCACGTTGCCGATGTTTATAATTCTAAAAAATGGCAAATTTTATGATATGCTTAAGAGATTGAATTTACTATCTAGCAGTAATCTTTATAGCAATAAACCTTAAGACATAATTTGAAAAAATGGTAAACATTTCGGCTGACGTAAGTAATATGGATTCGATCCCCAAGGAACTAAACTCGTTAACGAAAATCTAAGTGGCACTTTCCTGTATCTTATCGAGGTATCCTGCCAGATCAAAGGGGTGCATGGCTGGAAGAAGAGACTATCAAAACATACGTCAAAAATAAAATATAACAAACATCTTCCGGTTGTATAGAAAACATTTCTTCATCATCACTGACCACAGCTTCTGCCTTTTCAGTTATCTTTTTACCGGTTGATTCCGGCACTGCTGCATTTATATCATGTGATAAATCAACAGACTGTGAAACATTTATTTCCTTTGCTGAATCGCTAACTGCTCCACGTTTTTCGAGAAGTTTTCGTCGTAGTCGAACTTCTTCATCTTCTAATGTATTTTAAATAACAAAGAAAAATCAAAAAATTAAACTGGATACAATTTTTAACAAAAATAATTTCGAGAAACAATACAATAAGCCGAAAAAAATTCATTCATACCTTGGTCACTAGAAATAGGAGATACATCGGCGCTGCTTTTCATTCGATTTACTTCATTTTTCCTCAAATTGTGATCGTCTCCTTCACTTGATACACCACGATATACGACGTATTCGCTCGACGATAAATTTGATGAAGATGACCCATCTTAAAAAAAAATATTATTTATTGAAGATATGAAGAACACTAATCGTGCTAAATGAAATTAGCAAATATAACAGAAAAAATATAACCATTTTCGATAAGTCCTTCTTCTTTCTCACTATCAGTGCACTGACCATCGTCTGAAGGTGAACTCATTTCCAAAAAATTTTACCCGATAAAAAACATAAAAAATCTGAAATCCGATTCATTTTGAAAAAGTTTAAAAATTAAAATATTTCAATACCAAAAAAGCGACCATCGTAAATCAAATACCAAAAGAAAAATCAAAAGAGGGATCGAGATTTGGGAATTTTTGTGATGCGATTAAATCTGCGACTGTGCAAAATATCAGTGCAATAAACTAAGATTAAAAAATTACAGTGGTCAGAAATACAAATGTAAAATTCAGAAGTACCATGGAAAGAAAAATTTATCCATCTATTGAAATAATATAAAATAATAAAAGCATAATGGTGAGTAATGAACAAATAATAATTTTCTATTTATCGTTACTAAAAGCAAATGGCAATTTTAACAAATAAATAAATACCAAAATTTCAAATAACTGCTAATTACCACCATAATGAATGCTTCACTAACAATGATAAGGTGATAAGCTGAAAATTAAAATGAAATGCTTATTAATAAGAATAATAAATCTGCAAATAAGCATAAACTATAAAAAAAATTAAATAATATAATTCAAACCATAAGAACCATAAGAACAACCTTACAACAATAAAGGCGAAACCAAACTACTTGACCTAAGCAAGCCAAAAGAGCCATAAGAACAACTTTAATAGAGCAAAGGTGTCAGCAAGTGCTCTATATTGATTGTTAAACAACTAAAGAAGTAGATTGCGGATTATTCATTTTCCACAGCCAGTACAGAAGAAATACTGCATTTTTGTTGGCATTTCGGGGCGCCGATGCTCGGACCCCTCCCCGCAGAAGTGGACCTCTCTTTCGAGAATTCAGGTGATGCCGGTGGTGGCCTGGTTGCATTCCTATCACTCCCATAGCGAAGTTTGTCCGATAAGCCGACGAAGCGAATCAAAAATAATCCCTATTTTCTTTGTTTCAAATCTGCATAGTAAAGAAAATATTTTTATTAAAATATTTTAAATAAATATTAAATTTAAAAATAAATATTTACAAAATGTTAGTTTATAAATATGTAAATATAAATAAATAAAAATAAATAAATAATTTTATTTATATAAAATAAAATTAAATAAAATTCATAAATATATAAAAATATTTATACTTAAAATATTATTGAAATTTAATTTTATTATTATTTATAAACGTGAAAACTATTTAATAATCACCAATTAAAATCGTTTAATTTAAACATTTAATGACTAACTCTACAAAAAATTGACAAAGCCTCCTGCCCTTTCCTACTTTGCAGCTTTGTATTGTATTCATTGAGAATTTTATGCTGCTCTGCGCTTTTTAATTTTACGGCTGCGGATAGTTTATTCTCCACATCCAGTTCATTATTATTTTTTCTTTCGTACTTTTAATAAAAGCCTAGGAGTGGATTGGCTTGGTGAGTCATTGCTGTCTTTTCGAAAAAATCGCTTGGATTCCGGGTTTTAGCAGTAAATCTCGGCGGTCTTTCGAAAACCTGGGTGATTGCAATTCACCTGCACTCGCATCGTCAAGTGGCCCGGCAGCAAAATTCGACTGGTCCTGTGGATGGAGGTAAAGAGGTCGGTTCCACTCTGTTTGGGCTCCTTCAGATGCTCTTTGTTTCTTTCATTCAACCATCAATATTAGAAGGTTTTTCTTTTCTGCATTATTAGATTCATTAGATCTCCAGCTTTCTTCTCTGAGCTGCGGAAAACTTCCGTCTCTTCGTTAATTATCCTTCATTGGTCTTTAAGAATAATTGTTGATGAGGCAAATTACTGGTACCCTTTCCACTTTTACGAGCCCATCGTAGCATTTTGCCATTCAGTTTGTAGACAAATCCGACAAGTGATCAGAGAGATTAACCAGAAGTGGCTCTTAGAAGAAAATGTGAGAATTTTCTTGGAGATGTATTTAACTGATATGGCCTTGGGCGATAGAAAAAAGTGCTTTTGTCAATCTCAAATATTGCATCGGATCGAGCAGCTTGGAGACGCCTTTGTGGCTAATTTTATAAGGTCCGTTAGAAGACTGAATTAATCTGATTGATAGAAACTTGGACAAGCTAATTGGCAGCAGATTATGGCTGAAAGAAAAGTGGTCTCTATGGGAGCTTTTTAAGAACGAAGTCATTTTGCCAAAAAATGAATTATTAGCTCGATTTTGTTGAATTTTAATATCTTTAATCTTTTATTTAAAAAAAAATATAAATTAAAAAATTCCATCCATCTGATTATTTTACAAATTATTTTCTTTGGAAAATTCAAAAAAAAATTATCCATTTTCCGAATTTTTTTCAAGTTTTTTTATTTTTTTAGTATTTTGTATTTTCTTATTTTTTAATCTGTTGTATTTTTTAAGATAAATTTACTATTTTTATGTTAATTTACTGTTTAAAAAATTTCATAACTTGATTTTATACTTTTTTAATTTTATTTGTTTATATTGCCTTTTTAGATTTTTTTTTCTTCTTTTTCGTGAAAAAATTTGTTTTCTTTAATTGAAAATTTGTTTTCTTTTAATTGAATAAATAAACTAATAGATAAATAAATTTTATTGGATTATTAGCAAAATATGCATTTATAGCGATAATTTAACAATATTAAAAGGTTTTTTTTTCAAGTTTATTTTTATTGTTTATTGCCATTTTTATCTTATTTTTATCTTTATGAATATAAAAAATAAAAAGGAATTCTCAAAATAAACTTAACCAAGACGCACCATCTATTGCCTCGGGCATACCGAATCGCTCGTCGAGCATTATTTTTGTAACTGCGAATTGCCAGTATAACAGAACACGAAATAATCTGTGCCATTCGGAAAAACTTAAAGCAAACGAAATTCCCAATGGTCTTTAGGCTGAAATTTTTAAATGTTGTTCATCATCCTTCATAACAAATCTTCAACAAATATACTCGGTGGTATGGAAGAAAAAAATAATAGCAGATGACTCGAGCAAAGCAATTCTGCTTCCAACTTTTAGGAAAGGTGTCAGGACAATTAATGAGGAATCAGCCTACAAGATATCTCTGAGAAAATTTTCGCTTCTTTTATGCAGTGACACGATTGTATTGATAAAATATTGCGAAGAATTTTGGTTCATCCCTTCAAATATCGGCAATCCATCATTACGTGTTTCATCGACTTTACTGTTGTCTTCGATTCAATTGATAGAGCAGGTTTTTGGATGGTGGTGGACGGTGTTTTAGATAAGGTTATTAAGATTTATTAAGATTAAGAATATGGGGAACTGACAGACCCTTTGCTGGTGTCCATTAAGGCTAACTTTTTCCCCTGTAATATTCAACAATTGGATAGACTGGATGATGGGCATCGTTCATCGGTATTTAAAAAATGAACAAATCGAACCAGAGCATAATATATATATATATATATAGTATTGCAGATCTTGAACACTAATGGTGTAGTCCTTTTTGTTGATAATTATTACGAAACGCAAATAATGCTAATCTAAATAGTGTGTCGACAAGTGTAGCGAAAGTCGGCCTAACCAATATAAATAACGAAAGTCTTTTCGTTTTATATAAATATACATATATAAATATAAAATATATAAATATAAAATATACTGATAAAATACCTATTTTCATCGATTCATCACCGGTTGATGCATTACCAGGCCTTAAATCTTGGATCCACTCTAATCCCAAACGACCAAGCGGAAGGCGAAATTACAACCCAGATAGCTTGAAGAATTTCCGGTTGGTGGAAGCTTTATGGAATCGTCCCGAAATCTTTATAAAAATGAGAGTTTTCGCATCTGTTTAGTTCGCATCTTCAATTCGCTCGATCTTATTACATGGCCGATGAGGGATATTAAGAAGTTATCTACCTTTGATCACTCCTGTTTAAGATACATTTTACCGGTTCGCCGAGTGGATAAAATTTTACATGGTCGCATTCACTTTCTCTCAAATATCACCCATCCTCCCAGTGGTTATGGCGCGTTCTTTGCCATCTACCACAGGAGTTGATACAAATTTCGTTACTTGCTAAATCTGCGATGGATGGCTTCAAAAGAGAGGAGGGCCAATCAAGACCTGGACTGCCAAAGTCACGAAAAATGTTGAACATATATGTGAACTAGCAATATTAGACGATGGAAAAAGGAATGGAAAGGAAAGGGATGGCTTCTGTTACTTCCAGAGATGGCATCAGATCGAACAGTTTGAAGACGCAGCCAGCGGAGCCAGCCTAACCAGTAATGGTGAGAGCTGTTTGATGAAGAAAAATTTGTGAATATTTAATTTTCCTATTTAATTTTGCTCAGTTCAGTTTTTTACTTGCTTTAATTTTTCTTAATTTATTTGTTTTATTTCAATTTTTAAATCTCTTTTTTGCTTATATCGTTTGTTTTAATTATTTTTAAAATTAATATTTATTTTCTTATTTTCGTTTTCGATCGCTGCTTATTCAACTTTTCGCTTCTTTGGACAGCGGTTTTTATTCGTCAACAACAAATGAAGAAAAAATATCGGTGTTCTCTTAATAAAGTCAGTTTTTAAGCCATAAAAACGGTATAGTTTATTGTGCAGTGTCCAGCAACTCAGAATAGTTAAATTATTCCGCACCAAAAATGTTTGGTGAATTTGGTGGATTCGCTTATTGTTTGTCTCCTTTATGGTAGCAAATTCATCCTTGTGAAAAAAAAGTCCAAACGTTGGTTGTTGGTTGCGTCTTTTATCTATCTTTTAATTATAGCAAATTTAGCGTTAATGAGAATATGCGAAGTGGAAATAAGAAATCGCAGCTATCCACTATAATTTTATAAAATATTTTAAAATTTTCATTTCAGTGATATCGCATTTCAACGCAAAAATGATCATTCAGCGGAATGTGAGGCGCTTCTCATCTTTTCACTTATTTCGTCGCTATTTTACCTTATTTTTAGTTTGCATCGCTATTTATTTTATCGTTCGCTATTTTATGCAAATATCTATGCAAATCGGCTCTGAAAAGGTTTTTTTCTCAAATTTATTTTTATTTATTTATTAACATTAAATGCCAGTATAACCAAATAAATATTTTGATTTTTCATATTAATAATCAGCGAAATAGTTGCAGCTGATATGATATGATATAAGCATTAAAAATGATAACAAATCTCCTTTTTCAAATGGTGGTTTTTTTTTAAATTTTTATAATTTATCCAATTTTTTCAGTGCATTTTTTATTGCTATCAAATTTTATTGTTGATAAGTTAATTGATAAGAACAATCAGTGGTAAATCAGTGGCAAAAAGTCATTTTCAATATTTCTAGGAAGCTGATAATAAAGTGAGATTATCAGTTTATCTGGAAGCACAATGTGGCGATTCAACTCATTTTTTATTAAGCCAGTTAAAACCATTTTGGCTAGAATTCATTCAGTCTGAACGAATTGATTTTGAAATTATTCCATTTGGTAAGGCTAGATGCGTACCTGTTGTCGACGATTTCAAGTATTTTATTTCTATTTTGGATTTGGAATTAATCAGAATAAGAAGAAGAAGAATGGGAAAAAATTTTTTTAGATGTGTATGTCAGCATGGGCCAGAAGAATGTCTTTTAAACCAATTAATGAACTGCGTAATCGATGAGTTATATGTTCCAGAAAGATATTTTCCAATTCTGTTTTGCTTGCAAGGGAAAATGTCTCAAGAAGAAGGTGTGAGGGATTGCTTATTGCCTTCTCGTGAACTACCCATTCAAAGGTAGTCCTTTCTATGAAATGTGCTCGGATTCATTCGTTGAATCTTTCATTCACAAATGTTTCGCAAATTAATTTATTTACTGAAAACCAATCAAGCAGAGCGGCAAGTGCCATGTGCTTTTATTGATAACAATAGATAAAATAACAAATAATGGGAATTAAAGATATCAAAGAAAATATACAAAAATTAACAAATTAGGGAAATAGTACAATTCAAAGTTACTATATTGCTTATACATAATCGAGTTGTAAAAATCGAGATTTCAAATTTGCTGCATGGTGTGAACTTTTTAAATAATATCATTTATAATATTGCCTAATTATTTTTTTAAAAATAGCTAAAGATGATGCACTGCACCGTTTGATAGTTTATTTCAGTAATTAATAGTACGAATAAAGAAGTCATGAGTCCTTAGTTTAGTTTTACATATAGGCTTCAATAATTTTGGCTCATTTGTTTGATTCAAATTTAGCCTAAATTTACCTAAATTTTAATATTTTGAACAATCTAAATTGAATTTTTTAAGTATAAATTAAATCAATTGATTGCAGATTAATTAATTGTGGATCAACTATTCAAGGAAGACGTTTACTAGCACAAGCCGGTGACAAAACTGCTTCATTAAATCCAAAACTGTCGTTTGTTCCTTGGATACTCGTGGATGGCGTAAGGTCGGTTGATGCACTGTACAACTTAAAAGAAGTATTATGTGCCAAACTCATTCCATCGCCAAGGCAGTGCAATGCCATATAGAATTTGTTTTTTCTTTCATTACTCGCACTATTTTTTTATATTATACAGGTTCTTTTATTTATCACTTCCTTTTATCATTTTTTTCTCGAATTTTTCCTAATTTGCTTTCCAAAATCCGATATTTATGCCCGTAAAGTATTAGAAAATTCATACTTCCTAAAATTTCAACATTTCTCGGTCTTAATTTTTCGATTATTTCTTTGCTCAACTATAAATCATTGAATATTTCACTTATCTTTTATTTACTTATTGCGAAAATTGTAAATATAAAATTTGCTTGGCAGTGTTTGTCATTATTTTATTTTATTTTTGTAATGCTCTTATTTTATATTTATCAAATGGTGGTTTTTCTAAAATGCATTGAATATGCCTTATTTGCTTTAAATTTTGTGCGATTCTTTTTATTTTGCAGAATAATTGAAGAGATATCTTCATTGTTCTCCTATCATTCTATTTATATTTTATATTTATATTTTTATTTATATTTATATTATATTTATTATATTTATTTATATATATATATATATTTATATTTTTTATATTTATATTTATTTAAGACGATAAGTTTCGCTTTAAAATAAATGTAAAATATCAAATAATTAAATTCTTATTTCATAATGTTTCAACTTCAAAATTAAGTGATAAAAAGTATTCGATTGGTGAAATTCAAGTATAATTATTTATTTCTTTTATTTAAATGGATTTATGAATAGGGAAAACCGTCAGCATTCGACAAAGATTGGCACTTTATTAAAAATTATTTTAAATTATTGAAATTGTTGGAGTAAAGGGAATTTATGTTTTAAAAAGGCCCGAAGGCCTTATTTTATTTGAAATTAGGCCTTAGTGATAATTATTTGCGTTTTGTGTTGTCCCAATGAGAATGAGAAGTTTCTAATATCGTATTTTTTTGAGGAACTAAACAAGTTTTTGATGGCATGCAGATGGAGTGGAGACTGCGAGAAAGGCCCTCTCATATCTCTAAAATTATGTAATAAATTCTGAGAGTTTCATTGTAATATTTAGCAGGGCAAAGGTTTTTGGTAGATTTCTCGAAAGAGAAGTTACCCTTATAAGTTTCCAACAAATAAATCATCGATTGTTCGATAAAATTTTCCACTTTTATGGCCCTATTATTCATGAATTTATGAGCAAATATTTCGTTATCATGAGAAATTTTTGCGATGTTATGGCTGAATAAATTCAGCTGATTCGTCATTCCTACTGATAAAAAAAATACAAATATGAAACAATGAATTAAAGGCCGAATCGAAAATCTGCTAGTTGTAAACATTATTTTCGTACAATAATGTCGGTTTCTTGGTGATATTCGTCGACTTAAATGTTTTGTAAGGTCTTCCAATGTGACCGATATTCTATGCAAGGATCACGAAAGAATAATGCATGAAAATTCTAACTTTGAACAGCTCGCACTACAACGATAATAAAGCGCTTCTAGCCTCTAATACTGACGCCCTATTTAAAAAATGGCATTTCTCGTAAGCATCAGGGGGCCAGCATTTCTTCTGGCCAAATCTTTCCAGATCGTGATTGGGCCCATGCATTCCTCATGCCATCCATCGTAAGACATCGTAAGCATGTAGTGAGATGGGTATCAAATCTCGTAATATGGTAGAATTAACAGAAATGGTCTTCCAGTGAAGATAGCGGAAACTTAAGTTAGTTTAAAATCAATGAGTGAGTGAATCAAGGAATTTTTTTCTTTCATATTTACTTTCATCCATTTACTTATTTCATTATAGATAAAAGCCTTTTTTGACTTTCCTTATCTTATCAGTTATACTTGACAGCTTTTTTCTGACAGCATTGTTCTTCTCTAAGATTTAAAAGTAGTTTAAATCAAATAATTAATTATCTGACAATTCTAACATCTGGAAAAATTAGAAATATGACCGCAGCAATATTTATTATCATTTTTTCTACTGTATTCCTTCAAACCAGTGGCAAGGTTCGTTTATTTTTTGAAGCATTGCGCATTTTGGGGTAAAATGGCTTAATTCGATGATATTTGCATTAATGGAAATATTTGAATTTAAATGAACCGAATTTTATGAAAAAATATTGCAAGAATTTCGAACAAAAAGAGTGCGCAAAATGCTTTTCAAAAACTTCTAAATTAAAAAATATTTTGTAAAATGAAAATGAAAATAATTCTATGAAAGTAATACCTAAAATAATTATATTGATCTTAAATGAGAAAAGTAGATTTTTATTATTCATAAATTTTTAAACGATGGATTTTTGTTGAAAAATTTGGATGGTAGAATATACACATGAAAATTTTCTAGTCTAATGGATTGTCTTTGAAGACGGCTTTCTGAAAAGGGTTTCAAGCTGTTAACTCCCTCAGTCCTTAAACTTTATTATATTTTAACTTTCCTAAAATCCAGGCAAATTCCTTAATCTTCTCTGTACTCTTTTAAAACTACAATCCACCTTCTATTATTATTCCTGATTAGCCACTTTAAGGTTTAATTGTTAACACTTCTTAATGCTTCTCGACTACTCTTTTAGCAAACAGTATAATCCAATATCCTGCTATGATTCTTTTGTTTTTTCTCCTGAAATTAAAAATTATTAAAATTGAAAAAAATATTGAAAATTCTTCGCGAAGCATTATTGCAGTTTTATTTATAACAATGTCAAATGTCAAATGTCAAATGTCAAATGTCAAATGTCAGATGTCAGATATCAAAATGTTAAATATATTAGTTGTCGCGAAAAGCGATATTTGCTCCAAGTATATTATTTTAAATTAGTGACCTCGACCCATCAAGAAAATTATCCATTAATTTAATTAATTTTATCCCAGAGAATATTTTTTTAGGCAGAGGTCAGTTATAATCGATTTCCAAAAAGGAATTGACCTCATCTTTCAATTAATTAGCTTTGGTATGAGCGTTTATGCCTACCAAACAATGCGATTTACCTGAGGCACGAATGATAAATCCCAGCAATATTTGCATTTTTATTATTTTTATTTTTTGATTTTTATTAATTGATTAAAATTATCAAATTTCTCGGTCTTAATTAAATCATTGTTTTTATGCATCATAATTTATTATTTATTTTTTTAATGGCAAGAAAATAGTTTAATTGCAATTTATTCTAAATGTGCGGCGATTCGTTCACTGCTGCCTTCACATAAAAGACGGTTTAAGAGTCCACATAGAATCGTTTAGCAGGCAACCAATATTATTTTTTGTCTTTTTTATTAGTTGTGAAGAAAAAGATTAGGAAGGAAATGCCGTAGAAATCATGGTAAGGAAGAGAAAATAAATGTATTTGCCATACAGTATGGGTAAATATGCAAAGTACATAATCTTTTGGGAACATCGAGAAGTCAAATGAAAATGCAAATCAAGCAAATTTTTTCGGAACATCGGGAAGTCAAATGAAAGTGCAAACCAAGCACTATAAATAATCTGAACTTAACGTTCATTTAGCTCTGATGACAATTAAAAATTATCTTCCAGCGAAAATCGCAGCATAATTTTCTAGCTCGTACCATTGTTGGTTTGGCCCATTCCACTGCGAACTAGGATGTTTCCAAATCTGCTGTTCCTGGGAATCACTCCTTCTTCTACCATCCAGGCCCGTATACCACTGGATTTCCCATGCTTGTAAAATTTCTTTTGACCATATCATAATGCAACAAGAATTAAACTTTTTTTTTGAGTTAAAATTATCTTTCAGAACGATGATAATGTTGTGCACTTATCGGCTTTTATTGAATCACAATGTCCTGATTGCACGAAATTCGTAAATAATCAGTTAGTACCTGTATGGTCTAAATTCAACAAATCTAGGAGACTCGAGGTCAAAATTATACCTTTTGGAAATGCTGATTGCGAAAGTGTTGGCGATGATTTCAGGTGATTTTCTTTTCGCTCTCGGATGATTTTTCAGCTGTGTAAATCATTCAAAAATCTAAGTTTTAATTTGAAGTTTTCAATTTATGACGCTCTAAACTTACGATTATTTACCAAATTTGAAATGGACGAACGTCAAAAGTACCGTCGATTAGCTCTTATAATTACGAATACAAAACCTTTTATTTTATTTTTATTTTTTCAGTTGTGATTGTCAACATGGAGAACAGGAATGTTTTTTGAATGAATTGATGAACTGTGCAATTGATATACTCAAAGATCCACGAGACCATCTACCAGTTATTTTTTGCCTGGAAGGAAAGCAAAATCGAGATGTCGGCATTAAAGAATGTTTATTGCGCCATCAACAAATCCCCGTTCACGAGTAGGTTTCATATTTTCGTGAATGAATTTTAGTAGTAAAATAGCATATGTAATAAAAAAAACTGCAGAATA
This sequence comes from Dracunculus medinensis, assembly GCA_900625125.1. NCBI lineage: Eukaryota > Metazoa > Nematoda > Chromadorea > Rhabditida > Dracunculidae > Dracunculus > Dracunculus medinensis. Next base: position 2,464,058 of record UYYG01001152.1, on the reverse strand, counting down.
ATGGAATGCGGCGCAACTGAAAAAGGAAGACGTCTTTTGGCTGAGGCTGGCAACGTGACGAGGTCGCTTCGTCCATTACTGCATTATGTCCCGTGGGTTCTTTTGGACGACAAATATTCGCAAAGCGCTGAAAATAATCTACTCGAAACGCTGTGTAATAAATGGAAACCGAAACCACCTGAATGTTACTGAAAAAAATACTGAATAAATATCATAGAATGTTACTCGATTTTTTGCTTTTGATCTGATAAATTATTCTTATCCATCTTATAAGTACACATTATTTACGGTTGGGATGAATCCACGAAACAGGTTTGTTCTCATCGAACGACGATAAACGAGCCTATCTGTGTTGATTGCTCTCAGTCAAAGCAACATACGACCCACTTGCCCCCCTTATCTTCCCAACTCGTTATTCGGCTATTTAAGCAGTGCGCCTTTGAGAAGTACGGGCAGAGTGTTTAGCGATTGAGCGATTTTGACGGATTACATATTTAAAAAATTAGTGGAACCTGGAACTTTTTACATATCTCACATGATCGCCTTCATTCGAATACCACTTGCATTAACAGCACCATCGCAGAGCGTCGCCTTATCATCATCGAGGTGTCGGAGTTTAAATATTTTAGATTTTATCAAATGGCTAAAATGCAAGAAGTGTTTTTAAAATATTTTCATTCTCTTGAAGGAACCAAAACCAAACCATGGTGCCCGACCGTAGTCGAAAAATACACCACTTCACCAATGTTTTACTCCATACGGGTTGAAAGAAGATTGCCGGGATTTTGGTGAATATTAATTGAGACGGTGATTTTTCCTGATTTTTCTGTTTAAAAAAATGATTGATGATTGTAAAAAAGGCGATGGAATGAAATCCTAGTGGAACTCTCCTAAAAATGCGTTGCTAAAACGGAACGAAAAAAATTTGAGCTGCAAAAGTTTTCAATTCTTTAAGAACGATTGTTCATATTCGTTACTAATCATCAGACCCAGCTGTTTGTTTATCAATTGATATATGTTAGAGTTTATTTTGCCAGCCGATCTGCGAATTTAATTGGACTAAATCAGCTGATAATGGTTTTACGTTGATTTTGTGAGATTGATTTGGTGAAATATTGGTGATATCCATTTTTGAAGGGTTCATTTAGGGGTTCATTTTTCATATATATTCGTATTAATTTATATTTCTCGAATGTTCTTTAAACGACGGGGTGATTAGTGATAACAGTGATAATTCCAGTTTTAAAAAGCAGGTCAAAAGGAATTAACTATCGAAAGCTGAACTGATACGAGATTTTGGAGGGATTATTTGATTCAGCTGAAAGGCTGTGTGGAAATAAGGCTTCATTTAATTTGAGATATGGTGTGCGGTTTGTAAGCCTCCTGTAGATACATTTTCGTACAATAGCCAGTAAAGGCATCAAAAGCTACAGAATTATGTGCATTTCTTTAAAGTCTCTTAAGGTCTTTATAAGATTCAGCTTTTTCTTATTCTTTTCACTTATAAATCTTTCCCAATTTTTATTAGCCAAGTTATCGGAAAATCGGCATCTTAGGCATCGGCTTATATTTTTGCTCTTATGAGTACCACTTTTTGCTTAGTTGATTTCGCTGGCTAATTGAACGAAGTAGCGCAGTAATCTTATCTTCTTCAGTTACTGAAATTTTGTACAAATTTTTGAATAGTTTTTTTTTTAAAATTTTCCACAATTTTCTGAGAGAAATTTCAAAAGAAAATTGTTTCATTCCTTTTAGAAATTGGCAAATTTTATTGTCTTTTTGTTTATTTGTTTTAGTGCATTTAAATATATTCATTATTTAGCACATATCATTTCTTGTTTCAGTGACTTCAGCATTAATTATTAGCGTGTTTCGCCAGAGAATCAAAGAAAGATAGAGGAAGTGCTTTGCATCATCACCGCTTGAATTCAATTCTCAGAGAGAGAGACGATTCCTCTTTCCAGAGAGCAAGATCACCTAATGATCGCCTAATTACGGTGCATGAATTGATAGTCTAAACAGCAGTGGTCTTAATACTTCTCCATTTAGGCAGCCCTTAGTTTCAGTTGTAAAAAACCAGTCATTTATTTAATTTTAAATTAGGTGAAATTAAAATTAGAAATTAGATGAACTAGAATGAAATTCATGTTATCAATCCTTTCCTGTGCTTTTGTTTGCATAATGCGATGACTGGTAATGAATAATATAGCTTTTGTGCATTTTTGTCGTGGTGGAGATAGCATGTTTTTTAAACCACAAAGGAAAATGGGATTAGAAATAAGGAAGTATATAGAGGGGTTCGCTTTATACAAGATTGTGAATTTGGTGGATGTGAAAGGAGCATAGTAGTATTCAAGAGGATCTTAGGGAGGTGCAATGAATTTTGGAGGAATGTTAATGACTGTAGTAGAAGAGGTTCTATTCCGTATAGCAGGTTAAATATAAAGGAGAAATAAGGTAAACATACTTAATAAAGGCAAATGTCGGTGTTCAACAAGTTTTTTTATTACTTCTATAAATTTATTCTTTTTATTTGCTCAATTCAATTTCATTTGGCCTGTTGCTAATTCAGTTTATAAGTCGAGCAGTAGCGAATAGATTTTTCGAAGGCTTTAAAGAATGTTGCTTACCAGTAAAATCGCTTCGTGAAAGAATGGATTATTAGTCATATTATAAATGGATATGGTCGGGAGAAATTTTCAACATAGAGGCAACTCAGCTTTAACCGTGGGAAAGTGGCTTAGTTTCAAGGCTGTCTGCGGATAGAAGCGCTTGGAAATGTCTTACTTCCATAGCCAGTTGGGCCAACATAATCAGTTATCAGTTATGCATGTGTGCTGTTCGGTGTTGTAGAAAATTTTTTTATTTATGTTTATTTTATAAATCACTAGTGGAAAAGATTTGTTAGGCGTCGTAGACCGTGCATTTCTCTTCCTATTCACCGAAAACTTGTTATGTCTGTCTTTTCCATTGTTTCAGATTGCTGCACTTCATCATCCTCTCAGAAACTCCCCTTCTCCCGCCCTATCCTTTTATACTGTTAGTTTTTAATTTTCCCTCAAATTCTCCCCTTCATCACTATGCTATTCTTTATAATTTGTGCCTACTTTTATGTTATAAAAGTCGTACGTATTTGAGGTGGTATTAAGACAGCATAATGGTAGTGTAAAATGGCATATAGGAAAAAGTATGGGAGTGGAAGAGAGTTGATAGAAGGAGCTTTAAGATCATCGGTAGGTTCAATTGTAACAGAGTTTTAGAGGTAGAGGCGATATTTAACGAAGGAGTTTCTTTACGACAGTTTATGGGTATTATAAAAAGTTTTTGGCATTCATTTTGTGGATTCACCGAGCCGACAAAATCTCACATGTTTGCATCCAGTTTCCATATACCATTAACATTACCATCATGATTGGAGTACATTCCTCGTCGTCCCCACAGTATTAATACATATTTCATCACTTGCTAAACCTTATGTTATATGGCTTCAAAAGCGGTGTCAAGATCTGAACTAATACAGTTATCAAGAAAGATTTTGAATCTAAATGGATCAGCAATATATGGATTTAGGCGGTTGGAAAAGGAATGGTTTCTGCTGTTATCGGCAATGGCGTCGTATCGAACAGGTTGAAGACGTCTCTACCTTTATAACCAGTGGAGCCAGTCTAAGCAGCAATGTGGAAAGGTGGAAAGTGATAGGAGAAAAAAGGAAATAAATACAAAATATTCTTAAAGTCATTCAAGTCTAAATCTTCGTCGAAACAGTGTATCATATCGTTGTTTTGCTCATATTTCCTTAAATCTCTTGTTTTATTTTGATTTATTTTGATTTCCAGGATTCTCAGGGTGTAAGAATATGGCAACGGTAACGAATAGGGGTCGAAAAAAAGCTTTACTCAAGGTCATTATTTTGGGTGACTCTGGTGTAGGTAAAACTTCGCTTATGAACCAGTATGTGAACAAACGATTTAGTAATCAATATAAGGCGACAATTGGTGCTGATTTTTTGACCAAGGATGTGATGATCGGTGATCGAATGGTCACTATGCAAGTATGCTTCATTTAAACATTTTACAAAACAAAAGAATCAAGTCAGTTTTTAAACAAGACTTTTTAGTAAATGAATAAGTTAACGATCTGCGGATTATTTGCGAATTTAACGAATTATTTTACCTTTTTAAAATTTCTTAATTTTATAGAAACTGCAAGAGATTTTTAGATATGGGATACCGCTGGTCAAGAACGATTCCAATCTCTTGGTGTTGCTTTTTATCGAGGCGCAGATTGTTGCGTTCTAACTTATGATATTACCAATGGTGCTTCATTCAAGAGTCTGGACTCATGGCGTGACGAATTTCTTATTCAAGCTAGGTGGTTATATTTTTATTCTTATTTTTCGATTATCATACTTTGAAGTCTCTTCATTTTTTATATCCGTTAATCATTTTTTCAATTTATAATTTTTTCTTTTATTAGTAGTTTTCATTTTGGTAAGAAGAAAGCAGTTTACCCAACATTTCGTGGGATTTTATGGGATTTTTCCACCCTTTAAGATGGCTTAAAGTAATGTTTTAAATATATATAATAGTATTATTTTATTAGAGGTATAAATAGCCGGACAAAAAATTTTATGATATTGATAAAGTTATGAGATTGTTTGTCGAGTACTTAACTAAGAGTTTTCCATAAATTTTCAGCCCACGCGATCCAGAGCATTTTCCTTTTGTATTATTGGGCAACAAGGTCGACCTAGAAGCATCTCGTGCAGTAACAACGAAAAGAGCGAAGGCTTGGTGTGATATGAAAAATATTAAATATTATGAGGTTATTTGTTAGTTTCAATGAGGGCTATCGTTTTTATTTTGAAAATTTCCGTTTTTGATTCCTTTTTGAAAGAGCTAATATTGCCTTGATTTTTTTGATACCTAATTTTTGGTCAATTCATTAATTGAAAATCGATAATCATAGGTTATTTAAGGTATCAGCGAAAGAAGCTGTAAATGTCGAACTGGCATTCGTTGAAATCGCTCGAGATGCTTTACAGCGCGAAAATTCTGATATTCAAGATTTCCCAGAATTTCCTGATCAAATTCGTCTTGATGGCCGAAATACATCCCAGCCATCTGGTGGATGTAACTGCTAATCTTTCTTTTGAGTATCTCATTGCCTAATTATTTGCGTTCAAGTAATTAATCCATTAATTAAATATTAGGTGTAAATCTTTTATATCTTATATTCGAATCTTTCTGCATTTTATCCACTCTGCAATTTTTGGGTTAATTGCGCCATTATTTTGAATTCTTTTCAAAATTTACCTCCATCCACCTGATTTTTACAAGGCTAATAGTTCTATTTCCAGCATATTGATATAAATTCATTGTTCTTGATTAGTATTTCATTTTTATATTTGTCTCTTTTTTTAGATAAACATTTTCTTTTGCTATTAAGTTGACATCTTTTTTTATATTTTTTGTCTTATCACATTTTATCTTATTATAGATAAAAAGCTATCTTCCGTAATTATTGCGGTTTGCAAATTTAGTAAATTGAGTAGGAAAGGTGGTACTATTGTTTTTAAAACTTATTACCATCAAATATCTATCTCTCTTTTATCTGATTTTAATAATTTACTAATTGTAAAGCCGTAAATTTTAATTTCTTATAATGTTTGGTTGTCTTATTCGATGTTCAATAGAATGAAATTTAAACTTTTGCAAGTTATAATCTAAAATTTCTTTGCAATTTCCTAATATCCGTTTTATCGAAAGCATTTTGTACCTTTGCTTATTCTAAAATCTTTTTGCTTATTTGAAATAATTTTTTATAAAGTTTTCATGGAATAAATCTTATTCATTTTTTTGTAATCACATGAACCAATAAATTTTTTTTGCAAAATTCATACTATGTAATACCATCCAGCATTTGATAATTATTTTAGTTTGATTTTAACTTTGATCAGAAGTGGAACCAGCTGAGCTGAAAATGGTGTGCACTGTTTGACGGAAGAGAGTTCTAAGATGCAAGCGTTTGACATTGTTGAGGTTGGCGTTGAGATTTTGAAAATTTCGTGGCTAAAGGTTCAATAAGTTTAGGAAATGCGAGATTTTCACGTCTCCGTTCTCGTTTGTCCATCTCTTCTTACTCCACAATGTATTTCTTTTATTCATTTGCAACTATGCAACTTGTATAGGTAAATGAAAGAATCCAGGCTAAAAATTATATGAAGGGGGAGATGACATATACTCACTGGGGTTGCAACATAAAAATATATCAAATTATTTTGTATTCCGCGAAAAATGTTTGTTTTTCTCTGTGATAATAGATCGGAAGTAATTTTTTGCCAAAAAAAACAAGAAACAAAAAGAAAAGTTTAAAAGATATTTTAATTTTAATTTTTGCTATATTTCAATGGGTATTTAGGGCGAAACCAGTTTTTGAATCGATTAAAATGATCTGAACTGGATTCCTATAAAAATTCAATGTTCATTCTTTTTTCTTACATCGCCAAAATATTTTTAGCTGATATGAATGAAATATGATAACAAAGGATGTGAATTTTAAGTGAGAAAAAATTTTTTATTTATCGAAAAAAACGAGAAAAAAGGAATTAAAAATCGGAAAGAATTTATTCATCATGAAATTCACTTAGACATGAATGGTTTAATAAATGGGATGTTACGTACATTTTGGAGCCCCGAACGGGTCAGGTAGATGTGGTTTTTGACATCCCTATAAGCGAACCATTCGCGATCATCTCATTGATGGGCTTACCGGACGAAAGAAAGCACCTCTAGCTATCTGAGCTAGAATTTCACCTTTCGCTTGGCTATTAGCTATGAGGGTGGATCCGGGAAATTTTAAGTATAAAAAATATAGGATGCGATCTTATCATCCAAATCTTATCATCTTCTGACTTAAAAGAAAAGGTTGATCTTATTTTCATTGATTTGATTTGAAAGCCAATTTTAGCTGCTATCAACAATTAGAGAAACAAAAGTAAGCCAAAGGAGTCCATTTAAGCTAAATTTATCATTGTGACAAATTTATTTACATAAATTTATTTGTAATGTGATTGTATTAAAACATCTTTATAAATGACAAAAAGGAATAAATTAGCCGGCTGTTGTTCTCATTTTATAGCACCAATGTTGGTCCCTGCAGGGGAATAAATGCGTCTAATCTGACAAAGCAAAGAGTGAGTTTCACCAAAAGTTATGAGCGCATTTAGAAAAAGCCATAAGTGATGTTAACAATATCAAAAAATATCTTTTAAATCTAAATTTAATGCATTTAAAAATGCTTATTTCAGGACGGTTTTGTTTCTATGGTGACAATAATTATTGACTATTTATATTTTCTGCAATAAGGAAATATTTTGTTTATTATAATACTTATTATTATATCAGTTTGTAATGAGTGATAAATGGATATCATCTTTAAATGATGGTGCATTGGGCATTAATACATTTGCAGCGTGCGTCAGTTTAAGTGATTTATACGGTGATGGTGATTACAAATTAATAATCGGTGATATTGGAACGGGCCGATATAACATGAAATTGAAGCTATTCAAAGGCATAACTCTGATAGGTGAAAGCGCCCTTACTGATGTTCCATCGGCTGTAGTACCACTTATTAATGAATTGGTTGGTTGTTTCTACTTTTTAGCCAATTTTTATATGTTTAATATATTTAATATTTAATATAACACTGCTTTAGCATATAATTCATGTTTTTTTGCAAATATTTTGGCCCCAATTTCATTCCCTTGCATTTTTTAAAATATTTCTACAATTTCTTTTTGTGCTATTTTTTCTGCTATTATTTTGGTGATTTGTGGAGTCATTTGAATACCGAACTCTCCAAGGATGAATCGTCGACCAAAAACTGCCCTTTAGGAGTCACCAAAGTTAGCCAAACCAGAAATTTGCTATTAGGAGAGAAAGATGTCGATAGCAATGGCCAAGAAACAGATAAAAACAGATGTCGCCAAAAGCTTTTCGAAAAAATAAATTGCTAAGCAGAGAATTGATATCAATTGATATGTTTTTATTGTTTTTTTAACTTTAGATACAACCAAATTCGCCATCGATTGCCGTCTCGTCGAGTGCCTCAGTTTTAATTTATAAAAATTTAAAGCCTTTTTATAAATTCAATATTCCCCCTGTTGAGATCGATGAGATGGAATTAGAAGCGTGGCGATTAGCTAAAAGCGGCCAAATCGATTCATCGCAGTTATATGCTGTTTTATCAAAACTCAGCGAAAAAGTTATTTTTTCTCAATCAATCCATTCTAAATAAATTTTAACCAAATAGTACAAAATGTCGCTTGGTCGTTGAGCAAAATTAATATAATAAGTAATAATATCAGCCAAAAATGAAAGCAGAAAAACAGAAATTGTGCAGTAAAATTGAGAAATTTGATAATGTATAAGTGATAAAGGCGTGCAATTAATGTAGAATGGCAATGGTGATAACAATGGTTCGAATCGCAACCAATCCTTTCTACCCTTCCGATAAGGGTTATTGGGCGAGAAACTCTGAAAACCTCTCTGCCTTACCTGAATAATAATGAAATGCGGAAATATAATTAGCATAGCTATAAAACCATGGATCCTTGATAAAATCCAATAGAACTGGAGTCACCGTTTTGCGAAAAAAATTCCTTAAGGCGAATTTTTAGGAAATTTCTATGCATAGGATCTTATACAACAAAATTTTCTTATGAAAAAACACAGTCTACATGATTGCATAAATCGTTTCAGTTAAGTGCGAATAAATTAACTCCATTATCACAAACTTTTCTGTGCTCTCGAAAAACAGAATGGAGTTCTTTTGTAACACAATTTGAAGATAAGAAATTAATTTCTCGACCAGTCGTCACTTCTATGACAACACTCAAGAAATCTTCAGCAAATGCAACATCCATCGACTGCCTTGTAATAGGAACTGAATTTGGTCTTATCTATTGCGTCGATTCTCAGGCGTTTGTCGTAATTGCCAAGTGCAGTGTCAGTGGGGTACCTTCATTTCTTTATGCAACCGGCAAGTTCTTTTTCCTCTTCAATAAAGTTTATTATAAACTTTTATACGAAAGTAATAACCTATTCATTCTTCCTCTATCAGTAAGGACCATTCTTGCAACTAATGGAGTCAGTATAATAAGTAATGTGGTTAGAAAGAGAAGAATAGCTAGCATTATTTCCAGCTTGGCTAACTCCACTGACTGCTAGAATTTACCGACTAAGTTCGGCATTATTTTTATTACGATAGAGTTAACAGTCCAAAATTATAAGCAGTGCAACCAATATAAATGAGGGAAATAGGAAAAAATTTGAAGATTTTTGCTGCCAAATTGGACGATGTTTCTTGTCATTGTTCCATATGCCAATATTTGGGATTATTGTTGGGATTATTTAATATTGAGCGTTTGCTTCTGTGTTCCGCCTTTTTTGTCATTTTCTGAAATATTTTAGAATCATTTCTGGAATATTTCAAAAATATGCTAAATTCTTTTTAAATTTGAAAACAGAGAATAAATAAATGATTTATAAAATTTAAAAAAGATTTAAATTTATAAATTTGTGTACGAAGAATGCAAATAAAGTCGATAAAAGTAAAATAAATAAATTATGATAAAAATTAAAAAAGTGGGATAAATTTATTCTTTAGTTTATCCTTTTATCTTATCTTGAAGTGATCATAATTTCAAAAATCCTGGTGGCTATTGGAAGATTCACCATACGATAAGAAACATGAGCAATCTTTCACTCACTCAATTCCCAAAGAAAGATGACAGAAGATGACACTGTGATAACCATAGAAGAATTCTCAGCTTGTTGGATGTATCTAAGAACATTTTTGCCTCAGTTCTGCTGAATCATGCTCTAGTTTCATAACAAAATATTCCCTAATCTACCCGATTCAGGACCAAATCTTTATTAAGAAAAGCATCGCTTCAAATTGGCAACTTACCATCATGACTTCGCCGTTATTTTCGATTCTATCAATAAGATATCTCTCTAATAAATCGTAGAGCATGGTAGACCAGAAATACAATCAGACATAAAGTACTTTGTCAGCATCTGCCAAGTATGCTGAACTGACACAATCCTTTAATATATGAATGGCATACATTTTCCAAGATTTTTCCTTTTTAGATAAAACACCTTATCAAGAGGTATATAATTCAGTCGAAAGTATATTATCATTTATATACTATGAATATGTTGATAATGTTTTCCTTTTTAATAACGGAATTACAACAGACTTGGAAACTGATAAGTAGCAAAAATTGGCCTTCACATCAATATAGATAAAAACTTTTTTTCATTTTATATACGCAGGTGAAATATCAGTTTCAGTTAATTTATAAATATAAATTTTTCACTGACTTGTCACTTCCGAGAATTCACTCTTATACGCACTGGTCAAGCGAAAGATGAAATTCGAATATTGTTGGAAATGCCTTCTTCCTTATGGCAAAATCTCTATGAAATCGTTTTGAAATTAGTCTCGAAAGCTTGCATCTGTCTGTCTGACAATCTGTTTACTTGCAATTCTTCCTTAAATCTGCGAAGTGCGAACAGTGAGGATGGAAGATATGAGAAAGCGAAACCCACAGTGAGTATAAGCTATTAGAAGAAGAATAAATGCCTACAGCGAGTAAATATTTTTTGGTAGCAATTACCACAATCTTTAACTTAGGTAGCTCAAGCCCAAGATAATTATTGCTTTTTAATTCGACAATTATATGAATTATTAGATTACTAATAATTATAATTCTTATGCTAGTTAAATTATAAAATATTAAAAATTCTCTCAGCCAACTTTTGCCCCATAAGTTATTGCCTTGCGCCGTTCCTACCCAACCATTTCTCAATAGCCTTAATATCGAAAATAGTGGAATTTTTGGAATTTTTTAAAGGAAAATGAAAGGAAATCGGCCACTTTTAACAATGATTATTTATTACTAATCGAAATCGAAATTTATTTCTAACACACCTTAGATTGTAGATAAATATCTATTCTTTCCTCTCATATCATATCAGACGATAACCGATTTTTCTTCCGATGAGAATTCAAGAACCAACGTTTTTTTGAAGGGATTTTTGACGTCGATTATCGAATATTGGTAAGTTGTCGTAATGCAGAAGTATTTTCGATAAAACGAGGTATAACCGAGTTAGAAAAGCCTTTATTTACGGTGAGATCGGATATTATTGGAATGGTGCAAATAGGAAAGCAGGTAAAGATCATTTATTTTATTGCTGATATTGATAAAATTCACCGATTTAAAATTCACTGATTTTAAATTTTTTTTTTTTAGATTATTATTGCTTGTGATGACTGTTCTATCTCATTTTTTACAACGAAAGGTAAACGCCACGGTGTATTAAAAATGGATTCATCAATAAAAGGTATCGATGTATTCTCGTATGAACCCCGCCAGTACAATGCACTAATTGTTGCACTCCAAAATGAGGTAAACATTTAAAGCAATCATTCGCGCAAAAAGATTGTAGAAAATTCTTTTCGCGATATTCATTAATATATTCTGCATTAAAAATTTCATCACAATATTTTCTGGTTCCATTGACATTATGGAAATGAAGTTTCTATAGATGGTTTGGCCTATCTAAATTGTCTGAGCTTAAATGATTAATTTATTGCTTTAATCAGATAGAAAGATTTCTGGAAAAAATAAGGTGGTCACCATTTCTGAACTGGGCGGTTCAACTGGCCACTAATTTTCCTAGAAATTTTTATCAGGAGTCATTTAGCGATAGAAATGTAAGTAGGTCGCGATTTTTTTAAATGGAAGGTTCATTGCCATCGAGAACGAACCGAACACAATGATTTGAATCACTGTCCATTTGGTTATCCAATTTCTTCAAAACCAAAAAAAAATATTTTATGCGGCATTTTTATGAAAAATTTATATAAAAAATATTTTTAAATGTGAATTTGCATACATTTTTCTCTAATATTTTTTTTTTCAAATATTTAATTTATTTAAACTTTTTTCTCAAAAATTTGAATTCATTTAATTTTTTTTGCTTTTTTTTACGAGGTTTCTTCCAGCAATTCAATTTATATATAGCAAATTACTTAATAGGTGAGAATTTACCAGAAATTAGTGATGGTCGACCGTCTCAAAATTGATGTACCAATAAATTGGATTCGGTTTGGTCGATTCGGTAGAGAAGAAGGATCACTGATAATTGGCTCAAGAAGTAAAAATAACCATTTTACTTAAAATATCATCGAATAATCATAGAACTCATCTCATTTGCGATTCGAACTGCCAGTCTTTTCCTTTTAATTAATTGCCATTGCTATTTTTTCTTGTTGATTATGATTTGTGGAAGTAAATTAAGTAGGAGGACTTTCGAATTTCTTACATTATAAAAGGAGACTTCAACAGATTCCAGAAGCATCAAAGAATTCTGCTCAGAATAATGCTATTAAGATATTGAACACAATCCTTAAGCAGCAAGACTTGTGGTAGTGGACTCGACACTATGCCACTGGATGAGAAGAGGATGAAAAAGGGATTTTATATATATGAAAGATTACATGGTAATATCATACTAATCTTTTTCGCAATATTTTTTAGATGGAGGATTAAATATTAAGCTTTTTCGAAGAACTGCAGTTCTGGATGAATGTTGCGGCCAAATAGGACCTCCAGTGGCACAAAATCGGAAACTGAACGTACCAAGGCGCACAAAAATTTTTGTCGATCAAACGATTCGAGAGCGAGAACAAGCTCAGATTATGCATCAGGTATTGTAATTATTATTGCTAATTATTAGTGATTGGTGATTTAAGAGCCTAAAACTGATGGTAATTGATAAACCCTATCTAATAGACTCGATCGGATAATTTTTGACATTTTAAAAGACGGCTTCAACAGATTCCACGAACAAAATCAGCGATTTCCTACTAAGCTCTTAATTTATTATTGAGATTGTTGCAAAAATTCAATAAAAATTTTTTAACTGATAGTTTCGAAAATTTTTCAAAAGAAAAATTTTTTTTCATATAGATTTTATAGATTTCATAGATTCAACATAGATTTTCAAGCATATTTATTATTCTTTTTTTAAATTTTATTAGAAATTTTCTATTTGTCATATAAAATGATTAACTAATCAAAGAAAAAAAAAAGTTAAGAATTGTACTGCCGAAGATTTATCAGTCGCTTATACCAATGCCAATCGCACGCTGTCTCATTTTAATGTTACTGTAAGACGGTAAAAAAAATTGCGAATTCATACTGTGAGTAGACAAATATAGTTTCTAATTTTCAATTATGAATTTTTTATAGCATTTTCATAGGTCTTTCAACGTGACCTCTTCATGCTTCGCCTTGGAGTGACTAAAGCATTCGCTAATCTCATGGAAAACTCTACGAATACGTCAACTGTAAAACAAGATGAAACGGTTGACATATCTGCGGAGATAAATGGTTTCGGACCAATTTTCAAGATGATTGTTAAGATTAAAACAATCTGGTTGGTCTTTTGGCTTCGCCATCATGATTGTTTCTCAAAACATTAGCACCATTAAAAATTCCGATTTACATTCTCTCTTTTCAGCACACAACCTCTCGAGAATCACTGGCTTATATTTCATTATAACAAGGAATTATATTCACTTCAGGATTTTCTGATTGCTCTACCCGCTTTAGTGCCAGGAAAAACGTATAGTTTCAGCACATTTGTTCACCGACTGGAGCCAGAGAAAGCAATTAGTGATGATATCCGGATATTTCTGGCTTTTGGTTCAAAAATTATTGTTGCAGCTATTGTTAATATGCCTGTTAGTGAAATGGGCATTAACTGATTATTGATAACATTGTGGTTAATGCAATTTTTTTCTGTTTCTTGAAATCCTTAAAATAGTGCGCAACATCTCTGGCCTGGCTGGTTCCAGTGGGTATTACAGTTAAGCGCTTCAATCTTTTTTGTTATTCAATATTTGACACGATTGATTGAATGAATGATTCAAAAATCATAAAAACTGCAAAATTCACTCAAATATGGCATAAGATAAATATTCAGAAATCTCCTAACGCCTAATTTTTTGTTCCCATGAAAATAGCAGTACTATAATGAATATATTAGATATACAGGTGAATTTTTACCAGGATTTTTTGATGAGGAATTTCCGAAAATAAGTTCTTACTTGTCGTTGCGATAATTCGAGCTATCCACTCTGCTACCCTTCCTCTTATAGGCGAATTCCATACCAAAGAAACTTGAGCATAAAAACAATTCTTATAATTCTTTTTTCAAACATTCGTTTAAAAGCTGAAAATTAAAAAAAACATAAATATTCGAACGATAAGAAAAATGAAAAACTGGAAATTTTCTTTTATATCACAATAATCTCAAATTTATAGAAAATTATCAAAATTTATAAAGATTTTGTTTATTCAAAAAGTTTTTGGTACTTTATTCCTAAATTTAATTATAGAGCTAATACATCAAAAAATAGGTTAAAAGAACAAAATAATTTTTCACAAAATCGAATCTAAATAAGCTCGGGCAAATCTTACGACTGATTAATGAACGTTATGGCTGATTATGTATCTTGCTTCATACATTTGGAATTTTGTGATTTATTTATTTTACTATTTATACTATTTATTTTATAAGAATTAAAACTTATAAAATTTATTTTATTAAAATAACTATCGGATTATCAGCCAATTATCCGTGACTCTAATCAAATTAATGAATATTAATCAGAATTTCTCTTTGTATAGGCAATAAATGGCCATTTATGATCACTAAGAAACTAAAATTTTTCCCTAAATTCCCTAAAATTTAATATATATTTTCTTACAAATAATATATATACTTATATATGTCTGCATAAATTTTGAAATGTAAAAATATATTATTAGCAAATTTTTTTCATTCTGGAATGAAAAGCAATAAAAAAAAAGGGCATAAACCATTTAAAAAATAAGATATTTATTGTCTTTTAACAACCACAAATTTTTTTCGAAAACTTTGCAAAAATTTATATATTATTTTACTTCACTGATTGCAATTTTGATTAATGTAAATGGTCATTAAATGCGACGATGATAAATAATATTTCATTAGAACAATTCAAAGCAGCCAACTAGCAAATAGTAGTGTCCATAAGAATATTTCTTTTTAAAATCCCTCACCATGGTTGGACTCGCTCCACTAGTTCACGGCACTAGAGAAACATGCCAGGGATAGAAGTATAAGTACAGATAAGTCGCCAGCATCATCCGGATTTTTAGTTTCCTGTGAGGAATAGAATCTCTGCATCGACGCTCGGAACTCAGCAACAATCCACCGTGTGATTTTATGTCCACAAGAATATTATAGATTAGCTGAAAAAACGCTTGGATAGCTGAAAGATAAGCAAAAAATATGTTTTAAGTAAGGCGAATGGCTATGCTGT
Source organism: Dracunculus medinensis (assembly GCA_900625125.1). NCBI lineage: Eukaryota > Metazoa > Nematoda > Chromadorea > Rhabditida > Dracunculidae > Dracunculus > Dracunculus medinensis. Next base: position 2,448,605 of record UYYG01001152.1, on the reverse strand, counting down.
TGGATTAGAGAATTATGCAGTAAGAATAATATGTGAATTGCAAAGCAGTTTAGTTTTTAATTTTCGAAGGAAAAAAAGAATAAAATACCAAATTGTTCCATGCAAATATTATGTTCTGTATTTTAATAATATTTATTCAAATATTATTTTATGCACAAAAATAAAAATTTTTGTGCATAAAATTTCATATAAAGCGTAAAGGAATAGAAGCGTATATTTTGCGTCTTTAATGGGCTTACATAAGGCGTCATTTGGTCTTTTTAAAATTAGAAACAGATGGGCCTAGAACAATGCTCTTAAAAAATTTCAAATGGATAAAACAATTGTGGGTCGGCAGCTTTTTTCGTTTTGCAAATAGAATTCGTTTTAAATTCGTTTTAAAAATGTGCCAAGTATAAGAGGATCACTCAATGGGTTGTTGTTCTCATTTGCACTCTTCCACTTCTGGAATGAGCACGCTTTCCAAAAATCCAGGTGATATTAGCAATCGACATGTGGTTCCGCCACCTAATGCATCCCTTGCAAAATTTGTCGTATCCGACAAGCTAATGGAGCGATCTTAGACAGCTGTGCATTCCTTTAAAAAAAAAGCGAATAGTAAATTTATACCGAAAATTGCATGAAATTTTTCTAAAGATAAAGAAAATTACCAAATTTTTTTTTGAGATTTTTTTTATTTTCATAAAAAATGACGAAAAAAAGATATTAAAAAAAAGAAAAATGAAAAACAGTGGAATTTGTGATAAGAAATCGCAGTGAAATTGAATTCATAAATTTTTCGAAACTATTAAAAATTCAATATGGTAAAGTGTCGCTTATACTAAATGAACATAAAATTATATAATATATTATATAATATAATTATAAAACTATATAACTAATGAAAAAAAATCGAAGCTAATAAAAATTAAAAAATTTGCAAAAATCAAAAACTGAACAAATGAGTATTTATTTTTATTTAAATGGCTTCAAATTAGCTTATGAATAAATGAGTGTTGAAAAAATTATTTTTACCTAAAAAAAACTCATATAAATAATTTTTTTAATAATTGATGATAATAATAAAATAATATTTCTTTCAATAGAAAAGATGATCGAAATTTCATTTTAGCCTCAGAAGTAGCGGTTGGCCAGGAATTATGTATGATAAAAACGGTAGTCCAGGCCGTAAAAATGATAGATTAGACCTGAAACGGCAGAGGCCTTATGGGCCTGAGAAAACAACAGATCAGGCATTACATATAGTAAAAAATAGTAAAAAATGGTAGGCTATGCCTATGAATGACTTTAACTTATATATAAGTTAGTGTTAATAAAATCATTTTTATCTAAAAAATTCATCTAAAAAAAATTTTTAATTACAAAAAAATGATCGAAAAGGAAAAAAGAAAATGAAAGGAGGGGCAAATAAGTCTTTTTAAATAAATGAACAGCAAAAATTTGCCATTTTTATTTACGAATAAATATTTTAAGGTTGTCCTTCCCTTAAAATTTCATTCTTTCATGCATATTTATTATTTTATATTTTTATTATTTATAAAAGGTTAGTTATTATTTCTTATTCGATTAAAACTTAAAAAAACCTTCTTTTATCAAATTATTATCAAATCACTTGCATAATTTTTTGGTTCGGTTTCACTGATTATTTGCGTGTGAGATCAATTAAAAGATTGGTTAATTTGATGAGTGATAAAGTTAAAAATATATTATTAGGAAAGATATCTCCTTAACTCATGCAAAATAATCCATTATGTAATTTTTCATTGCCATTATCAATAATGGCATTTTTCAATTGTCAGTTATTAAGTACAAATATATTCCTTATGCTCTGATTATCAAAATTAAAGAAATGTTTCTATATAATTATTCATTCCAGTTGGTTTATTAAATTGTCTTTCGCTATCCGAATATTGTTCCTCTTAAGCCTTTGGGAAAAATTTTATTGGGAATTTATGAATAATAGTTTGAATTTAGTTAACGGCGATGATGAAAATCCTATAAAAGAGCGATTTAAATGCCGTCGTAATGGATGCTGTGACCAACATGAATGGTGTCGATTCTGGGCATCGGTAGGTGAATGCATTGCTAATAAAGACTGGATGGAGAAGAACTGCCAATTAGCCTGCGCGAGTTGTAGCCATTCAGGTAAATCGTTCCAAGTATGGTTCTAGTATGGTTACTTTACGTTTGGCTGTTATTTTGCAACGATGTTTCTTTTTGATCTGATGAAATTTTAAAAAATCAGTTTAATTTATCATTCAAAATAAGTTAAGAATTACAAATTATTAAGAGAATTACGAATTATTAATAAAATTAAAATTACGAATTAAAATTAAAATATTACTAAAATTACTAAATTAAAATTAAAATATTAATATAAAATAACTATTAGCTTAATAAATAATTCCAATAAACAAACAGGTTTTTAAAAAAGAAGTTTTATAGCTTCAAAGAAATTTATATACATTAAACAAAAAATGCTTTAAAAATTTTTAAAATTAAAATAGTTTTGATTTAAACAACAAAAAATCAAAGAAAGACAAGTTCATCATTTTGACAATTTTTTCTTTTATTCATATCGATAAAATGTAAACTAAATTGCTAAAAAACTAAACTAAATTGCAAAATTATTTATTTTATCGCCATTTAACTATTAATTAACTATGTATATGTATTTTTTGCGGGAGTAAAAATAGCTTTCCATTTCATAGCTCCTTAGATCGAAATTCCAGCAGTATAAAAACCTATTCTTCAAAAATCTGAGTTGCGCCATCTCTACTTCCAGTCAAGTGGCACTCAAATAAAATTTACCTGGTTCGACAAGCCGATGAGGCCAGTTAAGCCAGAAATGGTCAGCTCTCTTCAAAAAAAAAATTTATCTCTAAATTCTACAATACAATTGCAATTTAAATTTTTAAATTATTTCAAATATAAAGATTTACCACTTATCGTCACTTTTTTAAAAATGTTATAAAAAATACTATTGCATGCATGCGAATGAAGAAATTTTTATTTTCATTTTTACATGTTAAATTTTACGAACCATCATCACAGACTGTTGAAAAATTTCAAGTGTCATTATAAGATTGGCTTCGACGAGAGCACTTATTTTACTTTAAAAAGCCATAATAATTCGCTTTTTGGTAGCAACTTTTCCTCATTCATTCGTAAAATCTTCTTTTTTTTCAAATCAACGAACAAAGAAAATAGAAAATTTCTTTCATGCAAATACAACCTATCTATCAGCAATCAATTCTATGAATTTTTGCTCGTTTAAACAAGTTGTAGCTATTGTTATATTTTATTTATTGATAAATTTGATAAATATCTCTGCATTTGTCATAAAACTTTTTTTAAAGTATCATTTATTGTATATGGTAATGACTTTTTGATAAGAAATTGAATGGCCAATAGGCTGAGAAAAACTTCTATAGCGAAAATTTTTAATGTGTTCAGTCTAATGATATTTATTATTTCTCGAAGCACATGGATTTCTTTTTCTTCGAATGGCATTTTTTGAAAATAAGGAAATAAAGAATAAAATAAGAATAACTCAGAAAATATCTGTGAAATTATTTTAGAAATCATTTAATTGCAAGTGATAAATTATTCAATTTTAAATGATAAAGAAGACACAAAAAAATATGATAAGAAAATAAATCTTTGTAGAATTTTTTCCGAGTTGGCCCTTAGAATATTAACTTTTTTGCATGCATTTCCTGAAAAATTTCCCATAATTTTTTCTTCCATTGTAGAAATTATTTATAAATTCTAATGTGTGAAATAAAATTCTCTTCAATAGTTTTGATAAATTTCTATTATAAAAAAAAATCGGAATAATTTTTTATTCATTTCTCGAAAATTCGAAAAAATCCATTTTAAATTATTTTAATTAATTCGTACAGATATTTTGAAGAAAATTTATGTGAGTTGCATTTTGCTTACATATAAAAACTCATAAAAATCCTTTTAAAATTTTTAATTTTTGTTTTTATGAGTTTATCGAAAAATTTTTCCAAGCAATTTACCATCATTAACGTTTCAAGAAACAACTCCATTAATTGTTCGGTTTCAATAGTCTTAAATTAAAAAAGTGATCGTAATTTTTCTACAATAAAAACTTCTATTATTTAAGATTCTTCTCGTTTATTTCATTTAGCTTTTAATTTACTTATTTATTATATTTTATATTGCAATTCGCTTAAAAAGTTGTTTCATTAGATATTGCAATATTTTTTCTGAAATCACTGAATTTCAAGATTGAATAAGTTATATGAAAAAATTTCTAATTGTTGCTAAACAGCGATCTATGGTGTATGTATGGTCGCATCATTGCTGTATCGATGGTACACCTAATCTCTCTTGGCCACTTTAATTCAGGCTTTAGTTGCTCGCCTTTAACTCCATGTATCGAAGAACTTAACGAGTTTGCGCCAATTAAGAAATATTAGTGGGTACTGCAGCTAAATAAGCGAAAACCTTCGTTTTTGGTATGCCCGACGATAGGAAACATTCTTAGTTGCAGCTGGACTTCTATTTCTTGCTTTGTTATTTGGAACAAAAGTGGGCTCATAATATTTCAAATGCAATAATTTCTCAACTAGCAATGATTTTACAAAAATAGATTTTATTCACGTCAATACGGAGTTCTAGTTTTACGATCGCAGTGACCATTAGTCATAACTCATCGGCAAAACGGTCAGCAAAGAGGACCGTTCTATGGCGCTATATTCTTGCACATCTCCTAAGCGTGACTAAATGAAAGCAGTATCAATAATTCAGCCTGTAATTTATGCAGTTGAATATTGCAGAGAAAGATAAATATGCATTTCGAAAAGAAATATACTTAGAATCACGCTAATGTACGCTCGTAAAATGCTTTAATGAGCGGAACCATCGTATTTCACCGCCCTTCGACCTGTAAATTTACTAAATGAATCAAATACAAAATCTGCAAGTGCCGATGGATTGCTCATTTTTAAAACACTCGTATACTTTTCTGATGCGTGGATATTCTTTAGAGCAACACCACTATTTTGTGCTATCATAAATCTATTCAAAAGGACAGCGAAAATTTCCTCGATAATTCCCACAGTGCAACCCATTATCCATTTTGAAGTTTTGCTACAGGATTGTGTTTCAGCAATCACCTGCTATTGGTTCCTTTTTCCATATGATTACATCCACTGAAAGAATTGAGCAGTATGTGAAAAGGCAATGTACTCAGCACTGAATCTCCAGAAGTCCTAATGGTCAAAAGTTTTTAAGTAGCGGCAATTATTTATTGTTCTGTTGCATTGATAGCAAGCATCGGAATAATATGTGGCGTATCTTGATTTAGCTTTAGTGATGGACTCGCTCCACCGTGCAACGTAGCCATTAGTCTGGCGACATCATAAGGTTTCTCACCGTTTCTCTACCTTTGGTCGTCAGAAGCTAATATTTGCTATTAGATATACTGGTGTTTTTAGAATTTTCTTCTGGTACGCGCATTTTCGCATGGCATATGCTTGTGTAAACTCAGTTGATTTGCGAAACAAACAACAAATTATTGAATATTTTTTTGCTTTCTTAAATAATTTCTGGAATATTTGGCTTATAAATCGGGAAAAATAAAGTTAACGAATGTCGTAAAAAGCCAAAAAATTTTTAGGTACAGTTGGACGCTCACGCATATCTCACAAAACAATCAGGCCATTAGGCTTACGTGTAAAAAGTTCGACGCCCAATGTACCAAAATTTCGTGATAGATCCACGGAAGCAATCCGATCAACGAAGTTGTAAACTTTATTATTCAATTGAAATAAGTTGGAAAAAATTGCAGCAAATGCTTTAGTATAAATTAAAAAAATAAATAAATCAAAAACTAAGATGTCATCGCTTTTCATTGCTTTTATACAAAAATTCAGCGATTAGCGAAAAAAAAATTGATAAAATAAAAATTATTAATAAAACTTGAAAAAATACAAAATTTAAAATATAAAAATATAAAAAAGGTATAATAAAATATAAAAAAAGTACCAAAATTTGATGGAAGAAAAAATTACAATATTTTAAAATATTTTTACGAAACTTTGGAAACTTAATTTATTATTTAAAAAATTATAAATTTTAATAAAATTATTAAAAATTTATTTAAAAAACCAATTCATTATTAAAAAATTATTATCAATAACTTATTAAAAAATTATCGCTATTAAAATTTCATTAAAATTTATTAAAAAATTATTGTTGTTAAAATTATTAAAAATTTATTAAAAAGTTAAAAAATTAATTGTTGAAAAATCATTGCGACAATATGTTTAGAAAAATTAAGACAAACCGACGATCGAAAATAAGATTGGAGACGGTGAATTCGCGACAAGCGCGATTAATGCGCTGCAAACGAATTCAAAACGATCCTCGAAATACTGCGGAAATACTCATTCGAGAAAAACTTGTTGTGCCCCTCGAAGGTTCGGTTCCTTGTTCCTTTTTCGATCATTTACCTAATCTTATTTGCCTTCGTCCGACTCTGAAATGCCTTAGATACTTCCGGGCGTCATACTATGTCAGTTGACGAAGTAATACGCTCAAATATTGCTAATGCTTGCGTGCCGAGGCTTGATGAAGCTGAATGTGAACGATCTATTTGCTATAACTTATACTATCGAACATTTGATGGAACTTGTAATAACTTACAACAACCGCTTCGTGGTGCAGCTTTTCGACCCTACAATAGGTACGCAATTTCCACGCCACTCTTCTCCAATAAATGCAATACAATTTGCTTCGCATTTTAAAATTTAAAGTACCATTTTACAGTCTACAGCGCAATTCGCTATCTATTTTTCTTTTAACCAATAAGCTGTGAGGGGATATGAATAGTCCTAAAAAGGACTAAAGAAATAATATTTCTTCATACACTTCTAGTGGCTCATACAATCTATGGTTTGAACAAATTACTAGAGCCAGTTTTTTAAGAGTCACTTAGGAAAAGAACCACAGAATCTGACTTATTTTAGTGAAATGATCGGAAATTTCTGTTATGAATTGGTCTGGTCAGAAAAATATCAGTTATATATTTGGTATTTAATATATCTAATAGATCGAATATTTATAATTTTTCAATCAATAATCCTTATCTCCTTTTTTTGTTTGATTGGACAATTTAATATCATTTAAAATTGGACCACTTAATTAGACACCTTTTAGTACTTCACCATTATTGATTAGGCACCATCAGTAACTGTTAGTATGAGATTACCTTGATCATAGATCCAGTTAAGTGATACAGATTGTCTCCTTATATCATTCAACTGTGTAAATTTATAAGGAATTTTAAATTTGAAATAAATTATATAAAGTATATATAAATTATATAAAGAACAATAAATAATTTTTCACAAAATTTTCGTTTACATTGAAAATTTTTACAATCAAGTTAATTTTTTTCAAAATAGCTGAATTTTATGGAATAAGACAAAATTTCAACTGAAAAAGAACGAAAAAATTATTTGCAGATTGATGCCACCTGAATATGATGATGGATTATCTGAACCTGTTTGTAAGTTTGAACTTATTTCTCTTATGATAGATGTAAAGAAGCCATAAATTTATTTTGGTACCATATTTTGTTGAAAACAACACTTTTTCATTCATAGAACCGGTTAATTATTTCGACTGTAATAAATGGAGAGAATAAGAATATTCATGACTTTACTTTTAGCATTTACGCGACAATTCCGACCAAGTCCAAGAGCACTTAGTCGCACAATACTTGCTTCACGTAAGACCGTACATCATCCAGAATATAATGCACTGATGATGCAATGGGGTCAATTCTTGACCCACGACATGGCAAAGACTACACTCGTTCCTTCAGCAAAATGCAATGTTTGCAAAAATATCACTGATCTTTGTATGGCGATCCCTATTGAATCAACTGATCCAAATGGAATGTAAGTTATATTTTCAAATTATTTCATATAACAGGAAATTTTAAAGTATATCTGAATGTTGATCAAGTTGGTCTTATTATATTTATCATAACTGAAGGAGATCTGAAATTGATTAAAATTCAGCTTCAAGAAAGGAGGGTGTATTCGCGTATCTCGGTCCAGCGCAATTTGTGGATCAGGAAATAAGAAGCCGCGACAACAACTGAACGAAAACACTAATTTTATTGATGGATCACCTATATATGGTTCAAGCATCAAGGTTGGATATTTTTGGTCATTTTTACTGGTTTATTCATCTTTCGCCAATTTTTATAACGGATTTGGAAGATGATATATTTCATTTTCGAGAATTCATTATTTTCAGGACAATGAAAAATTTCGCGAGGGGCGTACTGGTTTTCTCAAACTTCAAAAATTTAATGGGATGAACACATTACCTTTTGATGCAAAAAAGTGCGAAAATAAAGAAAAATGCACTGTAATATTTTTGGCTGGCGATAGTCGAGTGAATTTATTTATGGGCCTCAGCTCATTCCACATTATTCTTGCCAAAGAACACAACAGGTGTTTTTCGCTAAATAATAATTCGTTGCAATAACTTCAAATTTACGGACAATTGCAGTTTTAAGCAATTAGATAATAAATTTTTTTAATTTCCTCCGAAGATATGTTTCATTCACTGTAGAATAGCAAAGCAATTACAAAGCCTTAATCCTCACTGGAATGGCGATCGCCTATTCATGGAAGCTCGAAAAATAGTTGGGGCTCAGATTCAAGCTATCACATACAGGTAATTATCGAAACAATTTTTCCTATTTTTTTCAAAATTTGCAAATTTTGTAAATTATGTCTTATTTATGATCGAACCATCACGAATAAAAAATTGGAGATTTATTCGGTAAAAATTCCGTATATTCATCCTTAATTTAGGTCTCATTTTTAGACCCATAATTAATCAATTTATTAAATTTATTATCACCGGATTGATATTGAATATCTATCCCCTAAATTAATATTCATTTAATAAGGTTTTGAGAGATCCTCTTCAGAGCCTAAGTGTTATTAGATGTTAGGCAATTTATGGGCCTTGAACTTGCAGCCACACGATTGCCATATCCTAATAAAAAGAATAAAATCATAGCCGTTAGCGATTTGAACTTTTCTCTTTTAGGGAATATCTGCCAAAAATTCTTGGTAGTTCATTTGCAAGTACAGTGGGGGAATATAATGGTTATGACGCTAATATTGATCCAACACTTGCTAATGAATTCAACTCTGGTGCATTTCGTTTTGGGCATGGCATGATTCAGGTGACAAAATTCCTTTCAACGTTTTTCTGATAAAAATTTTTACTTCAATAAATTTTCTAAGTTAAAATGGTAAATGTTGCAAATGAGATGATTTTAAGGATTTTTATCCACATTTAAATAGCAATAATCAGAATACTTCATTCGGTGGCTATCAATTTGGTGAAGGCACTTTACGCTCCGATCTTCTTTTATTCGAGGTTTCATATTTATTCATTCAAAATGATAAATTCATATTCAAAAAAATAAGCTAAATAAAAGTAACCGCTGAACTTAACTGAAAAATTTTAGTTTAAGGATGGGAAACTGGTATTAAAAAAAAAATCATTTTAGATAAGCAATGGCTTATTTTATATCAGTAATGATATTTATACTGGCTATCATATTTTTGCATTCCTATCTACTTATTTTGTTCATATATAAATTGCAATACTGATTGCTGTTATCTTCTAAATATGTATTAATTTTCCTTTGGCTAATTCAGTGAGTTACTAGGCAAAATAGGCAGGCAGTTGTTATTGTTTCTCTCAAGTGAAGCTTAGGCTCTGGACCTTGACAGAAAGCGAAAAGTCCGAGGCCTAGAAAGTCCGAGCGTGCTGATAATTCATCCATCTAGATTATGTCTAAGGGGCTGTCTAGTTGAAAATCTTTTATTATATTAATAAGCAGCTCAGCGAAATGCAATTATTTGCTTATTATTACAATAAAGCTGTTTACTACAATAAAGGTTTTCAGAATTCCGGTGCAAAATGGGTTCCAATTCCACATTGAACTATTTGAGATCCCAATTAGGGGAGATGCATTTCCAACTTTTCCTACACTATGCACAATTATTTTACCTCAGTCGTGATCATCTGATTTGACTAGTATCTATGAAATTCAATTTTTACATGCGATTAATATGATTACTGGTGGTCATTATTTTTTTGTGGAAGCTAAAAACAATCATCGAAGAGGCTTTTCATTAGAAAAAAATTGTGTTGTAAATAGTGAGTGGAACTGCTATACCAAAGATTGCAAAAATTAAAGGGAGGTGTCGATCCGGTATTGCGAGGAATGATGCTCACAAGGCTTAAACGGCCACAGCGTCTTACACCAGCTGTCACTGAAAAGATGTTTGGCAACACAGACCTTGGCACCATTAATATTCAGCGTGGTCGTGACCATGGTTTGCCACCATACGTGAAATTTCGACATCTTTGCGGAATGACTCCTGCAACTTCATTTCACCATGTGATTTTTATATTCAAAATTTTTATTTAAATTAATTTTGAATTAATAATAAAATATATATATATATATATATTTATCATAATAATAAGAATATATAAATATATCTGTTATTATTTAATAAAATCTAATAGTGGTAATTATTTTTGCAATTCTGCAAATATTTATGGAACTTAATTTATTATTGTTTCCATTGTGAATATTGCAGTTCGCAGGAGAAATATTGAGTACAAAAGCGCGCGACAAATTAAAATCGATGTATGAATCTCCAGGTCAAACATTTCGAAAATTCTAAGCGTAGAATTTTGGTTCTTAAAAATTTTCATAAAATTTTATAAATTTTTTAATTTTTCGAATAATTATTAAAACTTTTAAAGCTCGAAGCTAATTATAACATTTTGCAGATAAAGTAGACTTTTTTGTTGGCGCTATGATGGAAGATCCAGTTGTAAAAGGATTAATAGGTCCGACACTTGCTTGTATCATTGGTCCTCAGTTCCAACGTTTACGTGATGGAGATCGGTAGAAATTTGAGAAATTTTAAAGACTAAGAATAATGGTTTAGCGAATATTCTTTCTTTATGAGATTATGAATAACGGTGAGGAAAAATATAAAAATTCCTTAGCCATAAAAATATGGCATGAATTATAATTTTCTCTGTTATTTATTATTTTTCTAAATCGTTAATTTTAATATATTTATGAATCGAATATTGAATATATTTTTTGGAAAATAGAAAACCACGATTTTAGCTTTTATTACGAGAATCCTGGGATTTTCACAAGATCACAACTCAAAGAAATCCGCAAAAGCAGTCTCGCTAGGATTTTGTGTGATAACGGTGATAATATTGAATCCGTACCACGTGAAGCACTTCGTATCGGTCCATTAATTCCTTGCAGTCAAATTCCACAAATGAATTTGACAATGTGGAAAGAATAATATTGATACAGGACGATTTTCATGAAATTGCGATCACTTTTACTGCCACTTATGTATATTCAAAAATACTAGTGAAGATACATTCCTGCCAATATTATTATTCTTTTGTTTTTAATAATCTCAGAAAATTTCAGTCGAATAATTTTAAATCACTTTTCTACGATTTGATTAAAATAAACTAATAAATTTTATGCGTATTTGGGGGCACTAAACTCAATAGCTATTTAAGGATCAATCATCAATCTCTAACGATATATGCATATTTTTTATCCTCTTATTATCCATCATCCTCATTTTCTAGTTCATAAAATTGAGTGGAAAAGAAATGGCCTCTTTTAATTTCAGTATAAGTTGAGATCAAGGCGAGTGCCAACCGAACCATATAATGCTAATGTCTGAAATATTATTCACATATAAGAATGTTTGAATTAATAAAAAATGGTAAAAAATTGGATTCTTTAATTATCATTAATTGTCTTAATTTATAAATTTCTTACAAGTTAAATGATGAAAGTGACAACGAAATTTAAAAAATTCTTAAGAAAAAAGAAGATTAATAGCAAGCAATTGACACTTAAAATTTTTTTTCTGCGTGAAACTTTTCAATAAATTCCAAAAAAATATAAATTTATTGGTAGACGTTTAGTAAAAAAAAAAAAAGTAAAAAAAAGAAATGAAAAGGATGAGCCACTCGCATATCTGAAAAAATGAGAAACTGTAATATATGAAGATGTATGGCTATTGATAACGATTTTCAAGAAGTCACTCCTTGGAAGAAAATTTTCATGAATTTCAACAATTCAGAAAATTGAAATGTCGATCAAAGTTCTGCGAAGAATAATTTTTCCCAGTGTGCAAAAAAAACATTTGTTTATTACATCTATTCAAAGGAAAACGTGATTTCAAGAACCATATAAAATACGAAAAAATTCGCTAAAATAACAAATGCTGAAAATGATAAAAATGAATTAGCTTAAAATATCCAGCTCGAATCGAAGATGGATTTAGCTAAAACTTCCTTAAATTTCCTTTTTCTTGGCGTAATTACTTCCCGTCTTTTGCTGCAATCGCTGCAAAATTAGCATAATTTTTAGATTTATATGCAAGATAAGTGGTGGAAATAAAAATACTACTGCTTGCTCATAAATATGGTTTAAAATCCTTAAATGAACAAGTAAAGCACAGTAAAGCATAATTCATTTCTCAATCCTCTCTCATCGCTTTCCAATCCCTTCTCTTCCTCCATTTTTGCTAATTCTTAAACTGCAAAAACTTTATAACTAAATGTTGCCAAAAACCAACATTTCTTTAGACATTTAGACAAATATTATAGCATTATATAACTCATAAAATTAAATAAACTTATTGTTCCGAATTATAACTTATAATTTTAACTTTATGATTATAACTGCAATTTTCTTTTTTATTTCATTCTCGCGCAAATATCAATTTTTTAATATAAATTTTTATCAAATTTATATTAAATATATTTTCAAGCTTTGTCATGCAATTCACTGTGAAAAAAACTAAAATATTTGCCTTCATTAATTCACAGCTATTAGTACAATCTAATTTACAAAAATTTATCAATAGCAATAAATTGTAATTAAGAAAATATAACTAGCAGAAGTTGAAAAATTCAACGACGGCAATTTCAACACTATGACATTTCAATCGTAAATTAATTAGCAAACGAGAAAAAATTGGAAAATTTTTTAGTCTGCGAGACGACGATAAATCTCGAATTTTCTTTTACCAAAGTAATTTTCGGTTTATTAGTGAATTTATTTCATAGCAATGAATTTATTTTGTTGAATTTGAATTTGTGTCATAGAATCTCGTAGAAAAAAGATCAGAAAACGAGTTAAAAACTTTAGCGATGAATGAAAAAAGCATTAATTTTTTAAAATATTGAATGAGATTCATAAAATCTTCGAGATTGTTGGTTTAGTGATAAAATGATAAAATATAAAAGAGAAAATTCGATTTAAAAGCGGTCGAAAATTCTTGCCGCATAAATCTCATACAGTTGGAAAATGAATTCATTCACAGAGAATTTCCAAGAACTCATAAAAAATTCTGTGAAAAACAATTGATGGACTAAATATTGAAATAAAATTTGAGGAGAGCAGAAGAATAAAGAGAGAAAATGAAAGTAAGCTTCGAATAAACTGTCAATTTGAAAAAGTTTCCCCTAAAAATCCTACTATTAGTCCCGCTAAAGCTTATCGTTCGTGCCGCTGTACTCTTCATCTTAATTAGTTTTAATTGATTTTAGCTCTTATGCATTTTCCTTCCTTTCCATATTCTTATTAGACTATATTATGGAGAGTTATGAAAATCAAGAAAAATAAATAAAATATCTAATTACTTATTGTCAGACGAGTGTAATTTGAATATAATTTATGGATATCAAAGATCCTTATTTTGTGATCGTATAAAGACGTTATCCAAGCACTAATAGGTGGAACCAGGAAAAAAAGGAAGAGCCAAACTTTGATCGATTTATTGAAATGGTAAAGGAAAAAAATTCCATTAAAGATCTGCCAAGAATTATTTAAAAGATTATCCAGGATTATTTAACTTTCAGTTCAATTTTGTTTAACAGAAATAGCAAAAAACAGAAGAATATTTTTTAAGAAATTGGCTTATAAGTTTTATCAAAAATTTTTACTTTATTTATGTGGAGTGCGAAATTTTTTGCGAATTTTTTATTGAAATTATTTAGATTACTTATATATTTGATGCTAAATTAAAGTACGAAAATTAAATAAAATTTTGTTAAAATTAGAACGAAGGAATTGAATGAAAGAAAAAGGAAAGCGATATATTTATTTATCGATATTTGTAAAGCAACATTAATGGAGAAGAAACATGAAAAGAATTATAAAAGGATCGAAATTGGCTGAAATTTGTTTGCGGTGGATAATATTGATATTAATTTTAGGGCTAATTCTATTCAGTTTATTTTCAAATAGATATTGATCATAGGGAAAATAATCACACCAATAGACAAATTATTATAGTTTAGCATATTTCTGCATGAAACATTACTTCAAACAGGATTAATTATCAGGCGACAGCCTGCAATACACAGAATCCTGTTAATCCTGCAAAATATAGCCAATGAGAGTGGAAAGTGGCAAAAAAATATCTGATATCTGCTTTTGACTAATCCTGCCTATATAGATTCTAAGTGTGAAAGATATTCATGCAATAGCTTCAGCCTTCTTTCGAGTACCACGTGCATTGCTGGTACCGCCATATACTTTGGTTAGATCATATTCTTCGCCAACCGTTAAAATTGAAATATATCTTGCTAAATGCTTTACAGTACATGGCACCGAAAGCAAGAAGGAACCAATTAAGGCCTGGATTGGTCAAAAAAGATTTCAAACGCTTAGGTGGTAAACAATATTTAGGCTTAAACGAAGAAGGAGCTTTTATTCGGACCGGAGGGGGGGGGGGGGGAGCTTGGAAATGCTTTGTGAAAATCCTAACCAGTGATGTTGCATATTGTTGGAAGAAGAATGAGCGACAATTTTCTAATTTTACTTTATATAAAAAGTGATGAAAAGCCCCTCAAAATGCCGAATAAGGAAAAAAACCATAAAATTTCTTTCAAATTTATTTTTAAAATGTATTTTCAAGAAAAGAAAATGAAGCATTTCTCAGGTTTTTGTAGTTTTTATAGTTTTTTTCTCATTTAAGATTTTGAGATATTTGTGATTTCATTATAAATTCAAAATGAACAATATTAAAGGAGAATTTGGCCAACAAATATTGCGGAAAGCATATTTCATGTAAATAAATAATTGAAAATTCCTCATCGCTAATTCCTCGTAACTTAATTTCTCCTTATTCAACCGCTATTTTTAATTCGAAAAATTTTAAAAAAATTTTAAAAGTTCGATTTTTAATTTTTATTTTGTCTTCTTTGCATATTTTTATTTTTTTTCCTTTTTTTTCTACTCTTTCGTGAATTAAAAATTTTGGATATACGAAAAGAGGAAAACGCTACAACAAAATTTTGAAATTTTAATGAAATCGATGAAATTTTAATGAAATTGCAAGCAAGTGGATTCTTTTTCTCAATATTATCAGATTAAAACAATCCTCTAAAAAATATATTAATTAAAAAATTTTTTAATTTTTTTCAAATATTTTCAAATTATAAAGCGAATCGCGCACAAACACAGAAACTACATAAACCGGCTTGTGGTGCTTATTGCCAACCTTCTTGCTTGCCATCCTACGAGCTCCTCCTAATCTAAAGAATTTCTGTCTTGCGATCGGTGGCCTAGTCAATTTAAAATTTAAAATTTATTTACAATTTCATGTGAGCCAATGTTTTGGCATCGAGCATTAGTTTTTCTTCATTTTATCGGTAATTTCCCATTTTAATTTAAAGAAATTTAAATTATTCAATTATATAATAAATTCCTATTCCTTCATATTCAAAAATAAGCGTTCATTTCGTAAAAATTGAAATAAAATTGAAATATAATTTTTGATTGCTTACATGACATTTCGGAAATAATGGTAATTTTTGTAAAATTTACGCAATTTTCCGAATTACTGCCAAGAAATCAACTTTTATTTTAATTTTATACAATATTTCGCTTAATTTATTATAATATTATCGAAAATAATAAAAACAAATATTATTTGTGGCTTTAAATAAACTGAAACAAGTTGGCCAAGCTTTTATTTACAGCCATAGATGCACAACTTTCACAGCCAATAACTTCGTATTTCAAATGTTTACCGAATGGTTGTTGTGATGAACATGAATGGTGTCGACTTTGGGCATCTATTGGTAAATGTAACGTCAATAGCAAGTGGATGTTTGTCAATTGCCAGTTAGCCTGTAATTCATGCCCCACAGGTGCTTCAATTTCGCTTGGGCTCTTTAATTTTTATATGGCGAGCTACTCCTTATCTTTTTATCATCCTCATTCTATTTTCACTTTTTATTCTTTTATTTTTATTATACACTATATTATATCAGTGCTATATTTGTACTATTGTAATTCAATTTAACAATCCAATCATTTTCTAAGAAAATACCCAACAAAAAAGTAGAAAATAAAATAGTTATTTTTCTATTAATTAAGAATTGGATTTTAGGTTCCCGTGAATTTCTCTGAAAAAAATACCATTGAAAAAGAAAAAGAAAATTAAATGGAATATTTAATTTAATTAACTTCGCTTTGTCTTCTTCAGTCTTATCATTATAATAATAATAAAAATAATAATAAAATCATCATCATAATAATAAAAATAATTTGAGATTTCTCTGAAATTTTTTAGTATTTTTGCTATTTCTTAGATGATTTTATGCCTTTTCTCTCTTTAATTTGACATTAATTCGAGAATAAAGTTAAATTTTAAAAGGCGATTTCAATTTAGCGCGTTGAAGATGAATGAAATTAGTTATTCATTTCAAATCGAAATGGATCAAATTTATTCAGATTTTTATTTTTCTAATAAATCTTCAAATTTTCATTAAAATTTTTTTACATTGAATTTTTTTCGCTTTATTCGAAAATTTGCAAAATTTCTATTTTACTGAATTGAATAATTAGAAAAATTTTTTACAAATGGCGAAAATTTCATTCAGACAAATTCTTTTTTTTTTAATAAATGTTTATTCACGAAAATTTTGCCAACTTTTATATAAAGAAAAATTTTCGATGAAAAAATCTTATAATTTTGGTTTAATTTATTATTAATTTGTGGCGTGGAAGAATACTTTTTTCTTTAGGATTTTCCTATTTTTTTCTCGTAAACTTTAAACGATTTCATATAAATTTTGAAAAAGGCAATTAATTAATTTATAAAGAAGAAAAAAACAAAGGAGAAATTTTTTCTCGAAATTCATTCATTAATTTGAATTGTTTTTCAAAAAAATTTTTCGAGCGACCTTGTTCAATAATTTTTGCAAAGAATTTCCTTTATCATTTTCACTTTTTCATTTTTCATTTCTCTTAAATTTTATCAAAGGCAATGATTTATTTTATTTTTTATTATCAATTTTTTATTTTCATTCCTCTATCATATGATTTGAATAATTTTTGATTTAAAAGGTGAAATTTAAGACCGAAACTATTTGTCATAAGTAAGGAAGAAAAACGAAAAATATAATGTGGCTTATTTTTTTTTTAGAATCGGTCATTCCATCAATCGAAGACGGTGCGAAATGTGAATTAATCCTCCAAAAAAATTTATCAAATATTTCTTATGAATTAAAACGACAAAATCTTGTAAATCCGATCGAAGATGTGTCCTTTGATCAATTAACATCAGTTGACGAAATCAAAAAGGCAGCGAATACTGGATGTGTTCCAAAAGTTGATCACTTTACAATAATAGGATAATAATTAACTTTCAAAATGATCTTCAAATTCTTTTAAACTTTTCGGCGATACTTTCTTGTGCAAATAATAGCATACCTTTTTTCCTTGACACATATATCTGTAGATTAAATGAATAAGCCAACTGATAAAGTATCCACTAGAAATTTCCTGATAATGTCCTTTACCAATTTTCAAGCATACAATAAATTAGTTGTGATGTTTATAAAATTAATACTGCAATCAAAGTTTTTGTTTTTCAAAACTTGTTTTGAAAATGCTTTTAATTTTAGAAAACTTTTATTTTTAAGTCGTTTATCCCTTTAATCTAAAAAACGTAAAAAAATTGTAAAATAACAATTTATAATCCCTAAAACTAATTAAGTAGGAATAGAATGGATCAATGGGTTGTTGTCCAGTTCAGACCGCCGATGTTGAGGTCCTATTTCCCGCAGGAGTAAAAACCTGCCCAAAAATCCGGGGACATATGTAAGATTATAAGATATAAAAGTAAAAAGATTCTGCTTTTTATTACTTTTACGTCTGAAATTTTAATTCCACAGATATTTTCCAGTTAAAAACAAGAGAATGTTTGAAGTCATTGTGTTACCATCTTTCTTATCGAACATATGACGGTATATGTAATAATTTTAATCGTCCATCTCGAGGATCGGCTTTTCAACCTTTCCTTAGGTACCGTTTTTCATGTCGAACTTGTGATTGCATATGTAATAATTCTGATCATCCCTCACAGACTTTTAAGATAATATCAGATAATCTCATTGTTCTTCTTCTAGCACCATTATTGGTTCCGCTAGCTCCGCTGGATAAGACGTTTCTAAGTTGTTCGGTCCAAGCATCGCTGTAATAGAATAATAGAAGCCATTCCTTGTTTCACCATCCAAATCCATACATCGCTTGTCCGCTTATACCTTCAAAATCTTTTCAACTGTATCAGTCCAGGTTTAATTAGACTTCCTCGCTTTGGGTGTTATTCATCATTGGATTTAGCAAATAACGATATACGCAAAATTACAAAAAATTTAAACAATGCGAATAGATTCTTAAAATTTTTTTGACCATATCTATATATATCAAATTTCATTATCAGTATTATATCAAATAAATGTAGAATCCACTATTGCGACTGCTTCCATCTGCTAAAATATTCCAGAATTTTCCCTAAATCTCTTTCGAAATCATATCAAAGATTTTGATAAATCCTCTTATAAATATATTGTTTTTTATTAAGACGTTATCTTAATTTATCCTAAAAAACCCCATAGATTTATAGATGTATTATTGAAGATACCAAATTTCATCTTTAATTATCGATATTGTATTTCTAATTTTAATACATTTCAAAGCTATTTATCTCTAAGAATAAAAAGCCATGTCGAAAAAGTGGATTTATTAAAATTGTTCAGGATTTATTCAAAAATATAAAAAAAAATAGGTTTTAATTTAGACTTCTGCCATCCGCATACGACGATGGAGTTGGAAAACCAGTTTGTAAGTTTTACCATCATAACTTTACGCTAGGAGTGCAATAGACTGGTAAGTTATTCCGGATTGCCGATGCCGAGCTTCGACACTTTCGGTAGGCGTAAATCTATTTCTAAAAAATTTGCTTTGACTCACCAAAATGATTACCAAGTGATTCCCTGGCAAAATTTGGTTGATCCGACAAGTCAGCGGAACGATCCTTGTCAGAAATGATAAACACACAATAAAACAAGAAAATTTTTGTATTAATGATTTAACCTTATTTTAAAAAATTAATTGCAACATTCCTGACCATTTTTTATTTAATTGAACTTTGCCAATATTATATTAGAAGTTTTATCAATTTATCAATCTGATCAGAAATTGTTCACAAATGATCAAAATAATCTAAAAGTTTTAGCGTCACTCCAAAAAACTCGGCCATCTGCTCGAGAGGCGATTCGATCACTTCTAGCGAGTGATGAATACATAAAACATGAAAAATTCAACGCTTTTATTTTCCAGTGGGGCCAATTTATATCCCACGATATCGTTAAAACTACTTTTCATCCACACATCTCCTGCAAAATGTGTAATCCAGTGAAGCCACAATGCATGGTAGTCACGATCTTAGCAAACGACACAAATATGGAGTCGATTTTACTTTTCTTTTTTATCAGCTAAATACCTATAAATATTAGTGAAATTGTTTTTGACTACTTTTTTTCAACAATTCAAAGTAAAAACGATTCAATAATTATTAGTGTATTTAATTTTATTATTAGTGTATTTAATGTAACTTAATGTTAGTGTTATATATTGAAATTAAAAATTTATAGATATCAAAGACGTGGTTGTTTAAAACTATCACGAGCAGCTCGAGTTTGTGGTACTGGTCGACATCTTGTTCCACGCGAGCAATTAAATGAAAACACAGCATTTATTGATGGATCATTGATTTATGGATCATCATTGAAAGATCTCAGCAAATTCCGTGATGGCGGAAGCGCTTTTCTGAAAATGATAACATTTAACAATCAATCGGTGAGACAAAACTTTTCTTAATCTTGAGAAATAATTGATAATCTTTCACTGCTAATCATTTGTTATCAACTAAAAGTTATTAGTGGAAAGTAGAATGGCTCAGTGGGTTGTCGCCAATTGCTCAATTTGCCAGTGCTGAGGCTCTACTTTGCGCAGGAGTGAATGCACCCAATAATCCAGGTGATGTTAGCGACTCATCTGTACTATCGCCAAGGGACTCTATGGTATATTTGTCCAGTGTGATAAGCCAGCGGAGTGAATTTAACCAGTAATGATGAGGTCTCTTTATTATTGTTCAATTCAGGTCTTGCCCTTCGACCTGACGAAATGCCCATCTCGTCATGAATGCATTGTGCATTTCATTGCTGGTGACATGAGAGCTAATTTATTCATTGGCCTTTCATCAATGCACATAATATTTAATCGAGAGCACAATCGGTATATTTTTTCATATTAAGGCGTATAAAAGCGTACAAAGAAAAATAGAATAATGCAATATTTTTTCAGCATAGCTACCACTCTTCGCCGTTATAATCCACATTGGTCAAATGACCGTTTATTCGAAGAAACCAGAAAAATTATTGGAGCTCAGATACAAATTATTAATTACGAAGAGTATTTGCCAAAGTTATTGGGCAGTTCTATGGAGCAAATAGTCGGACCATATGAAGGCTATGATCCGCATGTTGATGCAACTATCTCGAGTGTATTTACAAGTGCTGCTTTTCGATTTGGTCATGGAATGATCACAGTATGTTCCAATTCTAATATATATATATATATATATATATACGATAATATCCATAATTTATTCATTTTATTTTCAGGAGGTTTTTAAGCGTTTTGGTACTTCAAACGTTTCCTATGCAGACTATAAGTTCAGAGATGGTGTTTTTAAATCAAAAAGAGTACTTTTTGAAGGAGGAATTGATCCTATCTTAAGAGGATTAATGATAATGCCTATTAAACTGCCTCAGCGTATTGCTTTAACCATTACAGAAGAAGTTTTTGAAAGGTTCCAATTCTATTGAAAATTTAAAATTATACTGGAAGAAATTTGAAAAGAAGTTTTTAACAAAATATTCCTCCTATCCTGGAAAAACTAACTGCCTGTTGAAAAGAGAAAATTACCATTAAATAACTCACTTATATCTTTCTTCCCAATAACCTTTTAGCAAAAGAAAAGAGGAAGACCTTATTGGATTCCATCAATAATGCCAGTCAAAATAGGAGAAATAGATTTTTCGCCGGTTCTTTTCTAAGCTTATTAAATAGTTATTGTAAACAGCTAGTTTTATACAAATAACTTCTCAACAGACTGATTGCACTCGTAGTGATTATACGAAAATATTAATCTTAGCCTTATGATATGATGTGATATGATACGATATATGATATGAAAGATATTTTTCAATAAGTCATAAAAGCGATTGTTGCATTTATAGCATCGACCTGGCCACAGTGAGTGTTGAACGCGGCCGAGATCATGGTATACGATCATATAATCATTGGAGGAATTTTTGTGGCAAACGTTTTGCAAATGATTTCGATGAATTAAGCGATGAAATTCGCGATAAAAATATTCGAGATACACTTAAACGCATCTATGGATCTCCAGGTATTTAAAAAATTTATGATTTTATTTCATTTCCTATATTCAGTTGCGAATTTTAGACAATGTTGATCTTTATATTGGTGCTATGGTAGAAGATCCAGTAATTGGAGGTTTGGTTGGTCCAACTCTCGCTTGTTTAGTTGGTGAACAATTCAAAAGGCTTCGAGACGGTGATCGGTTAGTTTTAAGAAATTGGTTTTTTCAAGTCTAAAGCCAATATAATAATCGAATAAAATGAATTTTTCTTCGGGCAATTCGTTGCTTATTAATTAATTGGTTCCATTTCTACCATGACGAATTTCATGAAATGACCATTTTGCATTATAAAATATATTTTGTAAGGAATAAAATTATGCAATTGCACGCAATCTTCTCTTTTTAAACTATTTGTTCTGATATCAGATTTATCAGAATTTATCAGATTTATGATAAACCATCCAAAAGTTTTTAAATTGCTAAATCAAATCAAAAAATTCGAAATAATCAAAAATAATCCCTTTATTAATTTTACTTTTTAAGTATTATTTGATCCATAAGCAATAAATTTTTGTCAAATATTCTTTAAAAATTCATTTCTCAGGTTCTATTATGAGAATCCAGGCATATTCACATCAGCTCAACTAAAAGAATTAAGAAAGGTTACTTTGGCGAGTCTAATTTGCAATAATGCCGATAATTTTGAAGTAATATCGGAAGATGTGTTTTTGCTTCAAGGAAAAAATGTACGATGTGGTTCTCTCCAACAGATGGACTTAAATATGTGGAGAGATTAATAATCGTAATCTACTGAAGTTTCGACATTTCAACCTTCATAGAAATGATCATCTTTTTTAGTATAATCGTCATTTATAATAGATTATTGAGCGATCTGAAATAAATACTCGATCGCTCTTATTGAATATATTTTGTAAGGAGTAAAATTATGAAATTGCACGCAATCTTCTCTTTTTAAGCTATTTGTTTCGATAGATTATCAGAATTTTATCAGATTTATTCGTTTTTTCAATATTACCCATACTAGAAAAAATTGATAATATTCCTTGATTACGATCTCCATAAATTTAAAAGCCAGTAAACTTATTGAAATTATTTACATTTGCTACTCATTTCAAAACACCCTAAGGCTAAGGAAAATGGTACCTAATCGTTTTATACTTATATATATATATATATGTATTTTTTCATTTGTAATTTAAATTTTTTTTGGTTTTATTTATTTCTTATTAATTTCTAATATTTAATTTATCAGTTCATTATTAAAAATCGATTAAGATAAAAAAAAATTTAAAGCTTATCATATGAAAGAGAATTCAAAGGAACTAATTTCCTCTACAATGCAGTAGAATTTATGATATTTGTTCTATAGGTCAAAGGCTCCTCGCGAATTGTTTCGTAATTGTTAGCACTTAAAGTTCATAAAAATTCGTGCATAGAAATTTTTCTCATAGCTCACATTATTACTTAGCTCCACTTGCTATATGTATAAATCAGCCGCTCGATCCAATGCCATATCTTAGAAAGATAGAAGCCATTCTTTTTTCCACCCTATATTACTGCATCTGTCTGTTCAAAATCTATCCTGTCTACACATTAAAATTATATAAAGATATCAAGGTCTTGATTGGTTCTTCTCTCTTTGAACATTTTATCGCCAAGCAAATAGCGAGATGTGATGAAAGATAAAGAATATGGCTAAACTAGTTTAGGTGCCCTATTGATGAAATTATTAGGGTGAAATTATAGTGGAGGTGGTAATTTGAAGGTAATTGCCATAAGATATGAGATTATATCTGCTCGATGGACAAAATACTTGGAAGTGAATAGTCAAGGACTTCTTTTCGTAGTCTTATTGGCTATATTTGGCAGTTATGTAGTAAGACAGTGCGTTAAGCAAAAGCGTACTTTCATTTCAGTGATGATTTGGCGGTGATTCCACAGAGGCCTAGCCAAATAAAAGAATCTTTATATCGGATTATTACATTGACCACTTCTCGATTTATGATTGCTTTACGAAAACGAAAGAGTTTCCTATCATAGCCTAGGAAAGCATTCATTTCCATATCCAAGATTCATTTTTTTTCAGCTGTTTCTCTGTTGTTGCATTCGTTTGGAGCATCTAGAAGTTATGGCATTCCAATGTTCTGGCAGCTTACTGTATACCTGGTATTGTTTCCTGACAGTTGGACAATTTCCAGCACTTTTGCATTTACAATTGTTGCATCCTGGCATCGATTTTGCCGACTTTCTTTTCTTTTTCTAACATCACCATTACTGACCAGGCTGATTCCATTATAAGGGTAAGGTGCTTCCAATACGTTCGAGTCTTATATGATTAAAATAAGCCTGTTTCTTCCACAGGCCCATCACTGGGCCTGCTATACCTTCAAATCTTTTCTAACTGTATCAGCTCAGATATGATTGGTTCTCCACGTTTTTAGCACCACTCACCACAGGGTTTAGCAAGTAACGAAATATGTGTCAACTCCTATGGTCAGCGACGAAGAGCATGTCCTAAAAAACGAAGGAGGCATCTGCGATATTGTTGATGAAAACTTGTAAAATATTATCTGCTCTATGGTCAGCGACGAAGAGCATGTCCTAAAAAACGAAGGAGGCATCTGCGATATTGTTGATGAAAACTTGTAAAATATTATCTGCTCTATAAAATTTGTCTTATATCCGTAAATGCTCAAAGTCCGATAACTTCTTAACATAATTTCTTAACAATCTTCATTCACTAGTAACACTCCAACCAGGTAAAGGAGAAAGTCCATTTTTATGATAATTTTGCGGCGATTCCATATAAGTTTCACTAGATAAATGAACGCATTTCTAATTATCGAGCTGTAATTTTGCCCGTCTTTTATTGCAACTTTCTCAAAACTCCTGATGAATTTATTTAACTAGTGCCTATTATGCAAGGCGGAAAGATCTTCGTCTTTCTTGTATTAATCCTGAGCCCGATTTTTGCTACAGTTTTCAATATACAATAGCATTTTTTGCATTTTTTTCATAACTGTTTAAAAATTGTACCTTCAGCATATTCAAGATCTATGATACTATGCTCTGGACTGACTTGAACCTGTCTAAGCGGTTTCCATAATCCAATCTGTTGCATAATTGAATATTGTAGGGAAAAGGACCTTGGCGAGTTCTTTTTTCGAAGGATTGTGCCAGTTCCCAATATAAATAAACTTCACCGACGTACGCTAATAAAACGCTTTTACGAGTCGAATTTTTTTTTTGAAAACTGTTCACATTTCATCACCAAAGCGCTATAATTTAATTGAATGCAGCTGCAAAGTCACCACGTGATGATGGATTATTTAGATATTTATATTTAGATATTCAGACATTTAAAGCGATGTTGCAACACCTTTTTTTAGCGTGAATATCTGGCCAGCACAACCGCAGCTGTGCTCCGGACTTAATTAAGAGCCTAATTAGGGCACATTCTGCTGAGAGTATTGGGTTGCCCGGAGAATGTAACTAAATTCTTCAATTCCAGAAGCATAAGTTGGTAGCTAAAATCCTATATTTCTCGGCTAAGCGAAAACGGCGAATCGACGAAAAAGATGCTCTCCATTGGTCCATTGTACGCCAACGCTATATTTACCAATCATAGAATGCGACATAATTTACGCACTCATTCCAACTATGGTCATTTTAAGTTTTGCCATGCTGCATAGAATCTCACAATCAAACTTAGAATAGAAAATTTGTATTGATGATCCAGTCCAAATGCTGAACTTTGCTGAACTTCAATTTGTTGGTTCGAGTGCAAGCCATAGGGTCGTTAACCATTTCTAAAGAACTGATCAAGTTCTGCCAGACAAGAAAATCGTTTATCCGAAATACCTCAATGATATAACCAACATCTTTGCTCAGAGATCGAACTGAAGATAAGAAACAACGAGAATATTTTTATCAGTTATTGCACGGCATCATGCGCGTCAGCGAAAGTGGGCGCTATATCAATGCTTTAATCCTTTCACCATATACAGAATGGTGCTCATCAGCTGAAAATATTATTTCTTAATTAATTCAGAATTTTATAAATACTTCGGGAATAATTTGGTTAAATACTCGCAAAATTTTACATAAAATTTATTTATATTAATTTATTTATATTAATTTAATAAATTTATTTATATTTTATATAAATTTATAAATTCTTGTTCCGAGTCCAAGTATTGCATAAGCTAAAGGAGAAGATAGCCAAGTAATGAAAACGATCAAACAATTTGATTCTTCAACCTCAACAGAACAAAATCTACCCATAAAAATGAAATCCAACGGTGGTATTAGGCTCGTTGGATTTTTGACCTCACAATTCCAGCTTCATTCATTCTAATCGGCCATGGTAACCAATTTAGACATTGTGAGTGCCTTGAAAAAAATGGTTACCATAAGTGCAGTGAAATGAAATTTTACCAAAATATGGAGAACTTCAATGATAAAATGAACGAAAACGATTATTATAAAATTGGAAGCATTTTCAAAAAAATCATATTATTGGATGCAAACATAGGACATCTGTTAAAGATCACAAAGATGAATTTGATTCGAGCGAAATCTTCGCATTCACAATTATTTGCAAAATTTTGTCATGATCGTCGACGCATATAATGGTTTTTTCTCTTGTGCATTCCAGTTTTCAGTATAATTTATATTCAGTTCGTAGCTGCATCATAGAAATGTATTCTTTGAATTATCGAACTTCTATGGGTTCGTTCGTTCGAGACAAAAAATTACTTTTATTGTTGTGAAATGAAGCCACAAAAATTCGAGTAATATAGTTTTTAAATATTATAAAATATTTCAGCAGAATATAATTTGACTGTATTACAAATACTCAAATTATTTTGGAGGGATGATGTTCGAGAAAAATACGGGTTTTGAGCGGCGTAAGTTCAAACCTGTTGCGATAAAATGGGATCCTGCTGAACTAATATGCAACGTGCAATATCTATCCATTGTTACAGCACACATTGTGCGATTTGTTTTGATAAGATTATATCATCTCTAACCAATGATATTTCTTCACGAACATTTCTATTTATACGAAATTTTTCATAATTTACAAATTTCTTTTTCATGATCGCTTTCAAATTTATTCAATTTTCACTATATTTCTCCGTTTTTAATGTAACCAGAGAGTAACATTTGGATTTCGCTGTGATGCATTACGAACACTTCCGTTGGAAATCCATGTTTGCTGATAAAGCTGATAAAATTTTTGAAAATTAAAAATTTGCAAAATATTTACTGCAAGATGAACTACAAAAATGAAATTAATTAATTTGTGAATATTTTTTTAAAGAAGTCTTACATTACTGGTTGGACTTGCTCCGCTTGCATGTCGCACTAAGCAAATGTGCAGGTGAGTCTTCAGATCTTTGAATAGGTTCATCCTTATCTCAGAAATGGCCATCCGAATTGAAACCACAACCCACTGAGCCATTCTGTGCCCCAGTTTGTGAATTTTCATATGATAGGACATGGATTTAATTCATTTGAAGAATTCTTTTTTCTTATGAATTCTCTCTTAATAAATGTAAAAAATTTTAAAAATCTCACCGCATCGTACTTATTCATAACACACCGATTAACGACGAGTGTAAACCCATTTTCGCATATACACACCAAGCAAGATATTTCGAAAGGATTATAGCAACGAATTGTAAGCCTTGCATTTGAACCACAGAATAAAGAAGTTTCTAAAGCGTTCAGAAGAACAACAACTACCTGAGAAAAGAGCGATTGCTGTGGTCAGTATTCAAATAAAAGGTAAATTATAGTTTACTTCATTCTCCTTAGATGGCATTTAATTTTAAGTGATTCAATAATTAACTAAATTTTACTTTTTGATAATAATTCTATTTAAAAATAAGAGAAAATTCATGAAAAAACTAACAGTATAAAATGTAAACATAATAGAACGAACACTGAAAAATAATTCCTAATAATGTATATGACTATAGAGAAATGGTGATTTTTTGATGCGATTATGCTAATAATTATGAAAAAATCGGTGGTATCGTACTGATAACAATCAGAACCAAAGAGCAACTAATTTCTGCGGTTAATGATTGATGAAAGTAAAAAGAAACGGAAATTTACTGGAAACTAATATGAAAAAAAAGTAATATTGACCAAGCTTATTGATAACAAATTGCCAAAAAGTGGTCATAAATTTTCACTCTTAAGTGAATTCTCATGAATACAAATTTGGATTTATTCATTTGTGCAGCACAATCAGATCAAAAATTTTTTTCGCATATACAGATCATGCAAAATCTATTGCAATGATTATAGCAACGAATTATAAGTTTTAGAATCGAACTACAACATAAAGAACCTGGGAACCAACCATATTTCTAATTCCATA